>JACBWV010000234.1:258249-330749 GCA_013435795.1 Chlamydomonas sp. ICE-L
TGGGTTGGTGCCATAGCCTTATCAGCATACCCTATAAGCCCAATACAAGGGTTGCCCATACAACTTAATCAGCCCAATCCCCAAGGTTGCCCTCCACCTTACAGCCCAATACACGGTCGCCCTACACTATTCAGCCCAATAACAAGGTTTCGGCCCTCCTCCCTTCTGCCCCCAAACACGGGTTTGCCATATACACACCTTATCAGACCAATACAAGGGGGGCCCAACATCAATCCCACCTTATTCAGCCCCAATACAAGGGGGTGCCATACACTTATCAGCCCCAATACAAGGGTGCATTAGACCTTTCAGCCAATACAACCTTATCTGCCCATAAAGGGTGCCCCATAACCTATTCAGGCCCCAATACAGGGTGGGTGCCATAACACATTATCAGCCCAACCAATACAAGGTCGCCCTACACCTTTATCAGCCAATACACGGTCGCCATACACCCATTATCAGCCCAATACAAGGGTGCACTACACACCTTATCAGCCCATACAAGGGTTGTGCATAAACCCTTATTATCCGCCAATACAAGGGTGGTGCCATACTATACACCCAATTATCAGTCAGATACAAGGTCGCATACCGTTATCAGCCCATACAAGGTTGCATAACCCTGCTTATCAGCCCAATACGAAGGGGTCATACACCTTATAGCCCAATACCAAGGGGGCGATACACTTATCATGCCCAATACCAAGGGGTTTGTTTGCCATATAGAACCTTATCAGCCCATACACCTTATCAGCCCAATACAAGGGTGCCATACACTTATCAGCCCAAAACAAGGGCTCTGCCATTTACACTTATCAGCCCAATACAAGGTCGCCATACACCTTATCAGCCCAAACAAGGTCGCCCTAACCTATCAGCCCCCCCAACAAGGGGTGCCCATACACCCTTATCAGCCAATACAAGGGGTGGTTGCCCTAACCTTATCCGCCCCAAACAAGGGTTGTGGTGCCATACACCTATCAGCCCCCCAATACAAGGGTTGCCAGAGGACCTTATCTCGCCCAACCCATACAACGGGTTTTTTTGCCATAGAACCTTATCAGCCCCCCCAATCAAGGGGGTGGGTGTGCCATACACCTTATCCGCCCACAGCCCAATACAAGGGGTTGTGACCATTACACCTGATCAGCCAATAAAGGGTTGTTGCATCACCTTATCAGCCCAATACAAGGGTGCCATTACACCTTATCCGCCCAATCAGGGTGCCATCCACCTATCAGCCAATACAAGGGTTTGGGTGCCCTAGACCTTATCAAGCCCCAATACAAGGGTTTTGGTTTTGCCATTTTTACACCTTATCAGCCCCAATACAAGGGGGGGTTGCCATTACACTTAATCAGCCCCATGCAAGGGTGCATACACCTTATCAGCCCAAACAAGGGTGCCCATACACCTCTATCAGCCAACCAGGGTTCGGGTGCCATAGACCTGATCGGCCCCAATACAAGGGTTTTTGCCATTATAGACCTTATCGCCCAATAACAAGGGGGTCTGGTTTTTTGGCCATAGACCTTATCAGCCCAAACAAGGGTTGCCATACACCTATCGCGCCCCCCCAATACAAGGGTGGTGGGTGCCATTACACCTACAGCCAATTGCAAGGGGGTGCCCTTACACCGTCTCCGCCTCCCAATACCAGGGTGGGGGTTGGGTGGGCCATCACCTTATCAGCCCAATACAGGGGCCATAGACCGTTATCACAGCCCAATACAAGGGTTTGCACTTAACCTTATCAGCCCACTACAAGGGTTGCCCCCCCCCATACACATTATCAGCCCACAAACACGGGTGGCCATTACACTTATCAGCCCAATACAGGGTTTGCCATAGACCTTATCAGCCCAAGACCCGGGTGGGCCATAGACCCTTATCAGCCAATACAAGGGTGCCCTACACCTTATCAGCCCCAACCCACCCAATACCAAGGGTGCCTACAACCTTTCAGCCCAAATAAAAGGGTTGTGTGCTGGGGTGCCATACACCTTCGCCCAATTACCGGGTGGTTATGCCAGGTACACCTTATCAGCCCAATTCAGGTGCCATAGGACTTTAGCCCAATACACGGGGTGACCCTACACCTTATCCAGCCCAATACTGGGTGCCATCGACCTTGTCCAGCCCAATACAGGGGCCATACACTATAAGCCCAATCTAAGGGATTGCCATTACACATTCTCAGCCACAATACAGGGTGCCCATACCCTTATAAGCCCAATTACCAGGGGCCATACACCTTATCAGCCCAATACAGGGTGCCATAGACCTATCAGCCCAATACAAGGGGCCATACACCTTATCAAGCCCACTACAAGGGTTGCCATACACCTTATCAGCCCAATACACGGGGGCAATACACCTTATCAGCCCAATCAAGGGTTGCATCGACCTTATCAGACCAATACAAGGGTGCTCTACACCTATCAGCCCAATACACGGTGCCATACACCTATCTAGCCCAATGCAAGGGTGCCATACACCTTATCAGCCCAATACTAGTTTTGGCCTACACCTTCTCAGCCCCAATACAAGGGTGCCCTAACCTTATCAGCCAATTACAAGCGTGCAATAACACTGATCAGCCCACTACAAGGGTTGCCATAGACCTTATCAGCCCAATACAACGGGTGCCATACACCTTATCAGCCAATACAAAAGGGTGCCAACACATTATACGCCCTATACAAGGGTGCCATACACCTATCAGCCCAATAGTAAAGGGTGCCATAGACCTTATTCCGCCAATACACGGGTGCCATACACCTTATCAAGCCCACAATACAGGGTGCCATAGACCTTATCAGGCCCAATGCAAGGGTGCCCCAAACACCTTATAGCCTCTCAAGGTGCCCTACACTTATCAGCCCAATACAAGGATGCCATACACCTTATCAGGCCAATACCAGGGTGCCATACCCTATCGCCCAATACAAGCGTGCCCATAGACCGTATCAGCCCAATACAAGGGTGCAATAACACCTTGATCAGCCAATACAAGGGTGCCATAGCCTTATCAGCCAATAAAGGTTGCATAACTTATCAGCCCATTACAAGGGTGCCATAGACCTTATCAGGCCCAATACAAGGGTGCCATTACACTTATCAGCCCAATACAAGGGTGCCAACACCTTATTCAGCCCAATAAAGGGTGCCCTTACACCTTCAGCCAATACAAGGGTGCCATACACCGTAGCAGCCAATACAGGGTGCAATAGACCTTATAGCCCAATACAGGTTGCCATACCCTTATCAGCCAAGACAAGGGTTGCCAGACACTTATCAGCCCACATACAAGGGGTGCCATACACGTATCAGCCAATACAAGCGTTGCAGAGACTATCAGCCCCAATAACAGCGTTTGCATAGACCTTTATCAGCCCAACTATACACGGTTTGCCATGGACCTTATCAGCCCAATAACAAGGGTTGCCATACGACTTATCCGCCCAATTGTGCAGTGGACATGTTATTACTGGTCATTGTAAAATTGAGGATTGCGTGTGAAAGGGGGGGAAATGGCGGGAAGGTGACAGTTGGAGGCGTTTGAATTATAAAGCGAGCAGCAAACCTATCTCTCCTCCCTGCCTGTCAGTGGGTTTAGGGATAGTGTTAGAGTTTAGTGTTAGTGTTTATTGGGGCTCTACCCTCCGCCATGTTGTGGGGCGTTCCTCGGGAGATTTGAACTAGTAAGTATATGATGCCAAGATAATGATTGATTAGCGCCTCATGGGGACTTGCTCCGCCACTTGACAAGCGTTTACAAAGGTAAGTCTACATGTTCTGTTGTCGTCTTCCCCCAAGAAGACATCTCTTTCCTTAGAGTCTCAACCTCCCCTTCGGGCCTCCATCGCAGTACAAATGCCCATGTATCCGGGTTCCTCTCTGAAGGATGGGCAGGGGGGGGGGGTAGGGGGGCGGGGGGGGTGGGGGGGGAGGGTTCCTGAAGGATGTGCTGGGTAAGGGTGGGTATGGTTTAGGGGGGGCAGGGTTAGTCCCTCATGACGTTGTGACGGGTTGAAGGGGGGTAGGGTTTGGGGGGCAAGGTTTTCTCCCCTGAAGGATGGCTTGGGAGAAGGGGGGCAGGTTCAGGGGGGTGCGGGTTCCTCCCCTAAAGCATGGGGAGACTTAAGGGGTGGGTAGCGTTTAGGGGGGAAGATTCCCCCCTAAAGGATGTGGCAGGGGTAAGGGTGGTAGGGTTTAGGGGGGGCTGGGCAGCAGATTCTCCCCTAAAGAATGGCGGGTAAGGGTGGGTAGGTTTCCGGGGGGGGAGTTGCTCCCCAGGATGGGTTAGGGTTAGGGGGGGCAGGGTTCTCCCCTGAAGGATGGGAAGGGCAGGGTTTTAAGTTGATCAAGCTTGTCCCTCCGTCAAAGGCATCGGCATAGGGCCTTTGTTTTTTCGTCGAGTTACAGATGCATGTCTCAGGTACTAGAGGTCGCTTTTCTTTCTTTTTTCTTTTCTTTTCTTTCTTTTCTTTTCTTTTCTTTTCTTTCTTTCTATTCTTTACTCTTCTTTTCTTTTCTCTTTCTTTTTCTTTTTCTCTTCTTCTTTTTCTTTTCTTTTCTTTTCTTTTTCTTTTCTTTTCTTTTCTTTCTTTTTTTTCTTGTTTGCTGGCTCTGCTTTGCTTGGCTTTGCTTTGCTTTCTCTTGATTCATTGTCTCCTGGCTTGTACTGGATAGTGTCGGGTCCGCCTTGAGGTGGTTGACAAACCACGTCACTATCTTGACCTGGGGATGTGGTTGCTCTTCCCCTTTTGATCAAGAGTTGGCTCCTTAGATCGTATGAATGAGGCCAGCAGGGGATATGCTGCAGCCCAGCAAATCTTCTTTTGGATGTCCAGTAGCATCTTATATAGTCCCGGACTTGCCTTTGAAAATGGTCAGCCAACTGCGGGGAGTGAGAAGGAACTGGTACGAAGGCACGAAATTTACAGACATTGAGGGTGTGTATTGAGGTTTGAATTGGCTGAGTGTTGAGGTTGTGTACTCTGCCATGTTGAACGGACCTGGAAGCCTGCAAAGTGATGAGTATACACAGCCTTGCAGCAGCAAGACAAGGTCCAGGGGCCGCACAATATAGTACAGGAATAGGCAAAGGCGCAAACATGTACACACATATATATACGCGCACATATATACGTGAAACAAAACACCCACACATCTGTATATATATATATCTTATTATCTATACATATAGTAGATCAACATCTATATTATATAGTATAGACATAGACATTCCACTGACAATATGTATGTACGTATTAGATTCTTATACATCTCTATATCTATACACTGAAGGCAAATGGAACATGTATGTACATATATATATATAAACATATATATATATACATTGCAAAGGCAAATGGAAAAGTGCAATAGGGGAGATGACTACCTAGTGGTTCGAGACCGGTACAAAAAGCTAGAGACACACCCACATTAGTTGGGTGGGACCAGAGTAACAAGATATAGATGGACATGTGCAGCATGCGAAGGTAAGAGGGACTGAGTTGGTTTGTCCGTGACCCAAAACAATGATGGGGGTACTCACGATCTGCCACCTTATGCACCTCTATAGCACCCTTCCCACCCAGAATACACCCTTCTAAGCAAATAAAGGGTGCCGTATACAGCGGGTATACCCACCCCAACTTTGGCAGCTGAGCATCACGATTTATCCATCTTCCCCATCCCATCACGGTCTGGTAAAGTTGGCTGGGGTCTACCCTTCGAGTCTCGTAGTTCTGGCTGGGGGGACTGGATTGACAAACCAGCTTCACATTACATTGGCAGTTGGAACTGCCAGGATTTTAGGATTGGTTAGCAACTGCAAATGCGAGAGAGAAGGCAATGGTTGCTTGGAAGTGGAGCTGCCGTTAAGAGAGGAGTGCACAGACACAGACGCCATACGCAACATGAGCCGCAGCCACCAGCAAGCCACAGCACAGCACATTGCAGAACGAGCACAATCCGCATCACAGGTAAAAAACAACCAAATCTACCGGTTGTGTTGGCATTGAAAAAAGGGTATAGCCGCCAGTGGACGTCCCGGTTGTGTTTTATTAGGCAAACGCAAGGTCTATTGTTGTTTTGTGTTTATTTCACCATGATATCAGAGTGTACATGGGCATTCCTTACCTCGGAGAAATGCCATGCTCTGCCAACGTTGCTCTTCGGTCCTGGAATGGCACCAGCTTAATGGAACGGGTGTTACCCTGGGCAAGTTGTGGCAGTTGAGGGTAATAGTGAATCACTAAAGGGGGAGGGGGGGATGGAGGGGGAAAGAGGTGGGAGAGGGAGAGGAGAGAGATGAGGGAGATGAGTGTAGAGAGGGAGGAGTTAGAGGATGAGAGACGAGGATGAGAGAGACTGTTTGAGACTGGATGACTGAGGGGAATCGAGAGAGATCGGAGAGAGCAGTAGAGCGTAGCGAGTAGAGAGATGAGGAGACGAGGAGAGAGGAGTTGGAAGAGCGAGGGGAGGGGGTTGAGCTGGAGAGGAGAGACGAGTCTTAGAGGGATGTGGAGAGGAGAGAGAGAGAGAGAGAGATACGAGAGAGATGAGGAGAAGAGATGGAAGGAGAGAGAAGAGAGAGAAAGAGAGGAGACGCGACCGAAGAGAGAGAGGGAGGACGAGGAGAGATGGCGAGAGAGGAGAGTGAGGAGACGAAGAGAGTGAAGGGCGAGAGAGGAGAGGCAGATGAGGAGGAGAGGAGAGAGGATGAGGAGAGAGGACGAGGGAGAGGAGGAGAGGGAGAGGAGGGGGAGGAGAGAGAGAGAGAGTTGGTTGACTAGGTGCCAATGTTCACCCAGGGAGGGAGCAGGGGCTGCGGGGGGGGGGGGGGGGGAGAGCTTATCACAACCCATCTGATCAACTCCCACCGCCACATACAGCTACACATAAGCCTACCTCATTGCCTAGGTAGTAGCCCTCATGAACAACGCCAAAAGCTCCGGATCCAAGCTTCTTTGGCTGCTGGTCCGCTCCCAAGCAGTTTCTTAGCAGCCCCCTCTTCTCTGATGCCATGCTTTTGCATACCTCACTACTGGACGCGTGAGGGTTGGAGCCAGCTAACTGGTTCTTCTGGTACCCCTGGACTTTGTCCGAGATCTTCTTCGACAACTGCGCTTCCAGGCGACTCGACTCTCCCCGGATGGACAGGTTTGCGATAACCGGCCCTCGTTTCCCCATCGTGATCTTAAGTGTCTTAACATTCCGCATTTTCGAGGGGTCGTCATTCTGCAAAGGGCGCACGCAACAGGCATCGGTCTGTGAGCGGGTTGTGGTGAGTCGATCAAAAGACAAACAGCATGCAGGCGAAGCCGAAGGCGTCGTAGTGAGGAATGGAATGGAATGGAGTGGGGTGGAGGCATGGAATGGAATGGAGGAATGGAATGGAGGCATGTTGATCACCGCGTACTAAGGAAATGGAAAGCAACGACTTACCCCCTGCTGCATGATGTTGTCCTCCCTCACTATAACTGCAGATATCCGATTGGTGGGATGCGCCCCTTTCTTCTCGATGCCTGCGCAAACTCGTCTCGATGCGCTGCCTCTTTCCAGGTTCTATCTGCGCTGCCTAGGTGGGAAACCTAATTGGTGGGCGCCTAAGGGACTGTAGCTATGAGCTTGCCGAGCTCTCTTCCTGTTTGCGGAAGAGGACGAAGATTCAGAGAGTCCGATGAATCGAAGAGAAAGGAAGATCGACACAGACAGCGGCAACAACGTCAGGGCGATGTGTTCTCTTGAATGGAGTAGAAGCCATGAAACCGGGCACCACTATAAAACCTATTGGGTGACGTCAGCACACTAGGCCCCCCTCAGCCCTCCAGGTGTAGAATTGCCAGCTCGGCGGGGCGAAAGCTCCAGCGTGTCGAAGGGACTTGTAAGAGAAGGCAATGACAACTCAACATTGTACCTCACTAAAGAACTACCGCCAGTCAATTCCAGGCATAGCTCCACACAGCTAGACAATCATTGCCATTCAGCGGATCATTTGGGAATCGATAAATCGAAACAGGTCGTATTTCGTACTTGGAACCTCAGATTTGGCCTAAAATCCCGAGGATTCTGGGAGACATGTGGTACATTTTGCCAGATTAGTCGAGGGTCAAAATGCGACCTACGCGTAGGCCTACGATCTCGATTCCCAAATGATCCGCTGGATTGCTACTGTGATGTACTACGCCTGCTCACTTCTGCATGTCTGAAGGGTAGCGCTCAGAACAGTAAGGGGTCCTACGCCAGCCTGTCTGTCGTGCCAGCCTGTCGAGGGGCTGTGCCGTGAGATTCCAGGAGACCAGGACTTCGACAAGTTTCGCGCAGGTCGCTAAGTCAAAGTTGTAGGAGACAGAAGGATTTCAGCTGCGATGGCGCCGGGATTATGGGAGATCATATACAAGGGAGAAGGTACTCTCATTCAGGAAAGGGGGGCGTCACTATCCCTTGGCCGCGCTGAAACTTGGGAGTTTACACTTTAAAGTTAAAGAGCTCTTCTTCAGAGATAGGAAAAGTTACATAAACTCGGCAAAACAATGCCAAGACTGGACAGCGGCACATCCTGCCTTGAGCCTACAACCAAATGTTATAATAGGATGAGGGTTTTTAGGCACCCCCACAAACCTTCAAAACAAACAAGGAGCATCAAACTTCACGAAATGGAATAAGATAATCATGAAACAATCTATTATGTCAAGTAGAACACATACACAACTACTGTGTAAATGCCTAAGTACTGGTACTAGTTAACAAAGATTGAACACTCATTTGCATTGGCATTGCCAAAATGATCACTGAAGTCTGAGTGCATCAACTCATCACTTCGGCATAACATTTTTTCTTTGTCAGATCGAGATGGAACTTTTGCGGCTAATACAAATACACAGGAGTGTCTCTCACTTGATGAATCTCTGGCCACCAACTGACATTAATGTTTACACCCCAGGAGGTGTGCCCCCGTACACAAAACAGCGCCCACTGAGGATTAAGAACGAATGGCGGCCCTACAGAAGTAGGAAGTTTACGCTGGAAAGGCGGGGCATGCCAGACCACTGCCAATCGAGACGGGCGCCACTGCCCGTGGCAGCCAGGACATAAAAAACCCAGATATTTATAAACGGAGGCAAGGAGACATACCTAGACTGGTGTGGGATATAAGGAACTTAAACCAATTAACTCGAAAAAGTGGAGAATGTCTTTTTCACCAACCACATATTCTTGTACGGCAACTCGAGGTCATCAGATTTACGCCCTAGAGAAGAAAGCTCTAAAGTACAAGAAAGGAAGCATGCTATATGCTGTGCTTGGATATCCTCGTCATAGGATGCGTGCGGTAAACCTGAGTTGCCTACTTATCTCATCAAAGACCTACGTCACAAAGTGGTTCGTAATATGGCTTTATTCAGAACTTCCTCTCACCACCTGCAGGTGGAAACCTATAGGTAGAAGCGACCTATTGTCCCTTGGAATGATCTAGTGCGTCAACTATGTGATTCTTGAATCTTTCAAGGTGATCACCATGTGTTTTCTAATGTACTGGTGAAACCTTACTGAATACGAGAAGAAAGTATCAGAACCTGATTTCCCAAGCTGAGAGCAAAATGATTCCTCTATCGTACATGATCTGATATGCAAAAAAAAAGTGAATCGTGCGCGGATACCTCCGTGTATCCATGAATGTGTGAAGAGATTGGGTCAAGTATATTTTGGTTAGAATGCTTATTGTTATATCTAGATTGTTAAATGCAGGAAGGCAAAACTGTACCGACAGGCAGATTGGTACAATGCTTTTCTCCTCGCCTTCGAGCTGTATCTTCTATATAGCTCCCTGGGCCAGACATTGTGCAAAGCCCAAAGATTTAAGTAGTTATGTGCCGTAGGCAGATTCAGGTTTTGATGGATAGACAGGCAGGGGAGCTGCCTAGAAGCTGCTTTTTGTAGCCGAACATAAAAGCTTGACTGTTGGTGTCTCTGTTACAGGAATTGGCAACCATCTTACAGGTTGAGATCCAACTTGGGTAATTGACAAATAATAAAATAATTGATCGTGTTGGCTAGATGAATAATATCCACATGAATACCCACATACACAACTAATTCTGTAAATTGGTTGCGACACCCTGGATATAAAAATGATCGGAGTGGCTCCATGAATAGCCATAGTAGTGCCCACATACACAAACAAGGTCACTAGGTTGCGCAATACGATATGAGATACGAAACTGAAAAATGAAGCACTGGCATAGCTCATGCATCCTTCCCCAGGTTTTTTAAGTTGTGAAAGGAATTTCACCCCAGTAGGTGGGTCTTCCGACACAAACCAGCGACACCGAGGATTCAGTTTGAATGGCGGTGCCACTCCTACATAAGAGTGGTATTTATGTACATTTGCAGCGCCTCCATCTTCACCACATCACACCTAGCTTGCAACTCTGAACTGTTTCTAGGTTGTGCCGTATGTAGTGAGGGATCCATGTACCGTGCTGCAACATCAAGTTATGTTTCCACAGTGGGACCCATGCACCCCTGACAGGGCATTATAACTACCATACGCCCACCAATGTACGGGTGAATGTGTATATATCTAGGGTTTCAGTATCGATCTGGTTCCAAGATAGGCGGGCAATAAATCATACAATACTGTACGAAACATATATCAACGATGTCATACTTGCCATTGTATGATATATCGTACGATACATATATCCACGACATCATACTTGCCATTGTATGATATATCATACGATACATATATCCACGATATCATACTTGCCATCGTATGATATATCGTACGATACACATATCCTCGATATCTCACTTGACAACCCTATATGTATCGCAAGGTCAATATAACATGTGCTATAGCAGTTTGAAATATAGATATGCAGACATTTGTGTGTCCACTATCCTATCCACTACTCAACTCATATGTTGCATGCAGCAGTTGACCAAGGTGGATGGCCTGGGGATCAAATCATAAGAGGTTGAGCACTGGATGTCTTCATGTTCCGATTCAAAAACATTCACAATTCCAGTGCTGCAACCCCTACTATTTCACCTCAAAGCTGGGTTTCGAAACACCTTGGCCAACTGCTACATGCAACGTATGAGTGGATCTTCACACACATATGTCTGCCTATCTGTCATTCAAGTACACAACAAGAGCATACTGGACAAGGGCAGTACAAGAAGTACACCACAAGAGCATACTGCGCAAGAGCATACTGCACAGGGCAGTACAATAAGTACATCACAAGAGCCACCACGCAAGAGCATACTTCACAAGGGCAGTACAAGAAAGTACACCACAAGAGCATACTGCGCAAGAGCATACTGCCCACGGGCAGTAAAAGAACTGCACCACAAGAGCCTACACCACAAGAGCACACTGGACAAGTGCATACTGCACAAGGGCAGCACAAGAAGTACAGCACAAGAGCAGTATAAAACGTACACCACGAGAGCATACAGCACTACAAACACAACAACACGACATCAGTCTGCCTAACATCACTCTGACGATGATCAAGACCAACAAGGTGGCCTGCTTGGGATGAAATGATCAAGGAACTATATTATGTAGAGTTCACAAGCATGGTACTGTATGGTACGATATACCGTATGGTACCGTGCACAACATACATCATTTTCATTCAATCACCGTACGACACTTCGAATAATGTACGAATACCATGCTCTTCTCTCTTTTTCTTTCTAACTGATTGCCAACTGACTTCCAACTGAAAAATGTAATGCCAGGTCGGTCAACAGTTCCACACCTTATACTTTTTGGTCACGTGTTCGATGCCGGAAGCCAGAGCTTGGCAAGGAAGTGGTGGACTACTTCCATAGGCGCGTGTCACAGTACAGTACGTCGATACCATATATACATATAGTTACCGTACGGTACATCCGGGAACCAGTACAATATTGCCAACCCTAATCTGTTTCCAAGGAAATAATGTTGGCCAAGGCACTACCATCTTAGCTATGAACTGTATTTGCCAAGGCACTGCCATCTTGGCTAAGAACTGTGTTGGCCAAGCCACTACTATCTTGGCTATGAACTGTGGTGGCCAAGGTACAACCATCTTGGCTATGAACTGTGTTATTCAAGGCACTAACACCTTTGCATGGTACACCCCTGGTCTCCTACTGCCATTCTGCATGTCCACAAAAACGCGTATGCAACTGTACATGCTGCCTCGTCTGAAAATGTGGAGTGGATCAGCCATGCAAACATGACAGCAGAACCCCATGTGAGGCACATGTAACCATGCAGGCATAGAAAAGAAAGATTCAAACACACTACCTAGGTTGAATGGTTTTGCACCATGCATAGATGCTGTTTGTACACATCCTTATTATAAGAATGGTGCTGAATTGTACATTTCTGCACAGACTAAAGAATGAAAATGAATTATATGTGATGGATGGAGAATAATTGTTTGAAAAGCGGTAAACAATACAGAAAAAATTATCATCAGGGTGGATTGTCAGATCATCAGATCATACATATCCATAATGTTGTCTGATCATCAGGGTGAATCGTCAGATCGTGAAGATTCATAATATTGTCCGATGAAAAACAGGACAATACTGAGAATGAATAGTAGCCCACAGGTTGACTAAGGCAAGGGGGACCAGTGTCCAGCATCTGTGTTGATCAACAGTCCATGTGCAGGTCTTGTTCAGCCAACCTCTCAGCCATGCTTCCACCACTGCCTTGGTTGTACTGCCCCTCATCTCTGAGGATTGGGGGACAGGTGGCCAGCGTTTGTGCTGGCCGCCTAACAGTCCATAAGTTAGGTTGGTATTGGTCTGCCAGCCTCTCAGCCATACTTACACCACTGCCTTGGTTGTACTGCCCCTCATCACCCATGCTGGGGCCACTGTCGCTGTGGTAGATTCAGCAGCTCTAGCACCAGAGCTGTCTTGGCCTTCACAGGCAAATCTCGACAAGCTACCTCCCTCTCTTGGCAGGGGGGGCCCCAGGCTGCTCATTCCGACTCCTCTTGCACCTAGGCTTCTGAGGCAAGAAGATATCAATGGGGGTGTTGTTACCCTCTGTTTGGGTGCCACTGGGGAAATTCAGCATGGCTGACATGGCAGGGGAGCCCTCAGGGTGCTCATCCCGTCTACTCTTGCACATAGGCTTCTGAGGCAAGTAGATATCGATGGGGAGGCTTGCAACCTCTGTGTGGGTGCCACTGGGGCAACCCGTCCTGAAGGCTGTCATGAAGCACCTCTTCTTGGCAGGGGGGCCCCCAATGTCCTCATCCCGACTCCCCTTGCACTTCGACCCCCAGGAGACGAGATCGCTGGTGGATGAAACTGGAGCCCAGGGGGTAGGCTTCCCAAGGGTAACAAGATCCACAGGTACATCCTGAGAGGACTCGCTTGTACTGACAAGATCCACAGGTGCGTCCTGGGAGGACTCGCTTGTACCGAGGATGTCCGCAGGTGCGTCCTGGGAGGACTCGCTTGTACTGACAAGATCCACAGGTGCGTTGTGGGAGGACTCGATTGTACCAAAAATATCCAAAGGTGTGTCCCAGGAAGACATGCGAAGAGTCTTTTCTGAGTGAGCCTTAGCAATCATATCCAATAGTTGGAGAATCTGTGTAGGGTTGGGATCTTATGTTAGCACAGCTTAACATCCGCACATACATACACTCATACACACGTACATACACTCATACACACATGCATACACACATGCATACACACATACATACACTCATGCACACATACATACACTCATACACACATAAATACACACGTACATACACACATACATACACACTGAGCTCTGACCTCCCCCACCCACACCCATGTAGGGTTGGGATCTTATGTTAGCACAGCTTACGGTTGGATGTATGTTACAGTCCAGCATGTTTGTAGCACTTCAATGTATGAAGCAGACCATCTTGTGGATACCATTAATCAAAACATTTATAAACGTTTAACAAAATTAATACATTTTTGAAAGATTATCTTGTGCAATATTTGCTGACAAATTGCTCATCACTTTCCAAACGTAACCGGCGGTGAACAAGATACTGTTCCAACTATGTCAAATGCCTTACAGCCATTCAGCGGATCATTTGTGAAACGTTTGTTCCAAACCTAACACTCCTACCTTCACAGTTGGGTTTAGGGTTTAGGGTTTAGGGTTTAGGTTTCAGTTTGTTGGGGCCTCCTACCTGCGCAGTTGTGGGGCGTCTCTCGGGAGATTCTGCAATAGCCCATGATGCCACGCAGAGGACAACCGTCATGGTGCCTTTCTCCACCACTGACAACTCTTTCACAAATGGTAAGCTGTAATGCTCCATTGTCGTCTTCCCCCAAGAAAAGACATCTCTTTCCTTACAGCCACCCTCCCCATGGGGCTCCTTCTTAGTGCAAATGCCCATGTATCCGGGCGTTCCTCCCCTGAAGGATGGGCAGGGGGGGTAGGGGGTCAGGGTTTGGGGGGGGCAGGATTCCTCCCCTGAAGGATGGGTAGGGGGGGTAGGGGGTCAGGGTTTAGGGGGGGCAGGATTCCTCCCCTGAAGGATGGGCAGGGTTAAGGGTGGGTAGGGTTTAGGGGGGGCAGGGTTCCTCCCCTGAAGGATGGGCAAGGGGTAGGTTTGGGTCTGATCAGCTTTGGTCCACTTCAGCCAAAGGATCGTGGAGTGCCAGAATGCATTTCTCTAGGTACTAGCTAGGTCTGGGTATGCTATGCGTTTCTTTTCTCTACATGACTTTGCTTTGCTTTACTCTGCTCTGCTTTGCTCTTCTCATTCATTCAAGTTGATCATGCGTGTACTTACCGATTGCGTCGGGTTGCGCCTTGGTGTGTTGACAAACCCAGGTCACTAATCTTGACCTGGATGTGGTTGCCTTCACCCTTTTTGATCAAGATGTTGGCATCCTTAAGATTGTTGTGGTGGAGGCCAGCCTGGTGGATCTGCTGCAGCCCAGTCACAATGTCCTTTTGGACGTCCAGGTAGCATCCCATGTCCATGGACTTGCACTCTTGAAAATGGTCAGCCAACCTGAAGGGAGTTGGAGAAGGAATGCTACTGTAAGGTATTTAACAAAGCGTTTAAAAAAGCAGTGAGCAGGGCACACACACACACACACACACACAAACACACACAGCCTGAAAACTGGCCTGACTGTTGAGTGGGGGATTCTCACACACACAAACACACACAGCCTGACAACTGGCCTTTCTGGTGAGTGGGGCACACACAAACACACCCACACACACAGTGAGCAGGGCACTCACAATGTGTCCATCTTCTCCATCACCATCCACGTCTGGTACAGTCTGGCTGGGGGTGTACCATTCGAGTCTCGTACGTCTGGCTGGGGGACTGACTTGACAAACCAGCCTTCACATTCCATGCAGTTGGACTGGCCAGATGTTACGATATGGTTTGCAATCTGAAAATGAGAGGGAGGAAGAGAAATGTGTTGCTTGGAGGTGTGAGCTGCCGTAAGAGAGGAGTGCACAGACACAGGCGCACAAGCAAACAAGCCAGTCACCAGCAGCCACAGCCACAGCCACAGCCACAGCCACAGATCAGGAACACATATCAGCATCTATAACTGGTAAAATAACAACACAAATCTACCGGTTGTGTTTGCATTTAAAGGGTCAGTTGCCGGTTGATTTACCGGTTGTTGTTTTACTAGGCAAAAGCAAGGGTATATTTGTTGTGGTTCTTTTACCAGTGATATGAGTGTCTCACGTGCGTTCCTACCTCCTGAGAGAGGCCATACTTTTTCAACAGTTGCTCTTCGGTCATGGAGTGGCCCAGCTTAATGGCACGTGTGTCACCCTGGGCAAGTATGTGGGCAGTTTGCAAGCTGTTAATAATGAATCAATGAGGGGGGAGGGTGTGGATTGAGAGGGAGCAGAGAGGAGAGAGAGAGAGCAGAGAGAGAGGAGAGAGAGAGAGAGAGAGATGTAGAGAGAGAGAGAGAGATAGAGAGAGGATCGAGAGAGCGAGATAGAGAGGAGAGCGACGAGATGAGAGAGAGGAGAGAAGAGAGGAGAAGAGAGAGCTCGAGAGAGAGGAAGAGCTTCGAGAGAGAGAGGGAGCTCACAGCCCCCTCTCGAGAGCTCTCGCTCCTCGAGAGTGTTGGACTTGAGGTGAACATGTTCACCATGGAGGGAGGCAGGGGGTGGGGGTGTGTGGGGGGGAGCTTATCACAACCCATCTGATCAACTCCCACCGCCACATACAGCTGCACATAAGCCTACCTCATTGCCTAGGTAGTAGCCCTCATGAACAACGCCAAAAGCTCCGGATCCAAGCTTCTTTGGCTGCTGGTCAGCTCCCAAGCAGTTCCTTAGCAGCCCCCTCTTCTCTGATGCCATGCTTTTGCATACCTCACTACTGGACACGTGAGGGTTGAAGCCAGCTAACTGGTACATCTGGTACCCCTGGACTTTGTCCGAGATCTTCTTCGACAACTGTGCTTCCATGCGACTCGACTGTCCCCGGATGGACAGGTTTGCGATAATCTCTCCGCCTTTTCCCCATCGTGATCTTAAGTGTCTTAACATTCCGCATTTTCGAGGGGTCGTCATTCTGCAAAGGGCGCACGCAACAGGCATCGGTCTGTGAGCGGGTTGTGGTGAGTCGATCAAAAGACAAACAGCATGCAGGCGAAGCCGAAGGAGTCGTAGTGAGGAATGGAATGGAGTGGAGTGGAGGCATGGCATGGCATGGCATGGAATGGAGGAATGGAATGGAGGCATGTTGATCACCGCGTACTAAGGAAATGGAAAGCAACGACTTACCCCCTGCTGCATGATGTTGTCCTCCTTCACTATAACTGCAGATATCCGATTGATGGGATGCGCCCCTCTCTTCTCGATGCCTGCGCAAACTCTCGATGCGCTGCCTCTTCCCAGGTTCTATCTGCGCTGCCTAGGTGGGAAACCTAATTGGTGGGCGCGAAAGGGACTATAGCTATGAGCTTGCCGAGCTCTCTTCCTGTTTGCGGAAGAGGACGAAGATTCAGAGAGTCCGATGAATCAAATAGAAAAGAAGAACGACACAGACAGCTGCAACAACGACAGGGGGATGTGTTCGGTCGAATGGAGTTAGAAGCAATGAAACCGGGCACCACTATAAAACCTATTGGGTGACGTCAGCAAGGCAGGGTGGGGCGGGGCCCCCCTCAGCCCTCCAGGTGTAGAATTGCCAGCTAGGCGGAGCGAAAGCGCCAGCCTGTCGAAAGGATTCCCGGACTTTAAGCTAAAACTTTCGAGAAAGCAACTTTGTACCTCACGAAAGAACTGCCGTCAGTTAATTTCAGACATTGCTCCGCGCAGCTAGATAATAATAGCCATTCGGCGGATAATTTGGGATTAAGGATGGCCCCGAAACCAATGGCAGGCCCGGATCAGATACGCATGCACGTCGGAGGTTTTTTTCCTAGGTTGCTGTCGGAGGTTGATGTCGGAGGGGGGTTTCCTAGCGCCAGGCTTGTGTCGGCTTGGGCTTCATTCATCTCGCGCGCTTTGTCAGAAGCATTTTTTTCCCTGTCAGAAACTTGGAGGAATGGCGCAGCTTGCTTGAGTTGGGGCATGTCCGTTTGTGCGACCGACCGAACAAATGAAGATTGACACGACAGCCAACTGTCTCATAACTAACTGGCTTCGGCCAGCTCCATCGTTGCCACCTATCATAACGTTGCCAATACGCTCCGCCAATTTCCGCTGCATAGGCCTATTAGGACTTATTCGAAACATATCGTATTTCGTATATGGTACCTCATGTTTGGCCTAAAAGTCCGGGAATTCTGGGAGAAATGTCGTACATTTGCCAGAAAAGTCGAGGTTCGAAGTGGGAGGCCAATGACCTCGATTCCGAAATGATCCGCTGAATTGCTATTATGATGCATTACGCCTGCTCACTTCTGCATGTCTAGAGGGTAGCGCTCAGTAAAGGGGTCCTACGCCAGCATGTATATCGTGCCAGCCTGTCGCGGGGCCTCCTGCGACGCAACGGACCCTTCGACGTAGCGTCTGCGATGGAGGACGCAGCGTTCTGAACAGCCCTGTTTACAATGCCGCGCGGCAGCGCAATGTTTTTCAGGGTATTATGTAAGTTGTGGTGTGGGCTTTTTTTAGGGGCATAGCCATGGCCGTATGTGTGGGTGCCGTGTGGGTGTGGTTAAATGATACATGTTAACTTATCTTACTCTTTCGCCAACCCTGTAGCGGATTATGCTCACACGATTTTACTCGTCGCGGCTCTTACTACATGCTGTTATACAGCTAAACTGTTATTTGAATCGTTTATGCTAGACTTTTCTATATAAGACTTAAATGTGACTCCTTTACAGGGGGGGGGGGGGGGGGGGGGCAAAAACAGAGATGAAAGACCCCACCCCCCCAAAGTGTGTAGGCACCCTTATGCAGACCCCCCCCCCCCCCCTGGCTCCGGAACCCACTGGACAGCCACTATATGAGCCACCACTTAGTGTTATGATGTCTAATTAAGCTCATCTTACAGGGGTTTTAAAGGGCTATTCATTGAGGTTGGTCTCGAGACCATAGGGAATGTTTCAAACATATGAGGAAACTTTGGAGGAAGGTACTGCCCTCGATAGCTCTATTACCCCACACAGCACCCAGGGAGTTGAGTACCGGTATTCTCTTCTTTCAGATTCGCCGGGCCTAGCAGAACATTCGCAGTGACGCTGGCACTCTCCTCTGTTGATCATAACGGTGCAACTCAGGTTTTCCAGGATCCGGGGATACTTGCTGCCCAAGGCAGCCAAGCATCTGATTTAACGATCACTTAATCGATAACTGAGATTCGAGGGACAAACGAAAACACGGAAGGACTAACCATGGTTACACGGCAGGAAGCTGGCAAGAACACAGGTTGGGTGTATTGCCGCAATACAGTTTGTGCCATAATCCATAACCGCAATCGATTGACATAGTTAAGGTTATATTCGAACCAGGTTATATTATAACATATTAGAACCAGGTTATATTACACCAGAATACAAATTCAAAATTGCAGCGAGCACGCGTTACAGAATTGTCACTAGAATGAGATGAGTAGACGTGTACACATTGGTTCATCATCAATTAAAGTGGTGACTGGTGAGCCGAGGGTTCGAATCTCCCAGTCCCACATTAGCTTACCAATACAGCAGGCTCCCAACAACCTCGATCTGCAGAAACAGGACGCAATCATCATCCCCACACAAGGAATATACACAAGTCTACAAAACAACAACTAAATGAGTCAATGCGTAGCAACTTCCATCCAGCTCCATTAGCCAGCGACTGTGCCAAGCAAAAATCTTGCAGCTGCATTGGGATGCCAGTCATGTCAGCTTTCAGACACACTAGCTAGCTTCAGGTTTGGCCCAAGAATGGGTGAAAGGAGCTGTCTAGAAGCTGCTATGCGTAGGCCAACAAGCAAACAGTGGCTCTAACACATTATTCTATATTCACAATTTCTGAAACATGTAATATGTCAACACTTAAAAGTCATCATCCATAGCGTTAGCGCCTTGCACACTCATGTCGTCAAAC
Organism: Chlamydomonas sp. ICE-L; assembly: GCA_013435795.1. Taxonomy (NCBI): domain Eukaryota; kingdom Viridiplantae; phylum Chlorophyta; class Chlorophyceae; order Chlamydomonadales; family Chlamydomonadaceae; genus Chlamydomonas; species Chlamydomonas sp. ICE-L. The sequence continues at coordinate 277,826 of JACBWV010000234.1, forward strand.
ACATTAGTGCCTGCTGCTGACTGGGCATCAGCATCCACACTGCCCTGGGTCAGAGTCACAGAGGGTTCAGTTGACTCCAGCTTCTTGTCGTTGCTGAAAGTCGTCACATCATCTCCGTGTTGAATCACGAGCTTATTGAACAACCATCCACACTCGCGTGAGGGGTCATCGTCAGGGACTTGGAGGTCTACAGTCACGCTCTCGATGGCGCCAATTTCAACACCTGAAATGTGACAAGAAACGTAATGTTTATCTATCTGCATAGCACGAACTCCCGCCCCCCGTCGTTTACAATTTGTTGGGGTTCACTTCACCAGTCCTTGTTTTTTAAACTGCAATACCTGTTTTTAGGGTCGGGCAAGTCCCTGTAGAGCCTTTTTGGCCACCCCTGGACTGACCATACATTCTGAACCCTAAGTGGGCGCTGTTATGCGTGACCCACTTCCTGGGGTGAAGGGTTTTGCTTGATATAGACAGCAGGACGGTGGTCATGGAAGTCGAAATTCGCTAAGGAGTGTGTAACAACTCACCAATCGAATCAATCAGCCCCGAAAATGTATGGCGCTTAAGAAAAAAACATACCTTGACGGGTGAAGACAACGGTTGCACCAGGCTCAAAGAGGTTGACTGTATCTTCATCAGCGCTGGAGAGGACCCAGTCTCTTTGTAGGAACCAGGCTTCACGCTCCCTGGCAGTGATGTGTAGGTTGGCCTTGCATCCATCTAGACTGCCGGTGACGGAATCCACAATCAGCGACATGCTGTAGGTCACTTCAGGCTGCGCAAGCAAGGAAAAAGGAACGCTCTATTAGATGGAAATAGCTTCACATCATGTCCAACAACATGTTGAAGTTCCAGATTGGTGGAAAAAGGCAGGGGGCCAGGGGGGCGGTATGGTACTTCAGGCTGCGCAAGCAAGGAAAAAAGGAACGCTCTATTAGATGAAAATAGCTTCAAATCATGCTTCACCACCCAACCAACAAGCCAACCAACCTAGGTCAAGGACATCAGCAGCAAGAAGCTCCAGAAGGCGCAAGCAAGAAAAAAATGAATGCTCTGTTCAGGAGGAGCCAGGCCTAAAAAAATCAGTCAGGCCGATGGTTTGTTTTTGAGAATGGGGCTATAATGGCATGTATCATGGCGATATCTTGAGCTACTTTTCAGGTCATTCTGAGCACCTCAGTAAGGGTGGAAGGGGGTGGGGTGTGTGTGGGTGTGGGGGGGTGGGGGGTCAGCCTTCCTCAGGTTTTGAAGGCGTGGGGGGAGTGATCTTTTTTTCTCCTCTGGCTATGTTTGATGAAAATAGCTTCACATCATGTCCAAAAATATTTTCAAGGTCCAGATTGGTGGACAAAGGCAGGGGGGCGGGGGGGCCATGGGGGCAAGGGGCTAGTGGGGCCAGGGGGGCAGTATGGTACAACATGTTCAAGTTCCAGATCGGTGGAAAAAGGCAGGGGGGCAGGGGGGCCATGGGGTCAAGGGGGCCCAGGGGGGCAGTATGGTACAACATGTTTAGGATCAGTCCCAGATTGGTGGAAAAAAGTGAATGCATGACAAGCAGGGTACTTCAAATTGCCAAATTAGCCAGCGCTTTAGCACACTTGAAAACAAAAAAAGTGCGCTTTGTAGTGCAAAAAGCGCAAACATTGCTTGCTGCGCCCACAGGGAGCTGCAAAAAACTGCGCTTAAAGCGCAGAGGGGGTCAAAAAGTCAGCGCTCAAAAGCGCGCGCTTTGAATTACCCTGATGACAAGATCTCTGACAGAAAAAGAAATCCATTTGACTGCTTTTGAAGACAATCAAATAACTATATTTAGGATTGCCAAGATAAAAAAAAAAAGTGAATACATGATTGATACCACTTACCCTCTTTTCGAGGACAGTGCTTCCTGGAGCATCGAGCCAGTCGTTGAAGAAGAAGATGCTAGATGTGTCGGTGTCAACGTTAAATAGCAGGACACCCTCTAGCTTCCACCGCTCCTCATCTCCAGTGCTGTCAGCCCGCACACGGATCGACTGCACAGACCAGACAACACTCATTTGATTTAAAGTTTTAGGGTTTGGGGTTAGGGTTGGCACAAATAGTGCACAGGATTCCCTCATACAGAAAAGTGCATGATTCATATACATCTGTCTACACTCTGTTGATATTGTGAGGATGGTTAGAAGACCCCCCGGGTGTTGTGGAGTGGGCTTGTATTGGGTCAACACTGGCCTGCCTAGGTGATGCATGCAGTGCATGATGGTAACATTGGATTGTTACATGATGGTTATATTGGATTGTTACATGATAGTAATATTGGATTGTTACATGATGGTAATATTGGATTGTTACATGATGGTAATATTGGATTGTTACATGATGGTAATATTGGATTGCTACATGATGTTAATATTGGATTGCTACATGATGGTAATATTGGATTGCAACATGATGGTAATATTGGATTGTTACATGACGGTAAGATTGGATTGTTACATGACGGTGAGATTAGATTGTTACATGATGGTAAGATTGGATTGGATTGTTATATGATGGTAACATTTGATTGTTACATGATGGTAAGTTTGGATTGGATTGTTACATGATGGTAAGATTGGATTGGATTGTTCCATGATGGTAAGATTGGATTGGATTGTTACATGATGGTAAGATTGGATTGGATTGTTACATGATGGTAAGATTGGATTGGATTGTTACATGACGGTAAGATTGGATTGGATTGTTACATGATGGTAAGATTGGATTGGATTGTTACATGACGGTAAGATTGGATTGGATTGTTACATGATGGTAAGATTGGATTGGATTGTTACATGATGGTAAGATTGGATTGGATTGTTACATGATGGTAAGATTGGATTGGATTGTTACATGATGGTAAGATTGGATTGGATTGTTACATGATGGTAAGATTGGATTGTATTGTTACATGATGGTAAGATTGGATTGGATTGTTACATGATGGTAAGATTGGATTGTATTGTTACATGATGGTAAGATTGGATTGGATTGTTACATGATGGTAAGATTGGATTGGATTGTTACATGATGGTAAGATTGGATTGGATTGTTACATGATGGTAAGATTGGATTGGATTGGTTACATGCTGGTCGCTGGATTGTATTGTTTTCCTGATGGTAAGATTGGATTGATTGTTACATGATGGTAAGATTGGATTGGATTGTTACATGATGGTAAGATTGGATTGGATTGTTACATGATGGTAAGATTGGATTGGATTGTTACATGATGGTAAGATTGGATTGGATTGTTACATGATGGTAAGATTGGATTGTATTGTTACTGTGGTAAGATGGATTGATGTTACATGACTGTTAAGATTGGATTGGTATTGTTACCTGAGGTAAGATTGATTGTATTGTTCATGATGGTCAGATTGATTGGATTTTACATGATGGTAAGATGGATGGATTGTTAATTATGGTAAGATTGGATTGTATTTGGTCCTTCATTGTAGATTGGATTGCTGGTTACTGAACTGGACGATTGTATGTGGAGTTGTTACATGATGGTAAGATTGGATTGATTGTTACATATGGTAAGATGGATTGTATTTGTCCATATGGTAAGATTGGATGGGATTGTTCCATGATGGTAAGATTGGATTGGGATTGTTACATGAGTGTAGCTTGGATTGTATTTTTTACATTATGGTAAATTGTATTGAGGTTACCTGATGGTAATATTGGATTGGATTGTTACATGATGGTAAGATTGGATTGGATTGTTACATGATGGTAAGATTGGATTGGATTGTTACATGATGGTAAGATTGGATTGTATTGTTACATGATGGTAAGATTGGATTGGATTGTTACATGATGGTAAGATTGGATTGGATTGTTACATGACGGTAAGATTGGATTGTATTATTACATGATGGTAAGATTGGATTGTATTGTTACATGATGGTAAGATTGGATTGTATTGTTACATGATGGTAAGATTGGATTGTTATTGTGCCCTGATTTAAGATTTATTGTATTGTTACATGTGGTAAGATTTGGCTTGTATTGTTTACATGATGGTAAGATTGGATTGGATTGTTACCTGATGGTAATATGGATTGGAATTGTTACATACGGTAGATTGGATTGTATGTATGATGGTAACTTGGATTGGATTGTTACATATGGTAAGTATTGGAACTCTGTCGTTACGTGGGGAGTGGTGTGAAAGATACGCTTGGATGTTATTGTGATTACTCTCTATGGTAAGTGTGTACACACTGCGACGTAACTGATACACAGGACTGCTACACATGTTGTGTTGATCACACAATAGGCCAGGCGACACCTGGGGGTTGGCTGGCTCCCTGTGTGTTCCCAGGCCATAACCCCAGAAGAAAAAAAAACAACTACCCAATGGAACCAAGGACACACAACACGAGGCAGTCATGAGGATGGGTGAGAGCAATAGGATAAGGGGCTGCAACCGGGATCTACGACACACCTCAGGAGCTATGAGGTGGGGTGTGGTACAACACTACCATGCCATTGGGGTGGGCACAGTGCCAAGCAACGAGCTGGCCCCCTCACGCGGCGTCGGGCGGGCTCTCGTTCAATACACCAACATCCGATCTTTATTTATTACCAACCATTCAACTTACATGAAGAGTTCCGCCTTGACACTAACAGAATGTCAACCAACTCAACTTACATGAAGAGTTCCGCCTCGACACTAACAGAATGTCAACCAACTCAACTTACATGAAGAGTTCTGCCTCGACACTAACAGAATGTCAACCAACTCAACTTACATGAAGAGTTCCGCCTCGACACTAACAGAATGTCAACCAACTCAACTTACATGAAGAGTTCCGCCTCGACACTAACAGAATGTCAACCAACTCAACTTACATGAAGAGTTCCGCCTCGACACTAACAGAATGCCAACCAACTCAACTTACATGAAGAGTTCCGCCTCGACACTAACAGAATGTCAACCAACTAACTTACATGAAGAGTTCCGCCTCGCACTAACAGAATGTCAACCAACTCAACTTACATGAAGAGTTCCTGCCTCGACACTAACAGAATGTCAACCAACTCAACTTACATGAAGAGTTCCGCCTCGACACTAACAGAATGTCAACCAACTCAGCTTACCTGGAGAGTTCCTGGCTCAACTGCCTGAAACGTCAGCTCTATGGAAGAACCTGTGGCCAGCTGTGGAGATGCATCCTCTCCTGTCTTCACCAACTTCATCTCCTCTGACTCCCCATCCGAGCCGATAAGAGTGACGAACACATCACCGTCAAAGTTTGCCCCTTCTTCTTCTGAGGTCAGCAACTTGCAGGTGAAGCTACTGGGCTTTGGCTCTGCCTCTGGAACAGCCTCAGGCTCTGCCTCAGGTACAGCTTCTGCATCAGGCTCTGCCTCAGGTACAGCCTCTGCATCAGGCTCTGCTGCTGCTGCCTCGGCATCAGGCTTGGCTTCAGATTCAACGTCAGGCTGGGCTTCCTCCTCAGCCTCAATCTCAGGCTCTACAGTAGGCTCTGGTTCCGGTTCTGGTTCTGGAGCTGGCTCTGGCTCTGGTTCCGGAGCTGGCTCTGGTTCCGGAGCAGGTTGCTCTAGCAAGGCTCTAAGAGCCTCAGCCTTGGCATCCTCCTCTGCCTGAGCCTGAGGGGTCAGCAGGGTGACTGACAGGCTGTCTGGGCCCTGCAGCCAGGCCCTGTTGCTGAAGCTTGTCTCTCTGTCATTCAGAATGGCTGTGAGCGTTGAGAAGTGCCAGCCTGTGTGCAGAGTGTCCATAGCGGGGGCTGCCAGACGAATGGTGACTCCTCGGAGGGTTCCAACGTTGGGTGCTGATATCTCAAAGTTATCGGTCTTGCCACGTTCATAGAGCTGCTCATGTTCGTAATCCTCATCGGCTGGGAGCCTCTGCTCTGGGGTGTTACCCTGGGAGCCCAGCAAGCTGATAAAGACCCGGCCGTCAGTGCCGTTGCCTACTGTATCGCTGGTCTCCACAGCGATGCTGTACACAGCAGGGGGCTGCGAGGAGAGGAGAGTCAAGAGTCAAATATGTACGGATGCAAATGCAGTGCACAGCAGGGGGCTGCAAGAAGAGAAGATTCAAGAATCAAATATGTATGGATGTGAATGTAGCACACAGCAGGGGGATGCGAGGAGAGGAGAGTCAAGAGTCAAATATGTACGGATGCAAATGCAGTACACAGCAGGGGGCTGCAAGAAGAGAAGATTCAATAATCAAATATGTATGGATGTGAATGTAGTACGCAACAGGTGGCTGCGAGGAGGTTCAAGAGTCAGAAGTAAAGAATCAAATCATTGGACTGCTAGGAGAGTCAAGATTCAGGAATCAAATATTGATGGGTATGATGAAAAAGTACTTTTGTTGGTGTTGGTGGTGGTTTTGGTGGTTTTGCTGTTGTTGGTTTTGGTGTTGGTGGTGTTGGTGGTTTCAGGCCGAACATGTGGTGTATCCACGCACGACTTGCATGCTTTCAAGTTTCAACCTAAGTAATGAGAATGCATGGGTGGGAGTGGTATAAAGGGAGCCCCGTTTTACGGCGGTAGAGAAATGGTTGCTACTTTATCTGGACAGTGCTACCATGGCGATTTAGTAGCGATTTGAACCTTCTTGTTTCAGTGAGCTCTAATATTTAGCCATTTGTCAAACGGGGTATTTATGGATGTGAATACTGAACTGGTTCCCGAGAGTTTCGGGCGATACATCATACAATATTGTACGATATTTGTACGACTTATCCTATGATATTGTTGATATATCAATACGCTATCATACTTAACAACCCTACAAATATTGCAGGGGTCCGTGCAGAGCGAGTTTATATAAATGCATGTGTGTACCCCAGTGGTTCGCCCCAGTGCAAGGTATAACAATGTCATTACAAAAAAATGGAATGAGAAAGTACATGGAACTCACCAGTAGGTCGAGCTACTCGGTCTGAGGCGCTTCTACCCAGTTGTTGTGTTTATTGGCAAAAAACGTGACCAAGTTCCTTGTTTCTTTCGCCCATCCTCCCTACCAATTTGAATGAATCTCTAGAATCAGTTCGGACCAGAAAGAAGGATTCTTTATTCCTAACCCCTTGGAACCCACCAGTAGGTCCAGCTGCACAGTCTGAGGCGCTTCCACCCAGTCGTTGTTGTAGAACACCCAAGTCTGGTCAGTGTCCACATTGACCAGGGTGATGCCAAACAGCTTCCAGTTGGCCTCCTTGCCAGTCTTAACAGTTCGCACCCGTACAGCCTTCAGAATAGAAAGCACACAAGTGAGAAGCTTGGATTTGTTGGAGTTTGTTGGAGTTTGTTGGAGAAGCATACCAGCTTGGAGTTTGTTGGAGTTAGTTGGTGTTTGTTGGAGAAGCATACCAACTTGGAGTTTGTTGGAGTGCATTGCTGGTGCTGCTGCTGCTGATGACATTTTCCTGGTGCCCTACTGGACTCCAAATGTGCCCGCGCCTTGAATTAGTCAATGGGGGAATTGGAGCTTGACTGAAATTCCATGGTAAATAAATAAATAAATAAATAGATAGTACACCTTGAGGCGTGAGGTTGAGGGGGCCAGCCTGTTTGCTTTCACTGGGGCCACCACCAATGAAATTCCATTCTGTTCCATACCTCAGCGTGTTGAGGGTGCTAAATTATATTGCAGGCCAAGTACAGGGGCCCACATGATCTGAAAGAGACTTGCGGGGCCAATGATTAGTACCTATTATAGACTGATTGCAAGTTGAGGGTGCTAACTTATAGTCTTTTGAGACAGACTTTAGAGCCAAACAAACTGCTAGCAGAACTCCAGAAGCTACTAGGAGCACCATAGTGACACCAGTTTCTTGTCTAACAACCAACCCCAATGCTTTTTCTTTTTAGCCCTTCTTGCCACGGCCGGGCAATTCCCGTTAGCCTATTTGGACTACCCCTGGACTGTAACATACATACATACATGCATACATGCATACATACATACTTACATCAGTGCAGGGGAGTGGCTTTGCAAGATCGAATAAATAGGCAAAGAGGTTGGTGAGGGATCGTACCGTTATTTGTCCCATCTCAATGGATTTGAATTGGAAGTCCTTGATAGAATCCCTGTGCATTCCCGGTGTGAATCCATAAGCAGCGACCCCTTTAGCCAACTTGACCTCATCTGCGTCGCCGTCAGAGCACACCAGAGTGATGTACACATCTCCATCGAAGTCAGCGCCCTCAGCATCAGCAGTCCGCACAGTTGCCACAAACCTATTGTTCGCCTGAGGCAGTCAAGCAGAGGTGGGGGATTTGCTTTACTTTCTGTTACAGAGATATAAGGTCTGATTGTACGGTGCAAATATGTATGTATGTATGTATGTATGTATGTATGTATGTATGTATGTATGTATGTATGTATGTAAGTATGTATGTATGTATATCTGTATGTATGTATGTATGTATGTATGTATGTATGTATGTATGTATGATACAGTCCAGAGGTAGGCCAAATATCATAAAGGGACTTGCCCAACCCTCACACTTACCACAAACTTATTGTCCCCCTGAGTCAGTAAAGCTGAGAATGTCAGAACCAGAGGTGGGGAATTTATTTTAGTTTCTGTTACAAAAAGTCAGCACCCCCAGCGTCAACAGCCCTTCACAGTTGCCACAGATGTATTGTTTGCCTAAGGCAGTCAAGCGGAGGGGGGGGATTTGTTTTTCTTTCTGTTACAGAGATATATGGTCTGTATGTACGGTGCATATATATATGTATATATGTATGTATGTATGTATGTATGTATGTGTGTATGTTACAGTCCAGGATTAGGCAACATAGCCTAAAGGGACTTGCCCAACCGTGACAGGAGGGGCTAGAAAGAAAAAGCATGGATGACCCCCAAACAATTGTTTTACCGATAGGGGCCTTGAGTTTGTGCTACAGTGATAATTTAATTCTACAATTAAAAAAAACAATTTACAATTAAACAGAACCAGGGGTGGGTCCCAAAACGAAGGGGAAGTGTACTATGGGTACTATGTGTGTGTGAACTATGGGTATGGGTAATATGGGTATGGGTCCCAAAACTAAGGGGAAGTGTACTATGGGTTCTATGTGTGTTTGAACTATGGGTATTGGCCCCTGCCTCAAGATAACAGTCAAATTCAGATTCCCAGACGATGCAGATGAGAGATAGGGAGGAAAATATGAGAAACATTGAGTGAGTGAGAGAATGAGTAAGTGAGAGAAACAATTGAAGAGCAAGCTTTGGTGGTTGGCCCCAGTGCAAGCAAACAGGCTGGCCCCCTCAACCTCACGCCTTATAATAAGACATGCTATTTATTTGTTTATTAATAGAAAGCTAGAATGGACGTACCCCGACGGGGATGGTCTTCACACCGCCGTTGTCCGCTGTTGAGAGGTGGCCCCTGTTGTAGAAGCAGTCAGCACCCTCAGGATTGGCAAGCCTAGTGATTTCAACCCTCTCGAGAGCCCACTTGGTTTCGGAGCCATCCACGCGTAGCTGAAGAGTTGATAGCTTTCCAACCTCTGCCCACATCACACGGAACGTGTGCTTGCTGCCAGCATCATAGCTCTGAAAGCCCTCAGGTACCAGCGGAATCTCGTCGGATTGACCGTACAGGCCGGTGACCCTAGCGTAGACCTTGCCGTCAAAGACAACGCCAGCGTTTGCAGCTGTGTACACTGTAACGTCATACTCTGGCAGCGAAGTCATCCACAGCTGAACACACTCATTGGCCGGGTTCAAGAAGCCCTTGTAGGTGAAGGCAGCCACAGCGCCAGTCTTGACATTGGTGACCTCCATTGTGGCCAAGTGCCATTGCTGGATGACTCCAGAGCGCTTCTGCTCAAGTTGGTTTGGACATGATTGATCGTGAGTGTGCGGTTGTTTGTGTGTGTGTGTGTGTGTGTGTGTGTGTGTGTGTGTGTGAAGGCAGTCACAGCGCCAGTCTTGACGTTGGTCACCTCCATTGTGGCCAAGTGCCATTGCTGGATGACTCCAGAGCGCTTCTGCTCAAGTTGGTTTGGACCTGATTGATCGTGAGTATGCGGTTGTTTGTGTGCGTGTTCATGTTTGTTTGTTTGTGTGTGTGTGAAGGCAGCCACCGAGCCAGTCTTGACGTTGGTGACCTGCATGGTTGCCAGGTTCCATTGCTGGCTGACTCCAGAGCGCTTCAGCTTATGCAGGTACGGACATGAGTGATTGTGAGTGTGCGGCTGTTTGCGTGTTTGTTCATGTTTGTGTGCGTGTGTGTATGAAGGCAGCCACCGAGCCAGTTATGACGCTGGTGACCCGCTTAGTTGTCAAGTTCCATTGCTGGCTGACTCCAGAGCGCTTCGGCTGTAGTTGGTACAGACATGATTGATCTTGAGTGTGCGCTTATGTGTGTGTTCATGTGTGTGTGCTCATGTGTGTGTGTTCATGCGTGAGCGCTTATGTGTGTGTGTTCATGTGTGTGTTCATGTTTGTGTGTGTTTGTGCCCTTACATGTGAAGGCAGTCACAGAGCCAGCCTTGACGTTGGTGACCTGCATGGTTGCCAGGTTTCATTGCTGGCTGTCTCCAGAGCGCTTCAGCTCAAGTTGGTACGGACATGATTGATCGTGAGTGTGCAGCTGTATGCTAGTGATTGTGTGCTCATGTTTGTGTGTGTGTGCTTGTGTTTTGTGTGTGTTTGTGTGTGTTTTGTGTGTGTGGTTGTACCTGTGTTTGTGTGTGTTTGTGTGTGTTTGTGTGTGTACAGAAAAATAGCGAGGTAGCTTGAGAGGCTAGAGACCATGTGCTGTGGCAAATATTGGCAAGCCCAACAATATCCTGCTTCACCCCATGTTTCCATTCCTAGCGTAGAGGCATTGAATTGAAAGGTGTAGAGGCATTGAATTGGAAGGTGTAGAGGCATTGAATTGGAAGGTGTAGAGGCATTGAATTGGAAGGTGTAGATGCATTGAATTGGAAGGTGTAGATGCATTGAATTGGAAGGTGTAGATGCATTGAATTGGAAGGTGTAGATGCATTGAATTGGAAGGTGTAGATGCATTGAATTGGAAGGTGTAGATGCATTGAATTGGAAGGTGTAGATGCATTGAATTGGAAGGTGTAGATGCATTGAATTGGAAGGTGTAGATGCATTGAATTGGAAGGTGTAGATGCATTGAATTGGAAGGTGTAGATGCATTGAATTGGAAGGTGTAGATGCATTGAATTGGAAGGTGTAGATGCATTGAATTGGAAGGTGTAGATGCATTGAATTGGAAGGTGTAGATGCATTGAATTGGAAGGTGTAGATGCATTGAATTGGAAGGTGTAGATGCATTGAATTGGAAGGTGCAGATGCATTGAATTGGAAGGTGTAGATGCATTGAATTGGAAGGTGTAGATGCATTGAATTGAGCAACTCACGATCTGCTGGTTTATGTTGCTGAAAGGTCCCACAAGCCCAACAATATCCTGCTTAAACCCAGGTCCCCATGCTTTGCGTAGGTGCCTTTAGATGAGAGAAGATCTTTGGTGGTTGGCCCCAGTGAAAGTAAACGGGCTGGCCCCCTCAACCTCAAGCCTCATTGCAAGGCGTACTATTTATTTATTTTATGTACTCACAATCTGCAGGGTGACGATGCTGATAGCTCCCACATCCTAATGTGGAGATGCTTTGCGCAGATGCATTGAATTGAGAGACAATCTTTGGTGGTTGGCCCCAGTGCAAGTAAACGGGCTGCCCCCCTCAACCTCATGCCTCATTGCAAAGCGTACTATTTTTTTATTTTATTACTCACAATCTGGAGGGTGACGTTGCTGATAGCCCCCACATCCTCAGTGGAGATGACAAACTCGTCGCTGCAGCCAATCTTGAAGTTTCCTTTGCCGGCTCCATTCATAAGCTGTACCACACCGCTGTCTCCATCACTGCCACCTAGCTTGATGTATAACTCGCCATCAAAGGTAGGCAAGGGGAGACTGGACGTGGTGACCCTCACCTACCACAACGAAAGGAGGTGTGTGCGTGTGGTGGTGGTGGTGGTGGTGGTGTGTGGGGAGGGGTTGGGGTTGGTAGTGGTTGGGTCTATGTTTAGTGGTGGTTGTGGGTCTGGGAGGTGTGTGTGTGTGTGGACGTGGTGACCCTCACCTATCACATCGAAAGGAGTTGTGTGTGTGTGTGGTGCGTGTGTGGGGGGGAGGTGTGTGTGTGTGTGGTGGTGGTGATGGTGGTGGTGGGGGGGGGGGAGGGGAGGAGGTGTGTGTGGGGGTGGACGTGGTGACCCGCACCTACCACAACGAAAGGAGGTGTGCATGTGGTGTGGTGAGTGGGGGGGGAGGTATGTGTGTGTGGTGTGTGTGTGTGGGGGTGAACGTGCTGACCCTCACATATCACATTGAAAGGAGCAAACTGAGTCAGGGCACAACTCTTAATTGTTTTTCTTTTCATGCGACGCGTCGCAAATTGAGCGATTTTGTGCAATCCTAGTGCGACGTGCTGTTTGGGGGCATTTCTGACTAGCTTAGCCGGACCCATGCGTCGCTCAAAAATAGAACGGCGACGTGCTGCACAAAATAGTCTCTCCCAGTCTCTCACCCCATAAGCCACGAGTCTCTTACCTTGTAGTCCGTTGTGTCCACAGTCTTGGTCAGGATGACTGGCATAGTAGCATCAGCGATATCTGCCTTGGTGACGACACCCTTACCATCTGCTTAGGGATAACCAGTTTCTCACCCCATGACCCACACCTTTCATCCCACCCCACCCTATGACCCACCCCACCCCAACTACACACCACCCACACCTCCAACCACACACCACCCACGCCACCCACACCTCCAACCACCCACGCCACCCACCCATACCTCCAACCACACACCACCCACACCTCCCACCCACCCTATAAGCCACGCGTCTCTTACCTTGTAGTCCGTTGTGTCCAGCGTCTTTGTCAGGATGACTGGCACAGCAGCATCAGCGATATCTGCCTTAGTGATGACGCGCTCCGCTAGGAAGTGTGACATGGTGCCGTTAGTTAAGTTCTTCACGCTCACCCAGTCCAAATTCCAGCCAGCTTCAGGCAGGTCTCCAGTCAGCTACGTACAAAAAGAGACATGTTGATGAGATGCATCTGTGTGTGTGTGAGTGTGTGTGTGTGGGGGGGGTAGGATGGAGTGTGGAGTGTGTGTGTGTGGTGGTGGGGGTGTCACTGGTAGTGCACTGTGTATCCCAGCAGCAGCTTCAAGTCAGCTACATACAAAAATATACGTGTTGATAAGGTGCATCTGTGTGTGTGTGGGTGGGGTGGGGTGGGGGGTCACTGGTAGTGCATTGCGTATGGTGGATGGGTGGGTGAGAAGGTAGGATGGAGTGGGGGGGGTGTTTGTGTTTGTGTGTGTGTGTGTGTGTGTGTGTGTGGGGGGGGGGGGGGGGGGCACAAGGGGCTTACGCCGGAACTTTTATTCTCCGCTTCTAGTAGTGGTCGCTGTCTGGGACTTTATTTTGGCCAAGCCTTCCACTAGCATGAGACTAAAATCCCAGATGAAAAAATTGTTCCCAATTTTCCCAAGGTTCCTTCAATCTCATGCCCGTGGCAAATTCCCACACACATACATCGATCCCCCGGGCCGGCCCTTCAGGCCGCCCACCCAAATCACCAGCAGGAGCCCAACTTTGAAAGACACCAAATTCCTGATCGCTACCAGAAGACCCCCTTTCTGCCCGTGAAAAGAGCTCTGACTTCCTTTGGGCCACCCACCAAATCACAACCAGGAGCCCAACATTGAAAGACACCAAATCCCTGATCACTACCAGAAGGACCCCTTCTTGAAACGGAAACAGCTCTGGCATGCATAGAGTTTGAATCTGAGCAACGAGACCATATCAGGTCCTATCACAGTACCAGATAGCTACACACACGAAGAGACATGTTGATGAGGTGTATCTGTGTGTGTATGTGTGTGTGTGTGTGTGGAGGTGTGTGTGTGTGTGTGTGGGGTGGGGGGGGGGGGGGGGGTAGGTAGGATGGAGTGGTGTGTGTGGTTTGGTGGCTGTGTGTGGTGTGTGGGGGGGAGGTGGGAGGTGTGTGTGTGTGTGTGTGGTGTGTGTGTGTGTGTGGGGGGGGGGGGGGGTAGGTAGGATGGAGTGGTGTGTGGTGTGTGTGTGTGTGTGTGTGTGTGTGTGTGTGTGTGAGGTGTGTGTGTGTGTGTGTGTGGGGGGGGGGGGGGGGGGGGGTCGGGGGTGGGTAGGTAGGATGGAGTGGTGTGTGTGTGTGTGGTGTTGTGTGTGGTGTGTGTGTGTGGGGGGTGAGGTGTGTGTGTGTGTGGTGTGGTGTGATGGTGTGGTGTGGTGAGGGGGGGGGAGGTGTGTGGTGTGTGTGGGGGGGGGGGGGGGGGGGGGGAGGGGGGGGGGACACAAGGGGCTTACATAGAGTTTGACTCTGAGCAACGAGCCCATATCCGGTCCTATCACAGTACCGGAGGCGAGAGAGTTGGGTGGGAAAGAAGATCCGCCCAAGTCGGGACGAAGCGCTTTTGGCTTGCTCATACCGTACAGGCCCTCCAACACGATCCGAGCGTCACCGTCAAATGCTCCACTGTCGTTCACACTGGCTCCGGAGAGGAAGCGGACCTGCACAGCCAGAAACAAAAATGCTGCTTAGAACGATGAATATATACACTTTACACAATATTAAATACATCATTTTTACACGTCTCTGTCAAATGCTCCACTGTCGTTCACGCTGGCTCCAGAGAGGAAGCGGACCTGCGCAGCCAGAAACAAAAATGCTGCTTAGAACGATGAATATATACACTTTGCACATTATTAAATACACCAATTTTACACGTCTCTGTCGAATGCTCCACTGTCGTTCACGCTAGCTCCCAAGAGGAAGCGGACCTGCGCAGCCGGATACAAAAATGCAGGTTGGGATAATAAATAAATACATTGAACACATCACCACTGAATGCTCCACTGTCGTTCACGCTGGCTCTGGAAAGGATTCAGACCTGTGCAGCCTGATACAAAAATGCAGGTTAGAACAATGAATAAATACATTTTACACATCACCATCAAGTGCTCCACGGTCGTCAACGCTGGCTCCGGAGAGGTAGCTGACCTGCGCAGCCTGAAGCAAAAATGCAGGTCAGAACAACGAATACACACATTTTTCACACAATTAAATACATCGATTTTACACATCACCACTAAATGCCCCACTGTCATTCAAACCCTCTAAAGAAGACATACATTTTGCACATAATTAAATACATTGATTTTACACCACCCCATTAACCCCAGAAGAACAACCATCACACTTCATTTAAGTCAGATCCTGTCATAAGTTCGTTGAAGAGCAAGTTATCTAGTGAAAGTGCAAGTTAGCAGCTAGCTAGTGCAAGTTAGTTAGTTGGAGTGAAAGTTAGTTAGTTAAGTTAGTTAAGTTACTTAGTTAAATGGTGTAAATGTATCAGTCTGACCATGTCACTACCATGGCAGTGCCTTTCCCTCTCCAGCAGTTTTTTTAAGATCTGAAAGTGGGTTTTTTCTAGCTTTATAGTTTTAGGCCTCCTCCAAGGACAACGTTTTATAGCTTTTTATAGCTTGTTTGGGCAAAACAATTATTTTCTATTTTATAGCGATACTTTCGTCAAAACGGGGTCAAAACTAGGGATAGCTACATATAACGGAAAACAAATCCCTGCTCTCCAGCCATATCGACTCACTCTTGCCAGGCTGCCTAAGCAGACAAACAGCAGGAACTGGAGAGGGAGAGGTTGAATGGGGACAGCTTTTCGTAAGGGTGAGGGTGAGGGTGGTGGAAAATTCTGCCAATAACAAAACGCAAGAGCATGCAAACAGCGCAAGAGCAAGAAAACAAATCCCTGCACTCCAGCCGTATCGACTCACTTCATACTTAGCCTCAGCTGTTGCCCTGTGGATGGTGGCAGGCCATTGGTTTTAGGCCTCCTACAAGGACAGCTTTTTATAGGTTTATACGGCTTTGTATAGCTTTTATAGCCTTCACTAGCTTCTTCGGGGAATAAGTAAAATTATAAACATTTTATAGCGACAATTCCGCCAAAACGGGGTCAAAACTAGCGATCACTATATACAGCGGAAAACAAATCCCTGCACTCCAGCCATATCGACTCACTTCATACTTAGCCTCAGCTGTTGCCCTGTAGATGGTGGCAGGCTCAGGATCGCTGGAGTCCACCACCTGGCCTGCCACAGCCTTGAAATTACTGGCGCCAGAAGTGGCACTCACCACTGCCACAGTCTCCACCGCCCAGGTCTGGGAGCCAGCATCAGCAGCCTCCTGTGCAAGTGCAGGCAACAGTTCATCAGTGCAGTGTTCTCTTTACACTGGAGCTACACTGGAGCTACACTCGAACTACAATCAGTTGAACACCAGCTAACAGCAGTGAAATGTTCTCTTTATATTCAACCTACACTCGGACAACAATCAGTTGGACACCAGCTAACATCAGTCAAGTGTTCTCTTAACACTCGAGGAGCTAAACTGGAACTACGATCAGTTGGACAACAGCGAACGCCAGTGAAGTGTTATCTTTATATTCAAGCTACACTCAAGCTACACTCGGACTACAATCAGTTGAACACCAGCTAACATCAGTCAAGTGTTCTCTTTACACCCGAGCTATAACAGGGAAGGAGTCAGCAACAAACAAACAGTTATTGCTCTCAAGCCGACTCATAAAGAGATCATCTGAGCGCTTTTTTCGCGCTCCGTCATGTGATGGCTAAGCAACAACCCTGCAATCAGGCTTGAGCAGCCCAAGTAGCTACTCAACCTGGCCTACAGAATTCTGAAATAAAAAACACTTCTGACACTATTTGCCTCATCAAACAGGCACCGCACTCAGACACACACAGATATCTAACCGGTCTTATAGAGATGCTGTACAAGGTTCCGACATCCTCCGCCTTGAACCCAGGCGCCACCAATTATATAACACAGAAAGCCCACACAATAAGCTGGCAGTCAGCTTTTTGTTTTTGATGACGCGCCGCCACTACAAACACACACCACACTCATACACACAGATCTTTTACCAGTCTAATAGAGAGACTGTACAAGGTTCCGACATCCTCCGCCTTGAACCCAGGCACCGCCAAGTATATATATCACAGAAAGCTCTTAGCGTTGCAGGTCGTCGTCAACCGCGATGGTAGCTTATCCAGTCGAGGTGGTAGACCGTTCTCTGCCCGCGTTTGACGACGGGTTCCCTTAACACCACGCCCCTCCAGGCATTATCGTTATCGTTATCATTATCACAGAAAGCCCACACAATAAGCTGACAGTCCGTTTTTTGTTTTCAACGCCGCGCCGCCACTGCGTCGCCATTCCGTTGCATGGCGACGCATGGGTGTGGCTCTGCCCCCCGAACCCTCCGGCTCTGCGCTCCACCATGCAATGGCTACGCAACAACCCTGAAATATGGTTGAGTAGCCCAAGTAACTACCCAACCTGGCCTACAGAAATCTGAAATACATCTCTGCTGGCACTCTTTTCCTAATCAAACAGACACCGCACTCATACACAAACAGATTCCTCACCGGTCTAATAGAGATGCTGTACAAGGTTCCGACGTCCTCCGCCTTGAACACAACTTCATGGGTGGAGCCTGGTGAGAAGACAACGGGAGCTCCACTAGCATCGGCAAGGAGATCTTCCTTTGAGATGCCCCAAGCGCCATTCAGGGTCACGTACGCCCTCCCTTGGAAGTCACCATCTTGCTGCTCGCTGGTCTTGATGATCAACTTGTTCTCATACAGCAGCTGCGGTTAGGATTGGTGAGGGTGGTTTGGTTGAGTAACGGTGTTTTGGTTATTTAAGGGTGGTCAGGTTTGGTCAGGTTGGGTCAGGATTGCTGCTCACTTGTCTTGATGATCAACTTGTTCTCATACAGCAGCTGCGGTTAGGATTAGTGAGGGTGGTTTGGTTTTAGTTACGGTGTTTTGGTTATGTAAGGGTGGTCAGGTTTGGTCAGGATTGCTGCTCATTTGTCTTAATGATCAACTTGTCCTCATACAGAAGCTGCGGTTAGGATTAGTGAGGATGGTTTGGTTTAGTTACGGTGTTTTGGTTTGGTAAGGATGGTTAGGTTTGGTCAGGTTTGGAAAGGGGGTGATGATGTGCTTGTTCTCACACAGGAGCTGCGGTTAGGATTGGTGAGGGCGGTTAGGTTTGTTGAGGGTGGTTAGGTTTGGTAAGGGTGGTTAGGTTTGGTGAGGGTGGTTAGGATTGGTGAGGGTGTTTTAGTTTGGTTTTGTAACAGTGTTTTGGTTTGGATTGGTGAGGGCGTTTTGGTTTGGTTGAGCAACGGTGTTTTGGTTTGGTTTGGTCAGGGTGGTTAGGTTTGGTCAGGCTTGGTAAGGGGATGATGATGAACTTGTTCTCATACAGGAGCTGCAGTTAGGATTGGTCAGGGTGATTTGGTTTGGTTTAGTACCGGTGTTTTGGTTTGGTAAGGGTGGTTAGGTTTGGTCAGGGGGTTTGGTTTGGTTAGGGGGTGATGATCAACTTGTTCTCATACAGGAGCTGCGGGTAGTTATGTTGAGGGCGGTTAGGTTTGTTGAGGGTGGTTAGGTTTGGTGAGGGTGGTTAGGTTTGGTGAGGGTGGTTAGCTTTGGTGAGGGTGATTAAGTTAGGATATGATATCATGTCATCATTAGGATATGATAGTATAGTATAGGCTAATATCACTAGGATGTGATATCACGTCATCATACAATATTTTATTATGCAGGCAGTCTTACTAGGCTAAAGTAACCATTTATTTAAAATATCATATGATGCAGTTTGTATGATATCATATGATATCATACTCGCCTTTGGTCTTTGTATGATATGCTGGTCCGAGGGGGGGCATGAATACAGTTGTCAGACCGCATATTCGTAGGAAGTACTAATACAGTTGAAAACGGTCGGCCCCCCAACCCCCACCCACACCCTGTATCTCGGCCGCCCCTGATATCATATGATATCATTAGGGTTAGGCCGGGGTTGTATAGTGGCTTTGCGCTAATAGCGCTTAAATAAATCCCTTAAAATTAGCGCTAGGTGAAGGTGAAGAGAAGAGAAATAGGACGTCGTCGTGGCTGGTCGTCGTGGCTGGAAACGCAACGCGACGGTCACACAGAATGAGGGTACGAGCACCAGGTCCCCCATGCTCAGCCAGGCTGGCAGGAACAGTGCGCCGACAGTGCGCTGACAATATATAGTACCAGTATAAGCCCCTCAATTAATCGTTCATTAATGTTCGCATTGCGTCGCTCGGTAATTATCAGTTGCGAAGGGCAACCGCAACCGTTTACAGTCCGCCCAAGTCTTGGTTCGTGAAAAACGGCAAACAGACGTTCATGAGTGCGCAGATGACGCCTAGCCAGCTTTTTTCACGGCTGAATAGAATGAAGGGAAAGAGGAAGAAACTCTAGCGACCTGAGATGCAAGGTTCTGAAGATGGGCTGGACGCGGATGGGGTCACGGATTAGTGTGTCGTCTCTTGCACGAAGTGCACTCGGGTATTCAGCCCTGCCAACCCCATGGCGTCCTACAATACGCATTCCGACGCGACAAAACAATGGTACTGCAAGGGGCTTCAGGCTGAGGACAAGAAGAAGGCAGTTGCAGCACTGAATGAGCTGCTGCATGTTGAAAGTGATGATGAGGATCCAGGTGGTGGTGGAAAAGGTGGCATTGAGGAGTAGCCCACGCATTGCCAAGCAGCGCAGCAGGATTTCTGTGTCTCAAGAGGGAAGCATGGTTTCTGTGCCCCAAGAGGGCAGGGCATCGTGGCACAGTCAATGCCACCACAAGCAAGGGGGGGGGGGGGGGGGGGGGGGGGGGGGGGGGGGGGGGGCACGCGTAGGAATGGATTGTAGCTTCTAGACAGCTCCTTTCCCCCACCATTGGGCCAATATGCTTGAGTATACAATGCAGAATGCATGGCAGTACATGGCTCTCTGCCTAGGTCAAAGTGACAGTGACAGGCAAATAACACTTCGAAGGCTGTGGGTATGCTTGAGTATACAGTGCAGAATGCACGGCAGTTCTTGAGGAGATGATTAAGTCAGAAGTGGGAGCAAAATAATTAAATAAAATATATCTGAGAGCAATGGCTGTGGCTAAGCTTGAATACAAGTTATATGCAGCGTCGCTAAAGCCAGCTAGCGCAGTAGTGTGTCTTAAGGCTGACATTAATACATGAATACATGATGGAGCTGGTAGGAAGTTACCCTACATAGCAAAAAAATAAACAATGGTCTAGAGTTTGGACAGAGCCATTCAGGATTTTGCCATATTCTGTTATGTTATTATGTACGTGTACAATTATTTTCCTCCAATGTAAAGCTTTGATGATTCCCCCTTCGGTCGCTCTTGGCGTTGCAGGTCGTCGTCTACCGCGATGGTAGCTTGTCCTGTTGAGGTAAGAGACCGCTCCCCACCTGCGTACGACGGGCTCCCACGCCCCACCAGGCGTTATCATTACTAAAGTTTTGATATGATAATACAGCTATCTCTGTTTGCTTCCGCAGTAATGAGGTACTTCATCATGAACTCCAGATGGGCAGATCATACACAGTTGCCAACAAAGGCTAGCATGATGCATGGCAACACTCTCCTTGACACATGGCACTTTTTCTGGGTTCTTTTGGCTAAGTTTGGCTAGGTTTGGGTAAATTAGTTGTGCACTATTAGGGCTATCTTAGCTAATAGCCCTATTAGGGCTAATTTTGTCCATAGGTACCCCTATAGGCCGAAGCCTAGATATCATACTCGCCTTTGGTCTACATCGTATGATATGCCGGTCCGAGGGGAGGCAAGAATACAGTTGTCAGACTGCATGTTCGTAGGAAGTACTAATACAGTTGGAAAACGGTCGGACCCCCCCCCCCCCCCCCCCCCCCCCACCACCACCCCCCCACACACTGCCCGTATCTCGGCCGCCCCTGGGTTTATCAACATGATTTCGAAGGTATCGACATGTGCTCGCAATTCTCTATCCATATCAAAGATGCGGTTTGAAATATTTATCCTTACCCCCCCCCTCGTGCCGGTCCCTACGTACGTGGTATTCCTGCTACAGGTGTGACTATATAATCTGCCATATGTGTAATTTTTTACAGTTCAGGACCAAATAGGCTCAAGGGACTTGCCCAACCTTCAAAAGATGAAAGTCCATGTTTGGTGTACTTGATGAATATTTTGTTTTCAGGGTTGAGGTTAAGGGATCAACCATCATCCCTCAACCTACAACCCATCATCCCACAAACCCACAACGTACAACCCTCACTCCCACACACCCCATCCCACAACCCTCAACCTTCAAAACAAGAACCGCTATATGTACATGATAACTAAGCGATTCCTTCAATGTAACAGGCGCTGTCAAGGTAACCCAAGAGTTGTAATGACATATGGTAATGGAAAATGGCATATGGTAATGGAATGTGGTAATTCAAGAGTTGTAATGGCATACCTGATAACTATGCGACTCCATCACTGTAACAGGCGCTGTCAAGGTAACCCAAGAGTTGTAATGGCATAATGTCTTGATACCGCTGTCGTTGTTGACGAGCTCAGCGAAGTGGAGTCCCCATCCGGAATGAGGGTCACTGCCTAGCTCAGGGTCGCCAGCCTGTGGAGAGGCAAAGAAGCATTCAGTAAACAGGCTAAGAAGCAGTAACCAGGCGGTAAACATGTCAAAAGCATGCAAGGACCAGCTCAGGGTTGCCAGCCCGTGGAGAGGCAAAGAAGAATTCAGTAAACAGGCTGAGAAGCAGGAAACATGCAGTAAACATGCAAAGAGACTAGTCTGCCATGACGGAAGGCTGATAGACCAAGTAATCAATACAAACCAAGCAAGTAGAAGATAGCAACACCCACTACACAGTCTTGGTGGTTGGCCCCAGTGCAAGTAAATATGCTGGCCCCCTTAACCTCACACCTCGCAACAAGGAGTACCTTGTATTTCTTTCTTTGTTTCATTTGTCTTCTCTTTCAGCCACTACTTCATCCTGTTCTTAATCGGTGGCTGGCCCCAGTGCAAGCAAACAGGCTGGCCCCTTCAACCTCACGCCTCATAATAAGGCACACCAGTTAATGATTGAATTTGTGTCTGATGTATCCTGCCTGCCAAATACAGGGTGTGGGCTCTATAGGGTTTGTCTACAGGTTATGAGGAAGGGTTGGAGCACACATTAATTGTCATTATTACACCCACACCCTGCCTGCCCACACCCATGTATTATAATTATTATCAGTACACCCACACCCATGTATTATAATTATAATTATAATAATGATTCTTTATTATTATTATCGGCCATTATTATTATTATTATTATTATACCCACCAGTATGAAGTGAAGCTGCTTGTTTGCGCCCACGTCCTTGGCGGTGAAGGTAAAATTGTCAGTGTGGTCGCGAGAAAACCTGCCAGGGTCTTGGTTCACCAGCTGGATTTCCTCGGCTGTCCCGTTTTCGCCAGACAAGGTCAAGAACACGAGTGCGTCGGTGCCCGCGCCTCGCACGTCGCTCGTGTGCAACTCCAGCTCGTACTCTACGTCCTTCCAGGTCTTGTGAATGGTGACCGAAGAGCCAGCTGGGATTAACGCATCGTGCTCGAAGAGGGCAGGAGTCTTTCTCAGCTTGCTGCCTATCTCAACACGGCCCAGAGCTAAGTCACTCTTCTCCACGCGTAGCATTACACTCTTCAGCGGGCCCACACTCTTAGCCTTGGCGGTGAGCTCAGCAGTGCCACTGGCAACCGGCACGGAAATGTCGGATGCCTTACCATACTCACCGATTATGGACATGAGCACCTGTGGGACAGTGAGAAGAGCAGGACGGGAGAGGTCAAGTTTAATTCGATTTAAAATGAATTTGGATTTTAAAAATACTTGGCCCTGGCGGTGAGCTCAGCAGTGGCACTGGCAACAGGCACGGAAATGTCGTCTGCCTTACCATACTCGCCGGTTATGGACATTAGCACCTGTGGGACAGGGAGAAGGGCAGGACGGGAGATTTGAAATGAATTTGAATTTAAAAAATCCTTGGCCCTGGCGGTGAGCTCAGCAGTGGCACTGGCAACCAGCACGGAAATGTCACCTGCCTTACCATTCTCGCCATAGATGGACATGGGCAGCTGTGCGACACATTTATTTTTGTAAGAAAAGGAGCCAATGTCTTTACATAGCACCATGTTTGTAGGAGATTTTGGAGTGCATAGAGGAGCTTTTTGGCTTACCATACATGGCTCTAGCTTTTGGACTGCAACTAGCAGCTTTCTGGCTCTGCCTTACCGTACATGGAAATGTATATGCGCCCATCACCCTGACCATAAATGGCTCTAACTTTTTGACTGCAACTAGCAGCTTGTTTGGCTCTGCCTTACCATACATGTAAATGTATGCACCCATCACCCTGACCTCTTCCTCGAAAGCTGAGCCTGCCCCATCCTGAGTTATCAACTCGTTGTATGACTCATTGTCAACAACAAGATAACTACAACTTGTTCTGGTACTCTCTGTCTGGTGCTCTCTGAAGCACATGCCTAGAACAAAATCTGTTGAACGACATGGCTGCGAGTGCTCTCCAGACATCTTGCAAGATGTCTAAAGAGCACTCGAAGCCATGTGGTTCAACAATAACGCAAATCCCTAGTTCGACAATAACCCTAAACCCTGGGCATGCTTAGGATAAGCATGTTGAAGTACATATGTATGAAGGAAGTACATATGCATGAACGAACCTTACCTCTCCATCGAAGGCTGGGCCTGCCCCATCCTGAGTTACCAACTTTATGTTGTACTCATAGTCAACAGCCACCACCTTGGACAATTTGCTCTGGTACTCTCAGTCTTAAGTGCACATGCATAAAACAAACTTCAACCCTAAACCCTGGGCATGCCTAAAATAAGCATATTAAAGTACATATGTATGCTCGCACGATCCTTACCTCTCCATCGAAGGCTGAGCCAGCCCCGTCCTGAGTTACCAACTTGATGCTGTACTCATCGTCAACAGCCACCACCTTTGGAAATGTGTGCTGGAATGCGTCAGTACCCAAAGGCTCTTCAGAGATTGCGAAGCGTTCGTAGGCTCCAGTATCCCTATGCAGCAGAGAGGTATTTGTATAGCAATTCAGGGGATGACTTGGATTTGGGTCTTGTAGTTTGCAGTTTGTAGTTTGTAGTTTGTCGTTCATAGACTCCAGTATCCCTACGCAGGGGCATGGTATTTTTGTAGCAATTCAGGGGATGATTTGGATTGGGTCTTGTTTGCAGTTTGTAGTTCATAGACTCAAGTATCGAAACGCAGGAGCAGGGTAATTTTGTAGCAATTCAGGGGATGATTTGGGTGTGGTGGTGTATGTGGTGGTGGATGTGATGGTGGATGTGATGGTGGATGTGGTGGTGGATATAATGGTGGATGTGGTGGTCAATGTTGTGGTGGATGTGGTGGTGGATGTGATTGTCGATGTGGTGGTAGATGTGGTGGTGGATGTGGTGGTAGATGTGGTGGTGGATGTGATGGTGGATGTGATGGTGGATGTGGTGGTGGATGTGATGGTGGATGTGATGGTGGATGTGGTGGTGGATGTGGTGGTGGATGTGGTGGTGGATGTGGTGGTAGATGTGGTGGTAGATGTGGTGGTGGTGGATGTGGTGGTAGATGCGGTGGTGGGTGTGGTGGTAGATGTGGTGGTGGATGTGATGGTGGATGTGGTGGTGGATGTGATGGTGGATGTGGTGGTGGATGTGGTGGTGGATGTGGTGGTGGATGTGGTGGTAGATGTGGTGGTGACTGTGATGGTGGTGGATGTGGTGGTAGATGTGGTGGTGGTGGATGTGGTGGCAGATGTGGTGGTAGTGGATGTGGTGGTACATGTGGTGGTGGTGGATGTGATGGTCCAATAATGCCCCCACTTGGTAAAGACTTCAATCAGCTTGGGTCGCCAGGATGTGGATGTGGTGGTGGATGTGATGGTGGATGTGATGGTGGATGTGGTGGTGACTGTGGTGGTGGTGGATGTGGTGGTAGATGTGGTGGTAGATGTGGTGGTAAATGAGGTGGTGGTGGATGTGGTGGCAGATGTGATGGTTTAATGTTGCCCCTACTTGGTAAATACTTCAATCAGCTTGGGTCGCCAGGATGTGGATATGGTGGTGCATGCGATGGTAGATGTGGTGGTGGTGGATGTGGTGGTAGATGTGATGGTTCAATGTTGCCCTTACTTGGTAAAGACTTCAATCAGCTTGGGTCGCCAGGACACCTGGTAACCACTTTCCCTCAGCTCGACCGCCAGCTCCTTCAGAGGTCCAAGGTTTGCGGTGTGTACATGTATCTCGGAGACGACGCCAGTGCTGAACAGACCGTCTGCAGCAGCAGAGCCTGTGCCCATAGCGATCAAGTCGCCAATGGAACCGTCCTCTGCTATCATCCGCACCGACATTTCGCCATCGAAGCCAGAACCAGGTTGGCTGGAGGTGTGGACCTGGGCCAGACGTGGATGGTTGATGGCTGGTTGGTGGATGTTGTTGGTGCGTGTTGGGTGGCGCATGGGGTTAGGTGGGTGGGTTGGGCGGGTTGGATGCTGGTACTGAACAGACCGCCCGCAGTCACTACCCAGATATTGATACACAGAAACCTTCTCGGACCTTGCTGGTCTAGTGGTGGTGGTGGTGGTGGTGGTGTGTGTGGTGGTGGAGGTGTGTGTGGTCGTGGTGGTGGTGTGGTGGTGGGGTTGTGGTGGTGTGTCGGACCCTCTGAAATTGAAACCTCAACGGACCTTGGTGGTATACTCTCGGAACACATCTTAAGAGCCCGCAGCCTTTAGAATGATCTTTTCATCAGGGACCACCCAGTCACCATGTGGTATGAAAACAAAACTTGCGGGTCTACATAGACGGAAGCGCAAATACGGGATAGACCCACTGAAACAGAAGCTAGATATTGCTTGGGTGGGGGAAGGTATGTGTGGTGGTGTATGTGGTGGTGGTGGTGGTGGTGTGGTGTGTGTTGTGGTGTTGTGGTAGTGTGTCGGACCCTCTGAAATTGAAACCTCTACGGACCTTGATGGTGTACTTTTGGAACACATCTTTAGAGCCCGCAGCCCTCAGAGTGACTTTTGTCAGGGACCACCCAGTCTCCATGTGGTATGAGAATAGAACTTGCGGGTGCGCATAGACGGAAGCGCATGCACGGGATAGACCCACTGAAAAAAAGCTAGATATTGCTTGGGTAGGTGTGCGTAGTGGTGTGTGTGGTGGTGTCTGTGGTGCTGGTGATGTGTTTGTTGGTGTGGTGTTGGTGTGGTGCTGGTGTGTCGGACCCTCTGAAATAAAAATCTCTACGGACCTTGATGGTGTAGTCTAGGAAAACATCTTCAGAGCCAGCAGCCTCCAGAATGACCTTTTTGTCAGGGACCACCCAGTCACCATGCGGGAAGGTAGTCTGCAATCCACTGCTCTTCTCCACTACCTCTATCTTGGCCAGGTGCCAATCGCTGTGTACTGCCGAGCTGGACAAATGCACAGTAACCTGCTTCAGGTCTCCCACGTCGACCACCTGCCGGGCGAACACGTCCTTGCCAGCACGCTCGAGGCAAACTTCCGGGTTGCTGTGTGCGTAGAGTGCTAGCGCGTCCGAGGTTCCCTTGTCTCCGTGGAGGGTGACACTAACAAGGCCATCGGTACCGTTTCCTGGAATGTCACTAGTGTACACAACGATGTCATACTGCTTTGCATCCATCAATGTGCCTTGGGTGGATTGCGTTGGAAGGTCATCGGCGCCGTTGGCATCCAGTCTCTGTCCGTAGAAAAACCAGTAGTTGCTCCAGGTGGTGCAGGAGAATAGTTTGACCTTGTCCAGGTTCCAAGTGCTTGTCTTGGAGTCGGGGTGAGGGGCAGCCCGGATGATGGCACCTGCAGGGTCCCCCTCGTTGCTTGCCAACCTGCAAGAGGCCACGACAGGGGCTCCAGCGGAGCCGAAGTTCTTCGCGTTGTCGGCAAGCTCAAGCTTCACTTCTTTGGACACCTTTCCCTCCTGGTCAATCAGAGAGATAAAGGCGTCGCCGTCGTAGGGGCTACCGGTGCTGGTTTCGAGGGTGGTGAAAGTGACCTCAAATGAGTTGATGGTCACGGGCTTGAGGGTGACCGTGCTGGCGTCTGGGGCCTTCAACCAGTCGTTATAGTCAAAGGAGTAGGCGCCGTTGTCGCTTAGGACTTCAATTCGATCAAGCTTCCAGGAGTTGCTCTCCCCAGTTGCGTCCTGAGAGGAAGGGTGGCAATGCAGAAGGATACACAATTGATTGCTGGGGTAGGGTGGCAATACAGAAGGATGCTAAGGTGAGTGCTGCTGTTCAATCGGTCGTAATGCTCAAAATACTAAGCATTGGTTCCCAAGACTTCAATTTGATCAAGCTTCCTTAGTTACTTTTCACAGTTGCGTCTTGAGAGGAAGGGTGGCAATGCAGATGGACACTAAGTTTATTGATGTTGTTCAATCAGTCATAATGCTCAAGGAGTAAACGTTGGTTCTTAGGACTTCAATTCGATCAAGCTCCCCTTAGTTACTCTTCCCAGTTGCGTCTTGAGAGGAAGGGTGGCAATGCAGATGGACACTAAGTTTATTGCTGATGTTCAATCAGTCATAATGCTCAAAATAGTAAACATTGGTTCCCAAGATTTCAATTCGATCAAGCTTCCAAGAGTTTCTCTCCCCGCTGGCGTGCTGAGGGGAAAGGTGGCAATGCAGAAGGATACAAAGTGTATTGCTGGGGTAGGGTGGCAATACAAAAGGATACTAAGGTGAATGCTGAAGTTCAATCAGTCGTAATGCTTAAGGAGTGAACATTGGTTCCTAGGACTTCAATTCGATCAAGCTTCCGAAGTTACTTACCCAGTTGCGAGCTGAGAGGAAGGGTGGCTAAACAGAAGGATGCTAAGGTGATTGCTGATGTTCAATCAGTCGTAATGCTAAAAAAAGTCAACACTGGTGCATAGGACTCCAATTCGATCAAGCTTCCAGGAGTAACTCTCTCAGTTGCATGCTGAGAGGAAGGGTGGCAATGCAGAAGGATACACAGTTATTTGCTGAGGTAGGGTGGCAACACAGAAGGATACTAAGTTGAAAAGTTGGGGTAGGGAGGCAATACAGAAAGATGTGGAGTTGAATGCCGATGTTCAATCAGTTGTAATGCTTATCCCGGCTTACACAAAAACGGCACCCCAAAAGTATGTATGCATGCCCCATTATAATTATGCCCCCCCCCCCCCCCCCCCCCCCCCCATGACAATGTCCAATGCAGCCAGGCAACTTTCAATGCATGTCATGGCATTATGATGTCCCGTCATGCCGCAGACACATTTGGAGTCCAGTAGTGCACCAGGAGATTTCTATCACCACCATCATCATCATCATCCTCGTCACCATCATTATTGTCTTCATCATCATCATCACCACCATCATCATAATCACTTACAATGCGAAGCTGGAGCTCAGCCCATCTGGGGTTGATCCAAGGTGCCTTGATGGTAAACTCAGCAGAGGTGCCAGGCTCAAACTTCACGGACTTGCCATCCTTCTGCAGTTTGACTGCCTCTCCCAGCCCGGACATGTGCACAACTCCATCGAAACCAGCATCGCTATCTTCGGCAGTGTACACCACCACCTTGTAGTCCTGACGATGTTGCCATTGTTTGGGGTTGCTCATCAGTGCTTGCGTTTGGGTTTGGAGTGCTTGGGTTTGGGGTGCTTGGGTATGGGTTTTGGTTTGGGGTGCTCCGGTTTGGGTTTGGACTGTAAAAACATACACATGCATACATACGGGGGTCAATCACATACACATACACACACAAATACATACTGGGGCCAAAAGTATACACACACACACACATACATAGCCCCAAGTTGAGCAAGGATGGGGGGGTCGCTATCTATGTCCGCACTTGCCTAAATGCTACTTTAGTCCATGAGGCACCTGAATTAGGCATGGCATGGATTCGCATACATGGAACACACATTGGTGTGTGCTATATCCCACATGCTAACAGCTCATACTACAAACATGGTGACGACTGCATTAGTATAGAGGACCACTTCCTCACTCTAGGTAAAATCATTGGGAACTTCCAGGAAAAAGGCAACGTTGTGGTGATGGGTGACTTCAACGCTCGGGTTGGTCTTGGTGTGGACAATGATGATACCGAGTTAGGAGATGAACCAGTATCCCAAACCAGTAGTACAGCCCCCAACCAAACCATTCAACCGAGGTGTAGCATGGACACAGCTCCCCCCAATCGATTGGGGGGGGCCCTACTCCAGCTATGTGTAGTAACTGGTCTTATCATCCTTAACGGTAGAACAGAAGGTGATATGCAAGGTGCACATACCTTCTTTGCAGATGGCATGGACAAGAAATCTGTCATTGATTATGCGCTAGCCGCCCCTAGTCTTCTCAACACCCCAGGAGTCAAGTTTAGTGTGGCTCCCAAGCATGACTGCCCTCTCAGGCCCGGGGGTGGAAAGTTTGACCACATGCCTATCACACTCCACATACCAGATGCTGCCCTTAGGCCTTCTCAAGGTACTATTAGTACACCTGCTGGTGGTAAACCTTCGCCCAAACTGAAATGGAAAGACAACTATGTCCAGATGTATGCACACACAATTAAGCGTGATCCAGACGTTAACCGATTACTTGACAATGCACTCCATAGCTCATCTATGGAAGATTCAGAGAAGGGGATTGCTAGTGCTATTGAACTAGCCATAAGCAAATGCACACCATGTCACAAACCTGTAGCTAAGCGTAAGCACGGGCCCGTGAACGCATGGTATGATGATGAATGCAATCGTGCTAGACAGGCAGCAAGCCAAGCAGAACATCAACATGGCTCTAGCTCTGACTTGGCTGGTTCTATGCACAAGGAGTACAAGAGGATTCTCAGAAGAAAGAAGAGGAAGTGGCTAGAAACACGCATGGAGAACCTTCATACGAATCTTCGGCATAACCCGAAAAGTTTTTGGAAAGACGTGCGTGAGCCTAACAAGGCCACTACGGCAGATATCACAATTCATGATTGGACTGATTATTTTGCAGACCTCTTTGATGTGCAAGTAGGTATTGATCCAAGTCTGGATGCTAGGGACTTTGTCCCTCAAGCTGATGGACCTCAGATAGAGGCCGCACCAACATGGTTATGTCAAGACTTTACCACCCAGGAGGTGTTTTCTGTTCTCCAATCCCTACGGAAAAACTCCTCCCCCGGGGTAGATGGTATCCCTGCAGAATGGTACAGATTTGCTTCCCATGAGGCCAACTCCCGATTTGTACAAGCTATGACTAACCTGTTTAATCTCATCTGGAAGACTTCTTACCCTAGCCAATGGGCTGCAGCTGCCTTGGTACCCGTACCCAAATCCAAAGGCAGTGTGTATGACAAGGACAACTATCGAGGTCTTGCGGTGAGCAACTCCATAGGAAAGATCTTCTCCCTTTGCATGCTACGTAGACTAGATGATTGGTCAGAAGAATTCAACCTCAGAGCCGCTGGCCAATATGGATTTAGAAGTGGTAGGGGTACTGCAGATGCATCATTCATTCTTAACCATATTGTAGATAAATATAGAGAAAAGAAAAAACCACTCTTTGTGGCTTTTGTTGATTTCAAGAAGGCTTATGATTGGGTCAACAGAGACTTGCTATGGGATTGCTTAGCAAGGCTAGGAGTCAAGGACCCCTATCTCAGTATTCTGAAGTCCATGTATAATCATGTTGTTTTCCAAGTTCGCCTACATGGGGACATTGGATCCTCCTTTCCATCCCTTGTAGGAGTTAAACAAGGAGACCCCCTATCCCCACTCCTATTCGGTCTGTTCATTGATAGAATTGAATCGTTCCTCCAATCCAAGCTCCCAAATGTAGGGGCTGAGCTTAGGGGAAAGATTCTGCAATTGTTACTTTATGCTGATGACCTAGCTATAATGGCAGAATCCCCGGCAGATATGCAAGCGATGCTTGACTGCCTGAGAGATTTCTGCGAGGCTACTAAGATGGCTGTGAATATAAAGAAAACTGAGATTGTCGTTTTCAACAAACAATTCTGTGATGAGGCCCGCATGGATCCTGATTACAGATTTGTCTATGATGGAGCACAACTTTCTACAAAGTTATCTTTTATCTACTTGGGATCCCTCTTTGTGGATGGTGACTCAAGCAATCGTGCAAAAGCTGCTTTTTCTAGGATGCTCACTAAGGCCCAAAAGGCACACCACATGCTTCGTAGGCGATGCCATACTATGGAGATATACAATATTGATATTCTCACCCACCTGTTTGATTCTCTTGTACAACCTATCCTGAATTTTGGCTGTGAGGTGTGGGCTCCTTCTATTCTGAACAACACACTTATCTCAAATGACCATGCTTGTGAGAAATGGCATAGAGGTATACTTAAACAAATGTTGGGTGTTTGCCAATCTACTACATCTAATATTATCATGGAAGAGCTGGGTAGAACCCCGTTGTGTTTTGCTTGGCTTAAACAAGCTTTGCGCTTCTGGAACAAGACCATACATAAAGAACCTGAGGATCTCATTAGAATGGCTCTTGAGGAATCTTTTGACTCCAACACTGGCTGGGTTCATGACTTGCGTTGTGCTCTCCACAAGCTAGGATCCAGTAAAAACATCAACATTTTGGAGGCTGTCGATGTCGAAGGTATTATGTCTGAAGTTTTTGAGTCATGGAGGTTTAAGTACCCAAGTGACACCAATGAAGTTAGAGACATCCCTGATGAGAGAAGGGTTGGCTTTAAACGCCTCCGATACCAAAAATGGTTCGCAGCCAACAGCAATGATGAGAATGGCTTGATTCCCTTTACATCCGCCTTACATAAGCAGGATCAGATTCGTTCTATAGCACAGTTTAGAATGGGTTCCCATTGGCTGAACACAGAAAGAATGAGGGTGGTGGATAGAGCACACATCCCTCGCTCAATGAGACACTGTCAAATGTGTGGGTTCCAAAAAACTGAGGATGAAATGCATATGTTTGAGTGCCCTTTTTATAATGATATTCGCCTCCGCTACCAGAATCTGTTTACAGATATTTATAGGCATGTCCATGAGGATACCGACTTAACCGTATGGAATGTGGAATTCTGCGATTCCACATTCAGAACCTTTATGAATGGAAATGGCACTAAGTCTTTTTGGAGCAACCTAGCCGACTATCTTTCTACTTGTAGAAGAGCAAGACAGGAAGCCCTGGACTGCTTAGTGGCACCGTAATTTATTATCCCTTTTTTTTCTTCTTGAGACTTCTCATTTGTTAGCTTCTTACCTCCGCCACTGTAAGTGGTTGAGATCTGGGTCCTGCTCTAAGGGGTTTAATACCTACGCCACCAAAACGGTGGTTGGGAGTTTGGTTTGTTTGTCCTCGACACACCCCTGATGTAATGGGGTTTTTTGCTTTGTGGGTGCTTTTTCTTTTTGTTTAAAGCACAGAGTCTCATACACCCTCGCGGTGTCAAGTAGACTTTAACATGTAATATAATGTAATGTAATACATATTGGGGCCAATGACATGCACACATACATACATGTGTACC
This sequence comes from Chlamydomonas sp. ICE-L, assembly GCA_013435795.1. Lineage (NCBI taxonomy): Eukaryota > Viridiplantae > Chlorophyta > Chlorophyceae > Chlamydomonadales > Chlamydomonadaceae > Chlamydomonas > Chlamydomonas sp. ICE-L. Next base: position 310,456 of record JACBWV010000234.1, read on the forward strand.
TGGAGGTATTGCCGTCTCAGGTTGACCTCATCACCTCGTCACCGGGGCCAATCACATGTGCACATATGTACACACATGCACATACATACGCACATACATGCATACACATACATACGTACTTGGAGGTATTGCTGTCTCGGGTAGACCTTGTCATCTCCTCACTGGGGCCAATCACATGCACACATACGTACACACAAGCACATACATACACAAATACATGCATACACATACATACGTACTTGGAGGTATTGCTGTCTCGGGTAGACCTTGTCACCTCATCACAGGGGCCAATCACATGCACACATACATACACACAAGCACATACATACACAAATACATGCATACACATACATACGTACTTGGAGGTATTGTTGTCTCGGGTAGACCTTGTCACCTCATCACAGGGGCCAATCACATGCACACATACATACACACAAGCACATACATACACAAATACATGCATACACATACATACGTACTTGGAGGTATTGCTGTCTCAGGTAGACCTTGTCACCTCATCACAGGGGCCAATCACATGCACACATACATACACACATGCACATACATACACACATACGTACCTAGAGGTATTGCTGTCTCAGGTAGACCTTGTCACCTCGTCACTGGGGCCAATCACATGCACACATACATACGCACATACATGCATACACATACGTACGTACCTGGAGGTATTGCTGTCTCAGGTAGACCTTGTCACTTCGTCACTGGGGCCAATCACATGCACACATACATACGCACATACATGCATACACATACATACGTACCTGGAGGTATTGCTGTCTCAGGTAGACCTTGTCACTTCGTCACTGGGGCCAATCACATGCACATATACATACGCACATACATGCATACACATACATACGTACCTGGAGGTATTGCTGTCTCAGGTTGACCTCGTCACCGGGGGAAATGATGCCCTCATGGCTGAAGGTGGCATCGTCATTGGTGGAGGGATGAACAGCAACAAGCTTGGTCAGGGACCACCCCTCTGAGGTGGTGCCCACTGTGGGCTCAACGCGCACCTGAAAGGGTGAGGGTTCAATAGTGGTGGTGGTGGTGGATGTGTTGGTAGATGTGATGGTTCAATGTTGCCATCATGGCTGAAGGTGGTATCGTCATTGGTGGAGGGATAAACAGCGACAAGCTTGGTCAGGGTCCATCCCTCTGAGGTGGTGCCCTGTGTGGGTTCAACGCACACCTGAAAGGGTGAAAGGGTGAGGGCTCAATAGTGGTGGTGGATGTGGTGGTAGATGTGATGGTTCAATGTTGCCATCATGAGTTCAACGGTGGTGGTGGTCATGGTGGTGATGGATCTGTAGGCGAATAGGTGTTGCCCCCATGGGTTCAACGGGGATTGGTGTGTGGTGATGGTTCAATGGTGGTGGTTCAGAGGTGATGTAGTGGCTGATGGGTGTTCGGAAATGTGTGAGTGGTGATGGTTAAATGGTCAGCATCCACCCCTCTGAGGTGGTGGTTGTGCCCTGTGTGGGCTCAATGCGGATCTAAAGGGGTGGTAGAGGTGATGGCTCAATGGTGGTGGCTCTGAGGTGGTGGTGGGGCAGCGTGTTGCACTGGGGTCACACCGAGTCGCTCAGTTTATTTTCAAGGAATAATCGTCACCACCATCATCATCATCATGCATTACCTTGACGCCGCTTATGATGCCGACGTCACCCGCTGTAAAAGAAAAGGTGTCTACGGCCCCGGGTTGGAAAGGCTTGGAGCTCTCCTCTCCCACTAGCTCTACTTCCTTAGTAGTGCCGTTGGGGCCAGTTAGAGCGACAAAAACCTTGCCATCAAAGGAAGAGTCGCTAGTAGTAGTGGTCAACTGCAGGGCGGTTGTAGTGGGTTGGTGGTTGTGGGTTGGGTGTAGTGGGGTGGTGGTAGTGGGTTAGGTGTGGTGGGGTGGTGGTAGTGGGGTAGGTGTAGTGGGTCGTTGGTGGTTGGTGAGGTTGCTGGTTGGTGGAGTTGGTGGTTGGTAGTCGGTGGGGTTAAGGTTGGTGGGGGTGGGGGTGGGGGTTGGTGGGGTTGGTGGGTGCGTGGGGTTGGATGCAGGAAGGTGTCAGGTCCAATGCTACTCAGAATGGCAAGGGCCTTGGGAGTAGGAGTGGTGGTCAAGGTGAACAAGGCATCAGTGGCTAACCAAGCCCGTGTCTGTTGACTAGCATGGTCAGAGCATGACTAGCATGGTCAACACGGTATGTTCACTAGAATGGTCCGCATGGTTGAACATGGTATGTTCACTAGCATGGTCAGAGTTCAAGCACAGCCTTTAGTACCTCCCAAGTAACAGATGGCAGGTGCTTTTTGGCCAAACCCCTCCTTCTGAGGGGCGGGAGCCCCTTGATTCATCTGTGCGACCAAACAATTGAAGCCTGACACGTCAGCTAACTGTCTCATAACTAGGGCTGACGTTATCGTACGATAATTTCAATATGGATGGGGGGTCCCAGGGGGTCCCGGGAGTGGTTGTTGGGGCGGTCCTGGAAGAGCCGTGGGAGACATACATACGTATATATATTTCAGTTGCAAACAAGAACAGGCAGTGCAACAGAGTGCCCAAAGCAGGTTTGCGCCCAAGGTACTCTAGCAATGAGGCCTGGTTGTGTTGTCTGCAGGCGTAGGGTACCGGTTCACCAACAAACATACATACATACGCACATACATACATACATACATACATAAAAACTTGGTTAGCTTCCTACCTTCCAAATAACAGGTACCAGATGCCTTTTCAGCTCGACAGATGAATCCTTCTTGATCACATCACGGTGATAAAAGACGGCTGCAGGGCTGGTATTGCTTTCTGTACCGCTTTCTGTATCTCTTATCTTGGTGATCTCCACACGGTCAAGGTTCCAGGGGGGCCCAAGAGGGGCCTTACCTCCCTCAATGCGGAGCGTAATACTGCCGATAGTTTCGATATAGTCAGCCTTGACAATAAATTCAAGTTTGCTGCCTGGAGTGAAGGGGGTGGGCTTGTCTGCCAGCAAAGGGAATTCACATGGTCCGCTAGACCATAGATTCAATCTTCCTCCAGCCTCCATCTGACGCATGAAGGTGTGTGGTGGTGGATGGTGAGGTGTTGGCGGTGGATGAGGTGGTGGTGGCAGAAGGTGTGGCCAAGGCTCAGCTATTGAGTTACCTTTTAATTCATTAGTGTGTGCGTGTGTGTGCATGCATGTCTCCCTGGTGGGTTCATGATTGCTGGTACTGAGTGCAGGCTACTACTAAGCGCGAGTGCGAGTGCAGGTGGTACTACTAAGTGCGAGTGCAGTTTGCGAGTACAGGTGCGAGTGCAGGGTGCGAGTGCAGGTGGTACTACTAAGTGCGAGTGCAGGGTACTACTAAGCGCGCGTGGCAGCGCGGTGCCGCGCTACCTTTTTGAGCCCCTCTGCGCGTTTCGCGCAGTTTTTTCAACGCCCTGTGGGCGCAGCTTGCAGTTTTTGCACTTTTTGCTCGAAAAAGCGCTGACCAATTTGACATTTGTGCGCTTTAAGCGCTGACCAATTTGGCAAGAAGTAGTACCCTGAATGAGTGTATATGTCAAATATGGTATATATGTATGTATAGGAACTTTTTGAAAAACTATTATTAACTAACATGTGTGATTAATTCATATTAAGTCTTATATTATAATAGTGTCACAATAATACTAGTTTTTCAAATATATGCAAGATTCTGGTGAGACGGCTTGTCTGTCGTATATTAACTTAACTTAACTTAACTTAACTAACATTTTATAATATTATGAATTCAATTATATTAACTAACTAAGCCTCTCCTTGAATGTATGCCTACTAGGGAATATGCATCATAGCTGGACATGAGAATAATGGTGTGGATGCGTGTGGGTGCATGGGTGTGGGTGCATGTGGGTGCATAATGATGCATAATGATGCATAATTATGCATAACGATGCATAATGGTGCATAATGATGCATAATGAATAATGGTGTGGATGCGTGTGGGTGCATGGGTGGGTGTGGTCCCTATCTTCATGAAGACTTCGCCATCGAAGCCAGCACCAGCCTTGTCAGCAGTGCCCACCACCATCTTGTACTCAGCTGGGTGTGGGTTTGGGTGTGTGTGCATGCGGGTGGATGAGGGTGGATGTGGGTGCATGTGGATGCATGTGGGTGGATGTGGGTGGATGCATGTGTGTGCATGTGGGTGGATGAGGGTGGGTGTGGGTGCATGTGGGTGGATGAGTGGGTGTGGTTCCTACCTTCATGAAGACACCACCATCGAAGCTTGCACCAGCCGTGTCAGCAGTGGCCACCACCACCTTGTACTCAGCCGGGTGTGGGTTTGGGTGTGGGTGCACATGGGTGGATGTGGATGCACATGGACAGGGATGTAAGTGCATGTGGGTGGATGAGTGGGTGTGGTTCCTACCTTCATGAAGACATCACCATCGAAGCCAGCCCCAGCCGTGTCAGCAGTGACCACCACCACCTTGTACTCAGACGGGACAGACTGAGTCTCTATCACAGCTGAGGGGTTGCCAGCATTCAGTCGGTTGCTGTACTGGAATGTGTAGTCATAACTTGTATTCTTCACACTGATGCTCCCCACACACCACTCTGGGTCACTGTCAGAGGGCACCTGCATAAGCACCAATAGCCATGTGAGACACGTGTTTTCTGGTAACAAAATGATAACGCCTGGAGGGGTGTGGCGTTAAGGGGACCCTCCCGTATGCCGCAGCTGGGAAAGTCACCATGGCAGACATTTTCTGGTCAACTATCGTGAGGCACGCCAGGATTTACAAGGTTATTAACTTATTGTTAATACTTCAGCTCCAAATATTGTATCATTGTTAGTGTATACTTTACACTGACGCTCCCCACACATCACTCTGGGTCGCTGTCTGAAAGTGACACTGTTTAGCTAACTTTTTTTGCCCTTAATGGCTCTATAAATAAAATGTTATTCAAGCAATAAAAAGCTTTAAAAACCACTAAAACGCCCCCTCCCTGGAGGAGGCCTATGGTTATAAAGCTAGAAAAAAACAATTTCAGATTTGAAAAAAAGCCCTGTAGTTCAGGTTAAAATACATTAAAAGGCAAGGGATAGTCTTATCTACTTCTACTAGGTGACTACATCAGGTATTGTACAACTAGGGTATAATAGGGTATATAATAGGGTGTAATAGGGTATAATAGGGGGGTATAACAGGGTATCATATGGTATTGTAAAATTAAATTACTAAGGTTATATCTACAAGTTAAAAGAAAGCTAGAGCTGGCTAGAGGCACTTCAATGGCCAGGCGTACCATTCGCAGCTCAACGCTTGATACAGGGCCCACGTCAGCTGCCATGAGGGTCAACACACTTGGCTCGCTTGCCTTGAAGGAGGCCATACCCTTGCCAGGTTGCACCAACTTCAGCTCTTTGCTCTGCCCGTTCCAGCCGTTGATTGTGAGGTAAGCCTCACCGTCAAAATCGGCATTGACTTGATCAGATGTGGTAATGGTCACCGTGTACTCAAGCAGGGTCTGAAAGGGTGGAAGGGGGATGGGGGATGAGGATAGGGGGACAGGGGTGGGGAGGAGGGAGAGGGGTAAAAGGGGGGAGGAAAGGGTGAGGGTGGGGGGGGGATGGGATGAGACTGGGGGGGATGGGGGAAATGGGGGGAAGGAAGAAAAGGGGGGAAAGGGGGGAGACAGGGGGGTAGGGGTGTTGATAGGGATGAGAACGAGAGGAAGGGGGGAAGGGGGGGGGAATGGGGGGTAGGGGGGGGGGGGATAGGGATGAGAATGGGGGATGGGGAGGAAGAGGGAGGAAGGAGGGAAAGGGGTTAAAAGGGGGGAGAAAGGAGGGACAGGGGGGGGGTAGGGATGAGAACAAGGGGGGGATAGGGATGAGAACAAGGGGATGGGGGAAAGGGGGGGGAAGAAAACACCCAGTCACCCGACGGCCATGCTCTCCCCTGCCGCCTGACCACCCTCCCCTAGCTAGCTTCAGGTTAGGCCCAAGGACAGGGAACAGAAGCTGCCTAGAAGCTGCTACGTGTAGCCTCAAAACGAAACAGTACCAGCTACCTGACCACGCTCTCCTAATCCACCCACCTGCTCTGCAGAGGTCTCTTCGATAAGCACAGCCCCATCAGACACACTAATCCAGTCATCATACTTGAAGGTCCCCTTGAAGCCTGTGAGCTGGCTCATCACTGTAGCACTGCTTAGGTTGAAGCCCGAGTGCAGGACAGCGCCATCGCCAGCCGGGGGAGCCAGTCGTACTTGCAGCTTGCGGCCTTCGCCGACATCGATGTCGCTGATGTTGAAGCTGTGTGTCTTACCACGCGCCAGGCTGTCTGGGTCTGTTGCAACCTCGTGCTCTGCGGTGGTGCCCTTGTCGCCCATGAGGGTGATGAACACGCGTCCATCAGTGCCAGCCCCAAGCTTGTCGCCAGTGCTGAGTGACACCTGAACATTGAAAATTGGAAATTAGTTCAAGTTATTCAACTGTCTAATCTGCGGTGGACACGCTCTGGTACACACCGCTGCGGTGGATAAAAACTTTGCCTTCCCGTCTTGATATGTGGATGATGGTGCAGCTGAAGCTGAAGGTCAAGGTACAGCTACTAAGCATGTGGGCGCCTGGGAGCAGAAACCCTCCATAGCATCGTCCCTCTTCCATGATGCTGACCCCGAGTGTTCTTTGTGTGGAGTGAGGCAGGGTGCGTGTTGCTTCATGACGCTACCCATGTGGCCACGTTGGTCTGCGGTAGACACGCGCTGGTACCTGGTGCTGCACACATGTGGTGCACAGGTCAGCAGTGGTCTTGACAATTGGGAATTGCTACGCCCTGCCACGGGCGTGAGGCTGAAGGAACCTTCCCGCTCGCTCGCACTGGGGAATGGTTACAGTGGGGTTTGCTTTTGCAGACCGCTACTGAGCCCAAGCTCAGAGCTGAAAGAAAAACCAGCACCACTAACCCGCACCACACTACAACACATGCTACAACGCACCTCATAGGTAGTGCTGACCACCGGCTTCTTGAGCGACACAGTGTCAGCAGCATGGACAGACTCGTTGTGCTCCAAAGAGGCTTGAGCGTTGGTCTCAAGGTTTACCACACCCAGGCTGAAAGAAAAGAAAAAAAGCACCACTGCCACGCACCACACCACACGACCAGCTACAACGCACCTCATAGGTAGTGCCGACCACAGACTTCTTGAGCGACACAGCGCCAGCAGCATTGACAAACTTGTTGTGCTACAAAGAGGCTTGGGCGTAGGACTCAAAGTTTACCACACCTAGGCAGAAAAGAAAATTAAAAAACCACTACCCCGCACCACACCACGACACAAGCTACAACGCACCTCATAGGTAGTGTTGACCACAGACTTCTTGAGCGACACAGTGTCAGCAGCATGGACAAACTCGTTGTGCTCAAAAGAGGCTTGGGCGTTGGACACCAAGTTGACCACACCCAGGCTGCCAATGGAGTAGGGGGAAGCTGGTCAGCACTTGGGTTTTGATGGTTTACGGTTTAGGGGTTAGGTTTGGGTGGTTTAGGATTTAGGTGGGTTAGGTTTATAATTTTGGGGTATTATACGGTTGTAGAGTCTAGGTGGTCTTAGGGTTGAGGTTTGGGGGTTAGGTGGTTTAGGAAAATAATTGCCGGCTAAGTGATGAACAGCTAATTGATGACCAGCTAAGTGCTAGCCAGCTAAGTGATGACAAGCTAAGTGCTAACCAGCTAAGTGATGACCAGCTAAGTGCTAGCCAGCTTAGTGATGACCAGCTAAGTGCTAACCAGCTAAGTGATGACCAGCTAAGTGCTAGCCAGCTTAGTGATGACCAGCTAAGTGCTAACCAGCTAAGTGATGACCAGCTAAGTGCTGTCCAGGTTCCCCCTACCTGCCGATGGCCCACTTCTCCTTCTCAGCGTCCCCATCCGAGGCACCCAGGCGGATGTGCACCTCCTCTAGAGGGCCCACCTCCAAGGCGGTGAAGGACAACACCTCGGTGGCAGCGTTACTAAAGGTGACAGCTTCCTCATATCTACGCACAAGCTGCTCGGCTGTACTGCCATCCTCTCCCACAAGCGTGAGGTACACGTCCCCTCTGTAGGGCTGGCCGAAGTTGCTCGTGTAGAATGTGAGCTGGTAGTCAACGGTGGCACAGTTGCTGATAGTAGTCCACCAGCCCCATGTGTACAGGTTGTCGTTGTGGGTGTACACTCCACGCTCCCCAGACTTGGTATTAACCACCTCCACACGCTTCAGTTTCCACTGTCCCCCGTCGCCGTCCCCGGCGGTGACCATAATTCTGATGGACGCAGGGGCACCCATGTCTCGAGCCATGACAGTCTTGGTGAAAGCCCGTCCAGGCTTGAAGCCGTCTTCATTCTTGCCCAGCACAAGCATCTGTGATTGTTTTCCTTCCGGACATACCAGGAGTATTTCAACTTCGCCGTCGAAGAGCTCACTGTCGCCAGCCGTGTGTACAGTGACCTCATACTCGGTGTATGCATTGTCCACCTCCCCAGCGACAAGGATGGTACCAACGTCACCCTGGGCAGTCTTCCCAATCCATTCACCTGAGTAGGGAAACGTTGTGCGGACACCTGTCTCGGTATTCACCACAGCCAGCTTCTCCAACAACCAGCGGGAGTGGACCGGGTTGTCGCCGTTACCATCGCCAAGTTTGATCTCTGCAGAGCTGAGCTTGCCAAGATCAGATACAGTGGCGCTCAGCACGTTGACAGAGCCACGCTCAAGGAATTTCTCGCCATCGGGCCACAACTGCAGGTGGAGTAGAGGAGAGTGAGAGTGGAGTGGGGGGTGGGGTGAGTTGATTTGGTTTGGTTTGGTTTGGTTTGGTTTGGGTTAGGGTGGGGTGGGGGAGGTATGAGAGGGAAGGGGGGGGGAAGGGGGGGGTAATGCACACCGGGTTTAGTTAGGGAAAGGCAGGTTAGCATATGGATCAATAGACAGAATATCAAAGATATAGCCCACGTCCATGGGGCCACAACTGCAGGTGGAGAAGTGGAGAAAGAAAGTGGAGTGGTTTGGGGGGTGGGGTGGACTGGGGTGGAGGAGGGATGAGAGGAAAGGGGTGGGGGGTGGGGGGGGGAGGAGGGGTAATGCACACTGGTTTTAGTTGGGAAAGTGCGGGTTGGCGTATGGGTCAATAGACAGCATCTCTAAGTCATAGCCCAAGTTCATCGGGCCACAACTGCAGGTGGAGTAGTGGAGAGTGCGAGTGGAGTGAGGGGTGGGGTGGGGGAGGGATGAGAGGGAAGGAAGGGGGGATGGGGTGTAATGCACACCGGGTTTAGTTGGGGAAGGGCAGGTTAGCGTATGGATCAATATACAGAATCTCAAAGTCAAAGCCCACGTCCTCAAGAGCAAAGAGCATTCAAAATTATGCACACACAAACACACACACCATTACACTGCATGTCACTCACAGAGAATTCTGCACTTTCCCCCCTCTCTCCAGTCAGCTTCAGACGCACAGACCTAGCATCAGTACTATTGCCTTGTATATCAGCCGTGCACATCTCAAAGGCATAGCCCACATCCCCAAACACTTCCACATGCACACCACTCCCCCCCACCCCACACGCACCCTCCCCACCCACCCATTAGTCCATTACACTGCATGTCACTTACAGTGAATTCTGCACTTTCCTCAACTCTCCAGTCAGCTTCAGACGCACAGACCTAGCATCAGTACTATTGCCTTGTATATCAGCCGTGTACATCTCAAAGGCATAGCCCACATCCCCAAACACTTCCACATGCACACCACTCCCCCCCACCCCACACGCACCCTCCCCACCCACCCATTAGTCCATTACACTGCATGTCACTTACAGTGAATTCTGCACTTTCCTCAACTCTCCATTCAGCTTCAGACACAGAGACCTAGCATCAGTACCGTTTCCTGTTTAATCGGCCGTGTAGATCTCAATGGCATAGCCCACGCCCTCAATAGTAAAGAACATTCAAAACACTTCTGCACGCGCACACACACATTACACTGCTTGTCACTTACAGAGAATTCTGCACTTTCTCCCCTCTCTCCAGTGAGCTTCAGAAGCAGACAACTAGCATCAGTACCGTTGCCCCGTATATCGGCTGTGTGGATCTCGAAGTCAAAGCCCACTTCCTGAAGCAATGGTGCAGTGCCAGATCCACCGGCGGGAATGGGAGCATCAAAATGAAATACCCAAGGTGTGGAGTAAGTGAGTGTGGCAGACGTCAGATGCCACTCGCTCTGGCTCTTGCCCGTGTTCTCAGTGCGAATGCGGACAGCGGTACTGGATCCCACGCCTGACAGCTTCAAGCCGGTCTGTTTTACCTGCTCGCCAGCTCGGATGTAGCCCTCGGGCAAGGTGAGCTTCAACTCATTGCTTTCGCCTGCATTGACGATGTTGATGGTGGTGGTGATGGTGGTGGTGATAATGGTGGTGGTGGTGGTGGTGATCAAGCCAGTATGTTTTACCACCTCGCCAGCTTGAATGTAGCCCTTGGGCAAGGTGAGCTTCAACTCATTACTCTCGCCTGCATTGATGATGATGATGATCATCATCATCATCATGATGATGATGATGGTGGTGGTGGTGGTGGTGATGGTGGTGGTGATGGTGATGATAATGGTGATGATAATGGTAGTGGTGATGATGGGGATGAGGAGGAGGATAAGGATAATGAAAATGATGATGATGATGTTGATGACGTTTTTCCTGGTGCCCTACTGGACTGTGAGCTGGCTGGTTATGATTGAGGTGTTGAGGTCATTGAGGTCTGAGGACTGCGGGATTGCTTGATTGCAGGTTTGTGCGATTCTGGGGTAGATCAGGGTCAACAAGGATCAACGCTTTGTTATGGGGAGGATAGAGGCCATGCAGATTCCTAAAGCAGGGTGGTGGTGGTGGGTGGTCGTGGTGGTGACTACCATTGGACCAACTTGTTGGCCTTGTCCAGGCACACTGAAACCCTGTATAGTAAAATTGACATCACCACGCCGTCCTTGACCAGGATATCTAAAGCAGAGTTGATGTGATTCCTGACAACACGTAAAGCAACAGTAACAAACAACAGTAATAAACAAACAACAACAACAACAACAACAAGCAGCAGTAACAACAACAACAACGACAAGCAGCAGTAACAACAACAACAACAGTAACAAACAAACAACAACAGTAACAAACAAACAACAACAACAACAACAACAAGCATCAACAACAACAACAACAAACAGCAGTCAGTCAGTGTGCATTACGTCTCAAACGTTGACAGGTGGAGGGTCAGGAAGCCACAGCATTTTCAGAACAGGGCCTTATAATATATTTCCAGTGTGCTGTCCATGCAAATCACTCATGTTGTTCACCACCACCACCAACCACCAACAACAAACAACCAGCCACCCACTAACCGCTCACAACTACCCACCCCGACACAAACCACAACTAACCACCAACAACAACAACCACCATTACCACAACCAACTAACCACCACCACCAACAACAACTACTACCAACAACAACAACTAACCACCAAAAACAACTAACCACCACCACTCACCGCCACTGCCCAGCAGTGTGAGGAAGACGGAGCCATCGAAGGGGCTTGCATCAGCGCCAACAGTAAGGCTCAAGTCATAGCTGTAATGCAACTTGCCCTCAACCTTGAGTGGGCAATCCGCCTCAGTGACCCAAGCACGCAATGGGAACACTATGTTGCTATCTGCCTCCACACATGTCATCTCAATGCTAGCTAGGTGCCACTTGGTCTCTTTTCCCGTGGCTGCTATACGGACAAAGATGTGTTCGGCGCTGGACACGCCTTCAAGCTTGAAGGTGAAATCCTGCAGAACAGACGTGAGAGTGTAAGGCGGAGGTAAGAAGAAGGGAATGAGAAAGATGTGTTCGGCGTTTGACACGTCGTCAAGCATGCAGGTGAATCCTGCAGAACAGACGTGAGAGTTGAAAAGGCAAGGCAAGGCATAGCACAGGCTAGAGCAGCGAACGCATCCAATTTGCTGGCAAGGCAAGGCAAGGCAAGGTATGACAAGGCACAGACTAGGGCAGTGAATACATCTGAGATGAGCCAGCATCGAAGCGCCCGGCTTCATTGGCAAGGCAAGGCAAGGCAAGGCAAGGCAAGGCATAGCACAGGCTAGGGCAGCGAACACACCCAATTTGTTGGCAAGGCAAGGCAAGGCAAGGCAAGGCATAGCACAGGCTAGGGCAGCGAACGCACACAATTTGTTGGCAAGGCAAGGCAAGGCATAGCACAGGCTAGGGCAGCGAACACACCTGAGATGAGCCAGCATCGAAGCGCCCGGCTTCGTTGGCAAGCTTGCACTCTTCTCCCTTCGCCCAGCTGTTGCAGACTTGAACAAACACATCACCATCGAAGCCAGCACCTGCTTCATCGCTGGTGTGCACTTTAGCCTTCCAAGTGTATTGGCTCTGTGGCCACAAGTATGTTGTGTCACCTCCTGGGTGGGGGTAGGGTAGAGGGGGTGGGGGTGGAGGGTGTGTGTGTGTGGGGGGGGGGGGGGGGGGGGGGGGGAGTGAGGTGTGTGTGTGTGTAGGTGGGTGAGTGGGTGTGGGTGTGTGTGTGGGGGGGGGGGGGATGAGGGGGTGAGGGGGGGGGGGGGGGGGGGGGGCTGATAATGATTGTTTAAAGAGATTGGATCAAATATATGTTGATTATAATGCTTTGCTTTGAAGTGATCATGTAACTGCCGAAGACGGCAAGCGGCCTTAAAGGCTAAAGCCATGTAACCAAGTTCAAGTTCAAGTTCAAGGCTTACCTGAGTCAGTCAGATAGGAGCCGAAGTTCGTGATAGTGGTCGCCTCAGTCTTGGTGTTTGTAAGGCTGAGCTTGCCCAGGTGCCACGACTTAGAGGCGCCTGAGAACTCTGCCTTCACCTGCATGTAGCTGACCTGTCCTACATCTGGGATCTTGATCTGGAACTCGCAGGTGCTATTCACGCCGAAGTTGGAGACTGCAGCGTTTGTCAGCTTCACCCACTCTGTGACCAAGTCAGAGCCGTAGATCATGAGGTACGCAACTCCATCAAAGCCAGCGTCAGGCAGGTTGGAGGTGGTGACCACGACCTTGTAAGGAATTAAGGGCACGTCTCTTTGCATGGAGGTCAACATGTCTGGCTCACCCGAGGCAACAGCAGTGACGGTGGCGGCTCTAGCAGCCCCTGTGTCTGGATCCTTGTCGAAGAAGGTATAAACGCGCTCGGCAGATGCTTCGGTCACCACCAAACGATCGACACTCCAGGTGGTCTTCTTGCCTGTCAGCCTGCCCCGCAGGTCGAGGGAGCTGAGGGGACCCACGTCCTGGCATTTGATGGTGTATGTCTCGCAGCCTCCAGGTGGGAGGGTGGGAGTGTCGTTAACAAGCTCCTTGGCATCTGTCGCGCCGTAGCGGCCGTGGAGGATGAGTTCGACCTCGCCGTCGAAGCCGGCGCCTGTTGACACGGCAGCAACACAATCAAATTAGAGTTCTGAGCAGCGTTTAATGTATCAGCACATTCTTGATTGGTTTTAGTTGTAACACCTGCATTGGCATCAGCATTGGTTTATAGTAACAGTTTATCAGTAAGCAACTTTATGATAAATTGCCGAAATGAAATTACCTGTGCCTTCGGTGGAATACACCTGGACCTGATACCTAGACCTGGAACTGTTTGAGTGGCTGCTCTTTATGCACTGCCCCCTCCTGTTTTTCCGGAATGAAATTACCGAAATGAAATCACTTGTGCCTTCGGTGGAATACCTGGAACCTGATCCCCGATACCAGGGATTTTGTTTCCGCTATTTATAGCGATCACTAGTTTCGACCCAGTTTCAGCAAAATTATCGCTATAAAAAAGTATAAAAAAAGTTTTGTGTTGCCCTATCTCTGTGATACATGGCCCTATATGGCCCTAAAAAGCTTCAAAAAGCTACAGAAAGCCCTAAAACGCTGTCCCTGGAGGAGCCCTGAAACCATAAAGCTAGAAGAAACCCACTTTTAGATTTGAAAAATAAATCACTGCCTGATACCTGGACCTGTTTCAGTGGCTGCTTTTTATACACTGCCACCTCCTGCTTGTCCGAAATCAAGGAAATGAAATTACTGAAATGAAATTACCTGTGCCTTTGGTGGAGCACACCTGGACCTGGAACTGTGTCAGTGGCTGCTCTTTGTGTGCTGTCACCTCCTACGTATTGTCTGGAGTTAAGGAATGCAATTACCTGTGCCTTCAGTGGAGTACACCTGAACCTGGAACTGTGTCAGTGGCTGCTCCTTGTAGACAGTCACCTCCTATTTATTGTCCGAAATTAATGAATTGAAATTACCGAAATGAAATTACCTGTGCCTTCGGTGGAGTACACCTGAACCTGGAACTGTGTCAGTGGCTGCTCCTTGTAGACAGTCACCTCCTATTTATTGTCCGAAATTAATGAATTGAAATTACCAAAATGAAATTACCTGTGCCTTCGGTGGAGTACACCTGAACCTGGAACTGTGTCAGTGGCTGCTCCTTGTAGACAGTCACCTCCTATGTATTGTCCGAAATTAATGAATTGAAATTACCGAAAAGAAATTACCTGTGCCTTCGGTGGAGTACACCTGGACCTGGAACTGTGTCAGTGGCTGCTCTTAGCGCACTGCCACCTCCTATTTATTGTCCGAAATTAATGAATTGAAATTACCGAAATGAAATTACCTGTGCCTTCGGTGGAGTACATCTGAACCTGGAACTGTGTCAGTGGCTGCTCCTTGTAGACAGTCACCTCCTATGTATTGTCCGAAATTAATGAATTGAAATTACCGAAATTAAATTACCTGTGCCTTCGGTGGAGTACACCTGAACCTGGAACTGTGTCAGTGGCTGCTCCTTGTAGACAGTCACCTCCTATGTATTGTCCGAAATTAATGAATTGAAATTACCGAAATGAAATTACCTGTGCCTTCGGTGGAGTACACCTGGACCTGGAACTGTGTCAGTGGCTGCTCTTTGCGCACTGCCACCTCCTGCTTGTCCAAAATTAAAGAAATGAAATTACCGAAATGCAATTACCTGTGCCTTCGGTGGAGTACACCTGGACCTGGAACTGTGTCAGTGGCTGCTCCTTGTAGGCTGTCACCTCCGGCTTGTCCGCATCCAGCCAGGTGGAAACTAGGAAGTCACCAGTGTTTGTTTTGGTCGGACTGGCGTTGGTCACCGTGACCTTGTCGACAAACCAGTTGGGGTCACTGTCAGTGGGAGTCATGCGGAAGGTGATATAAGAGAGGTAGCCAACATCGATGCCGGTGACGGAGTACTCCTCGGTCTCGCCTCGCCTGAAGCTTGAGTGGGCGTGGCCCTGGTGGACTAGCTTCAGCTCTTCTGTCGAGCCGTTGTAGCCAGTGATCGTGAGCCAGGCGTCGCCCTCATAGTCTGAGCCACGCAGGTCGCCTGTGGTGATGGAGACCTTGTAGGAATTGAGAGACTGCGTGCTGCTGGACTCGATGAGTTGGGCGCTGGTGTTGGTGCTGATCCAGCTGTGGTACTCGAACACGGACTTGATGCCTGTTGACTTGTTCAGCACCTTGACTGTGGAGAGAGCCCATTGGGAGTTGACAACCGACTCACCACTGGCACCCAACCTGATTTTGGGAAGAAGAAAAAGTGAAAAAGGTTGGGGTGGGGAAGAAGAAGAAAAGTTGATTTTGGGAAGAAGAAGAAAATAAAAAGAAGACAGAGAAGAAAAATGGTTTGTTCAAGAAAGAAAATAGAATACCAATTAATTTCGTTGTTACTGCCGAAGCCGGCAAGCAGTCAATTGCTGGCTGGAACCATGTTACCAAATTCAAGTTCACCACTGGAACCCAACCTGGTTTGGGGAAGAAGAAAAAATGTAAAAAGAAGAAAGAGAAGGAAAATGGTTTGTTCATGTTTACCTTTTTCCTGGCCGGGAAAGAAAAAAAATACCAGTTAATTTTATTTTTTTCTGCTGAAGACGGCAAGCAGCCAAATTGCTGCCTGGAGCCATATGACCAAGTTCAAGTTCACTAATGGCATCCCACCTGATTTTCAGTTTGCGATCGCCACCGATCTCAGCACCGCTGAAGGTGAACTTATCGGTCTGGGCTCTTGCACACGTGTTGGCCTCGCCATTGGATAGTTTGACCTCATCCACGAAGCCACTGCTGCCGGAGAGGGTGATGTAGACATCAGCATCAGTGCCAGCTCCACGCACGTCGCTTGTGGTCACCTCCACTTCGTATTCAACCTCCACCACAGTGGCGTCAACGCTGACACTGGAGTCAGCTTGGACAAAGTTCTGGTACTCGAAGGTCGCCATCGCTTCGGTCTCTGTATTAGATACTTCAATGTAGCCCAGGCCCCACTGGGAAGTGGTGGCCTCGCCCTTCTCTGTGCGCAGGGTGATTGCCTTAATGGGCCCCACATTGTAGCCTTTGATGAAGTACTCGGAGCAAGTGCCAGCCTGGAAGCCAGAGGCCCACCAGTTGCAGAGCTGTTGCTCCTCGCAGCATCCTTCCGCACCTGGGAGGCAGTGAGAAGTTGCCTTTGTTTATGATTATATTTTTCATGGTTATTGATTTTACTGCCAAAGACGGCAAGTAGGCAAACTGTTGGAGACATGTAACCAAGTTCAAGTTCAAGATTAAGATTAATGATTTTATGTGTTTCTTTAGTTCAAATTATTAATATTTATGATGTTTTGTGTCCCTGTCCTCCCCTTCTCTTTGAATCATTGAAAAGAGTCAGAAACCCGGAACGACAACAGCAATAGCAACAGGAGCCCACCGCAACCTCCTGCGATAGCTTCAGCTCAAGGGTCCAGCCGTCATAACTCATGGCCGCCTTGACCATATAAGGGCACTCAGCGGTCGAGGTTTCCAACTTCATGGGGCAATGGAAAGAGTAGACCCAGGGTTCTTGAAGATGAACAGGCCGGTTTAGCGGCTTGCCTTGTTCTCCACTTCTATCCGCTTAATGCAAAGGTTGGAATCCGTGACGGGTTTGAATTCGATTTCGGTGAGGCATCCTACATCCTAGCAGCAACCTCTTACGATAGCTTCAGCTCAAGGGTCTTCAGGGTCCAGCCGTCATAATTCAACGCGGGGGGTGATGAAGACCCTGCTCTAGAAGTCTCTTGATTATTTGAGGTCGGGCAAGTCCCTTCAGCCTTATTGGCTACCCTCTGGACTCACCGTGCAGGGTGATGAAGACCTTGCCCTACAGTTATCTTGATAATCTGAGGTCAGGCAAGTCACTTTAGCCTAATTGGCTACGTCTGCTATGGTGATTTTCCCCACCTGCAGCGCAGGGAAGGTCCCCTGAACACCAGGCGTTATATATTTTTTAATTGGCTACCCCCTGGGCTCACCGTGCAGGGTGATGAAGACCTTGCCGTCAAAAGAGGAGTCGCCCGAGAGAGACGCAGTGGCTGCCTTGACCATGTAAGAGCACTCAGCGGTTGAGGTTTCCAACTTAATGGGGCATTGGAAGGGGTAGACCCAGGGGTTCTTCAAAGTAAACAGGCCGGTTTTGCGGCTCGCCTTGTTTTCCACTTCTATCCGCTTAATGCAAAGACAGGCATCTGTGATGGGGTTGAATTCGATTTCAGTGAGGCATCCTACATCTGCGCCACGAGTAGCGAAGGTTATCTTTTCGCCATCCTTGACACCATCAGCGACGTTGAGTTTCATGGTGTTGGGAGGAGTGTCGCCCTCGCCGTCGCCCGACAGCTTGAGGTATACTGTCTTGCAGCATGCGCTGAGGTCTGTCTCCGGGCCCCATGCAGTTACCAAGACGACAGAGTAGTCCACGTAGACCTGCTCCGAGGAGGAGACCTTGAGGGTAACAGGCTCTAAGCCGACCCAACTGTTGTGATTGAAAGTGTAGGCGTCGCCAGTCGACGGGTCCAGCACTACCAGATGATCCAGCATCCAGTCAGCATTCAGCTGGCTGGAAAACATGCCCGGGGTCTGCAGGGGAGATGAAACAGGGAAGATTCAGCAAATCACGCTTCAAAGGTTCTTGGGACTTGGAATGGCTAACTAAAGATAGCCGTCAACAGTCACTTGTGTTTCTTCCAAAGACGCCTTGCTATTCTGTCGCTACATGGCAACGCATGGGTCTGAATAAAGTAGCCAGAAATAACTCCCCCCCCCCCCCCCCCCCCCCCCCCCCCCCCTACCCACCACCCGATCAAACACGTTCAAATGTGCACTAAGCCACTACCATATATCAACTCAACTATCCACTCACAACTTGGACCATACCCAGCCTTTCGGCCTAATACGCACTAAGCCACTACCACATATCAAGTCAAACATGCACTCACCACTTGGATCTCCACCTGGGTACTACTACGCGTGCACGGCAGCGCGGTGCCACGCTGTCTTTTTGAGCCCCTCTGCGCGTTCGGCGCAGTTTTTTCAACACACTGTGGGCGCAGCGCGCAGTTTTTGCGCTTTTTGCACTAAAAAGCGCTGACCAATTTAACGTTTGTGCGCTTTAAGCGCTGACCAATGTGGCAAGAAGTAGTACCCTGATCTCCACGCTTTGCAGCTGGCCAACAAGTGCAATCGACACAGTGACCTTTACAGAAGAAGCACGATCAAACGCGTTCTCCGAGCCGGGGTCCAGAGACAAGCAAGGGCTCCTGCCTGTGTCTCCTTTCAGCTCAATATGCACAAAGCCACTATACACTCAACTGTTCTCCCACCACTTGGACCATACTAAGCAGCTGGCAAACAAGTATAGTGGACACAGTGACGCTCTCACAAGAAGCACGATAAAACGCGTTTTCCAAGCCGGGGTCCAGAGACAAGCACAGGCTCTTGCCTGTGTCTCCTTTCAGCTCAATATGCACGAAGCCACTGTACACTCAACTGTTCTCCCACCACTTGGACCATACTCAGCAGCTGGCAAACAAGTGTAGTGGACTCAGTGTAGTGGATTTAACCGAATTTGGTTTCGCCTCAGTAGGCAGGCAGAGGAGGCGAAAACAAACTTTCGCTGCTCTTTACTTTTTTTATTCGGCCGTCTGGCGACGAAGAGAAGGGCATTAAGCTACCAGCCCGTACACTGAGTGACGCTTTCAAAAGAAGCATGATAAAACGCGTTCTCTGAGCCGGGGTCCAGAGACAAGCAAGGGCTCCTGCCTTTGGCTCATTTCAGCTCAATATGCACAAAGCCACTATACACTCAACTATTCTCCCACCACTTAGACCATACTAAGCAGCTGGCAAACAAGTGTAGTGGACACAGTGACGCTTTCACAAGAAGCACGATAAGACGCGTTCTCCGAGCCGGGGTCCAGAGACAAGCAAGGGCTCTTGCCCCTGGCTCCATTCGGCCCAATATGCACTGAGCCACTTCCACATATCAACCCAAATATCCACTCACCACTTGGACCATACCCAGCCTTTCAGCCCAATATGCACTAAGCCACTACCACATATCAACTCAACTATCCACTCACCACTAGGACCATACCCAGCCTTTCAGCCCAACACGCACTAAGCCACTACCACATATCAACTCAACTATCCACTCACCACTTGGATCTCCACGCTTTGCAGCAGGCCTACATTGGAAGTGGACACAGTGACCTTGTCAGAAGAAGCACGATCAAACGCCTTCTCCGAGCCAGGGTCCAGAGACAAGCAAGGGCTCCTGCCCTTGTCTCCTTTTAGCCATACATGCACGCAGCCGTCCGTGCCCGCGCCGCGGACATCTGCTGTCACCAACTTGAATGCGTACTCAGTCTCTTCGATCTTCTGCAGCGTTGCTGAGCCGGGCGCATTGACGTCCCCACCCAAGTAGAACTCAAGGGTGTCGTACGTGTTGATGTCCAGCAGCCTCACTCGGTCCACTGTGACCACGGAGTCCTCCCCGGTCTTGGCAGCAAGCAGCTTGATTGATGAGACTGCACCCACAGTGAACACCTTTATGGAGCCTGAATTATGTGCGTCTGCGGCGTAGGGACCGGCAATGGGAATGGGTGTCTCATCGGATTCGCCCTTTTCACCGCACAGAACCAGTGACAGGCTTCCGTCAAAGCTGCCGCTGAGAAGGGACACAGAGGCCTCGTAGTGATGTTGTGTCTTGAAGTCGATTGCAACTCCCTCCCCCTCAGTGACTCCCGCCTTCCAGGGGAAGCACATTGGGGGTGCATCGCTCGTCTTGTTGAACACCTGGGTCATAGGGGGAAGCTGGTCAGCACTTTTATTTAGTTGGTTTAAACTGGCTGGCCCCCTTAACGTCACGCCTC
>JACBWV010000234.1:335749-525957 GCA_013435795.1 Chlamydomonas sp. ICE-L
CCACACACACACCAAATGCTCACCTCAAAACGTTACAAACTCCATGTGTCGGTCGTGCCTGTGGCAAGGATGCGTACAGAGACGCTGGCCAGGCTGCCAACAGCCCTGTGCCTTGTACTCAAAACATCCACCCCCATCCCCTCACCCCCCATAGCTTCCCCCCAGCTCACCCACCACCACCACCACCACAAACGCACAAAGTGCTCACCTCAAGGCGTTGCAAGCTCCATGTGTCAGTCGTGCCTGTGGCGAGGATGCGTACAGAGACGCTGGCCAGGCTGCCAACAGCCCTGTGCCTTGTACTCAAAACATCCACCCCCATCCCCCCACCCCCCATAGCTTCCCCCCAGCTCACCCACCACCACCACCACCACAAACGCACAAAGTGCTCACCTCAAGGCGTTGCAAGCTCCATGTGTCAGTCGTGCCTGTGGCGAGGATGCGTACAGAGACGCTGGCCAGGCTGCCAACAGCCCTGTGCCTTGTACTCAAAACATCCACCCCCATCCCCCCACCCCCCATAGCTTCCCCCCAGCTCACCCACCACCACCACCACCACAAACGCACAAAGTGCTCACCTCAAGGCGTTGCAAGCTCCATGTGTCAGTCGTGCCTGTGGCGAGGATGCGTACAGAGACGCTGGCCAGCCTGCTGACATCACTGCCCTGCACCTTGAACTCAAAACATCCACCCACCCCCACCCACCCACCCACCCTCCAAAGCTTCCCCCCAGCTCACCCACCACTAGAACCGCACACAAAAAGTGCTCCCCTCAAGGCGTTGCAAGCTCCATGTGTCAGTCATGCCTGTTGTGAGGATGCGTACAGAGACGCTGGCCAGGCTGCCAACAGCCCTGTGCCTTGTACTCAAAACATCCACCCCCATCCCCCCACCCCCCATAGCTTCCCCCCAGCTCACCCACCACCACCACCACCACAAACGCACAAAGTGCTCACCTCAAGGCGTTGCAAGCTCCATGTGTCAGTCGTGCCTGTTGCGAGGATGCGTACAGAGACGCTGGCCAGCTTGCCGACATCGCTTCCCTGAACCTTGAACTCTTGTGGAGTGTCTGCCCCATACTGCGTCTTGGGCTGGCCCACAGGTCCCTCTTCAGTACTGTCGTTGATCAGCACGGCCTGGGAGGTGCTCCCAAACTCACCATTGAATGTGATGTATACATCGCCATCGAACGAGGCATCCGCCACATCTGGGGAGGTGAACGCCACCACTTTGTACTCAACCTGCGCACATGTCCCCCAGTCCAAGTGGTGGGCGGTGGTGGTGGGGAGGCGGGAGGTGGCGGTGGTGGGTGGGTGGTGGTGGTGGGTGGTGGGTGGTGGTGGGTAGGTGGGTGGTGGTGGGTGGTGAGTCTGTCCAAGACATCTGGGGATGTGAAAGCCACCACCTTGTACTCAACCTGCACACATGTCCCCCAGTCCAAGTGGTGGGTAGGTGGGAGGGGGGAGGTGGTGGTAGTGGTGGGTGGTGGGTAGGTGGGTGGTGGTGGGTGGTGAGTCTGTCCAAGACATCTGGGGATGGGAGGGAGGGAGGGAGGGAGAGGGAAAGGAGTGTGAGGTGGATGATGGTGTGTGGGTGTTTACCCATGAATGTATGGAGATATTGAGTGGGAGGGAGAGGGAAAGGAGTGTGAAGTGTATGGTGGTGTAAGGTGTTTATCCATGAATGTATGGAGAGATTGAGTGGGAGGGAGGGAGAGGGAAAGGATTGTGAGGTGGATGGTGGTGGATAAGTGTTTATCCATGAGTGTATGGAGAGATTGAGTGGGAGGGAGAGGGAAAGGAGTGTGGGGTGGATGGTGGTGTGTGGGTGTTTATCCATGAATGTTTGGAGAGATTGAGTGGGAGGGAGAGGGAAAGGAGTGTGAGGTGGATGGTGGTGTACGGGTGTTTATCCATGTATGTATGAAGAGATTGGATCATGCATGTTTTGATAAGAATGCATTCATTTTTGATTGTTTTTTTATTACTTTTGTCTGCTTTTGTTACATTTACTTGTTTCCATGTAACCCAAGTTCAAGTACTGTACCTGCTCACAGAACTTGTGCAGTGTGGCCTCCGGGACCTGCTCAGTGAGCCAGCTGTCGTAAGTGTGTGGGTCTTTATCCATGAATGTATAAAGAGATTGGATGAGGTCTATTTTGGTAAGAATCCGTAAGAATGCATATATTTGTGATTGATTTTGTATTACTTTTGTCTGCTTTAGTTAACGTTTACTCGTTTCGATGTAACCAACTTCAAGTACAGTACCTGTTCACGGAACTTGTGCAGTGTGGCCTCTGGGACCTGCTCAGTGAGCCAGCTGTCGAAAGTGTAGTCGCCACCCCACCACACGTCCGGATTGATGCTGAGCTTCGACAGACCCCACACATCGTTGCTTCCGGCCCCAGGCACATACCGCACCGTGACGCTGAACACAGCACCCACATCATCACTCATGACAGTGAACTGATCGGTGGCGCCGGTCTCGAATTTGTGGCTGTTGTGGCCGGGGGACATGATCAGCTTGGTTTCCGAGGTAGTGCCGAACATACCCAGGAAGGTGAGGAAGACCTCACCCTCAAAGTCGGCCCCCTTGCTGCTGCTAGTGGTGACAGAAACCTGGTAGGGGGGTAGGTAGTATGTATGTATGTATGTTTCAGTCCAGGGGTAGGCCAAATAGGATAAAGGGACTTGCCCAACCGTGAAAGGAAGGGGTAGGGGGCGAAAGTTATCACGCTACCAAATATTATCACACTCCAATCATAATTATTTTTGTTTACACTGCGTCAACATGGGTAGGGGGAAGCTGGTCAGCACTAAGCTGGTCAGCACTTGGGTTTATGTGGTTTAGAGTTTAGGTGGTTTAGGTTTAGGTTTAGGTGATTCACGCCTTCCAGGGGAAGCACATAGGCGGTGCATTGCTGGTCGTGTTGCACACCTAGTATGGGGGTAGGGGGAAGCTGGTTGGCTCTTAGCTGGTCAGCACTTGGGTTTGGGTTTAGGTTGTTTAGGGTTTAGGTGGTTTAGAGTTTAGGGTTTTAGGGTTACGTGGTTAGTATTATGTGGTTTAGGTTTAGGTGGTTAAGAGTTCATGAGGTTTAGGTGATTAAGGAAAAGAAGAGCTGACCAGATAAGTGCTTGCCAGGTTAGTTCCCCTGACCTGGAATGGGGTCCCTGCCTGGCTTTGTCAATAAGCTCAGGCATGGACAGGCCAGGTAGAAAGACATGGTGCAAGAGCTGCGCCTGGCTCATGAGCGCTTTGTGTGCTTGGGTTTGGCACTGGTGGTAGGTGGGGTGAGGTGGGGTGGGTGGTGGGGTGGTGGGTGGTGACCAGCTAAGTGCTGACCATCTTTTCTTTACCTGTGTTCGGTCTCTGCCTGGCTTTGTCAATCAGCTCAGGCATGGACAGGCAAGGTAGAAAGACATGGTGCAAGAGCTGTGCCTGGCTCATGAGCGCTTTGTGTGATTGGGTTTGGTATTGGTGGTAGGTGGGGTCGGGTGGGTGCTGGCCAGCTTAATGGTGCCGACCAGATAAGTGCTGGCTAGGTTAGTGCTGACTAGGTTAGTGCTGACTAGGTTAGTGCTGACCACCTAAGTACTAACCAGCTTAAGTAGTGCTGACCAGCTAAGTGCTGACCACTTTAGTGCTGACCAGATAAGTGCTGACTAGGTAAGTGCTGACAGATAACTGCTGACTAGGTAAGTGCTGACCAATTCCGCTTACCTGGTATGGTGTCTTGGCCACCCAGGTGTCTAACTAACTAGGTAAGTGATGACCAGATAACTGCTGACTAAGTAAGTGCTGACCCATTCCACTTACCTGGTATGGTGTCTTGGCCACCCAGGTGCCTAACTAACTAGGTAAGTGCTGACCAGATAACTGCTGACTAGGTAAGTGCTGACCAATTCCACTTACCTGGTATGGTGTCTTGGCCACCCAGGTGTCTGCCTCCTCGAGAGTCACAATGGGCTCTGTTCGTAGGATCCAATTGTTGTGATAGAAGACGCTCCTCCAGCCAGTGAGGGTGTGCAGGACCTCAATCTTCGACAAATTCCAACCGGAATGGAGAGGAGCATCTTCTCCATTTCCCACAGGAGCCTGCGGACAAGAGCAGAGGGATAGGGGCGGGTTGATGAGGGCAGAGGGCATGGGTTGATAGGATATAGGATGGCAGAGGGCATGGGGTGGTGAGAGTCTGGGGACAAGAGCAGAGGGCAGGGGGGGTGGGTTGATATGATATAGGATGGCAGAGGGCATAGGTTGATAGGATATAGGATGGCAGAGGGCATGGGTTGATGAGAGCCTTGAGACAAGGGCGGAGGGATAGGGGCGGGTTGATGAGGGCAGAGGGCATGGGTTGATATGATATAGGATGGCAGAGGGCAGAGGGCATGGGGTGGTGAGAATCTGGGGACAAGAGCAGAGGGCAGGGGGGGGGGGGTTGATATGATGTAGGATTGCAGATGGCATGGTTGATGGGAGCCTTGGGACATGGCAGAGGGCATAGGGGCGGGTTAATAGGATATAGGATGGCAGAGGGCATGGGTTGATATGATATAAGATGGCAGGGGGCATAGGGCATGGGTTGATGAGAGCTTGGGGACAAGAGCAGAGGGCAGGGGGGCAGGTTGATGAGGGCAGAGGGCATAGGTTGATATTATATAGGATGGTAGAGGGCAGAGGGCATGGGTTGATATGATATAGGATGGCAGAGGGCATGGGTTGATGAGGGCAGAGGGCATGGGTTGATGAGGGCAGAGGGCATGGGTTGATGAGGGCAGAGGGCATGGGTTGATGAGAGCCTGGGGACGAGCAGAGGGCAGCCTCTTCCCACCTACAACCAATGCCAAAGCAAACCTACCAGCTGAACCATGACGTGGCTCAAGTATTTCACATCAGCAGCACTGATCTTGAAGTTATTCTTCTGGCCCCTGGAAAAGACGTCATCACTTGGAGTGCCACCTCCTAGTAGCGCCCAACCGCTGCCCACCCACAGCCAATGCTGCTGCTGCTGACCCTTCCCACCCAAAACCAATGCCAAAGAGAACCTACCAGCTGGACCATGACGTGGCTCAAGTCGTTCACATCAGCAGCGCTGATCTTGAAGCTGTCCCTCTGGCCCCTGGAGAAGGCGTCATCACTTGGAGTACCACCTCCCAGCTGCACCCACTCACTGGCACCCTTGTCACCAACCATCTTCACGTAGATCTTGCCATCGGTGCCTGCTCCGCGAGAATCAGCTGTGTGCACGATAACCTCGTAATCAACTTGTGGGCCAGAGCAAGGGGGGAAGAGGCTGACGGTGGAATCGGGCTTGACCCAGTTGTCCAAGGTAAACTCACCCTCGTAGTTTGCAGAGTCGCACTTGACCGTCACCTGAAATGAATGTATGAAGGGATCAGATCAAGCATTTTTGGATAAGAATGCTTGGTATTTAATTGTTTATGATGAGGCTGGCGGTGGAATTGAGCTGGACCCAGTTGTGTAAGGCAAACACGCCCTCCTAGTTTGCAAAGTCGCACTTGACTGTCACCTTCAATTTTTTTTGTAAGAAAAGGAACAATAACACTATGGTGTTCTTAGCAGCTTTCAGCGTGCTACCAGCAGCTTTCATTGCCCCCAAAGCAACCCTTTAAGGCTCTGTCACAATAATATTAGTTTTAAAAAACAAAATAAAAAGCTGGAGACGGCTCGGTCGCGTAATATTAGATAACACTCACTTATATTATTCATTCACTAACATTAACTGACTTAGCCTGTTCCTAGACATAATGGATGCCCACACCCTGAACTGTAACAGACACACATAGCGCACCTTGTTCAAGTGTCGCGTAGAGTCGCTGTCAGTCACCGCCATGCGCAAGCTGACATAGTGGATGCTCCCCACACCCTGAACTGTAACAGACACACATAGCGCACCTTGTTCAAGTGCCATGTTGAGTCGCTGTCAGTCACCGCCATGCGCAAGCTGACATAGTGGATGCTCCCCACACCCTGAACTGTAAGCTCCCATAGCGCCCTTGTCATTGCCATGTTGAGTCGCTGCTGTCATCAAACCGCCATGCGCAAGCTGACATAGTGGATGCTCCCCACACCCTGAACTATAACATACACACATAGCGCACCTTGTTCAAGTGTCCGTATCTCGCTGTCCGATCAAGCGCGCCATGGTTGCGCAAGATGGACATAAGTGGATGTGCGTCCCCACACCCTGACTATACATACACACATAGCGCACCTTGTTCAAGTGCCACGTAGAGTCGCTGTCAGTCACCGCCATGCGCAAGGTGACGTAATGGATGCTCCCCACATCCTCAGCCTGAACCTCGAATTCATTAGGCCCCCCTGTGTCGAAGCGTACCTATCGCTTGCAACATTACCTGTTGATTTGTGGGTGGGTGGGTGGGTGGGGGAATAGTGGGGTGAGTTGGGTTGGTGAGTGAGTAGAGGGGTGGGGGGTGATTGTGGGGTGATTGGGATGGGATGGGGGTGGGTCTGGGGGGGGGGGGGGGGGGGGGGGGGGGGGGTTGGTGGGGTGGTTGTTCTTCGCGTCCTGTTGTTGTTCCTTTTCTGTCTCCTTGTTTTTTTTTGTTTTTTGGTTTTCTTTCGTGGTTGGTTGTTTTTCTTAACGGTCTTGTTTTGTTGCCTTGAGTTATTCTTGTAGTTTGCGGTGGTTTGGTTAGTGTGTTTTGCTGGATGTTTTTTCTAGTGTTTATATTGTGTTCGAGGTGACGATTCACGTTTGTGGGGGTGTTTGGCTGTTATTTTGGGATGGTTGATGTTAATGTGTGGTGTGGGTGTTTGGGTGGTTTACCTGAATTAGGCGCGGTTGAGGTTATTGGCGTGTGGTGTGTGTGTGAGTTGAGTGAATGTGTTTTGACATTACCTTGCGGCTGTTTGCCCCCTCGTCTCCAAGACCGTTGGTTGTGGTGTGGGGGTGCGGCGTGTGTTTGTGTGTGTTTTATGAGTGAGTACCTAAGTGTGTATGTTGAACATTATTCACCACCTTGCCCCTCGCTGCGTATGGCTTTCCCCATCTCACCTCCAAAGATACTTGGACACGCTCCATTCCCTTCCAAAATGGCGTCCACCCCGAAATGCAGTCCAGTACACATGCCACTTGTTGTGCACACAAACTATTGCATATGTAGTACGGAGAAACCCACAAACTCAGTAGTCACGACAAGGGGAGAGCATGAAGGTTGGTTGTTGGGGGGTCGTCCGCCTTCTTGGCAAGCCGAGCCTGCATTATAATAATTGGTGTGGTATGGTATGGTGGTGATTTAAATAGTGGTTTTGATTCTTCTTTTTTTTATACGGTGTTTTCTTTTTCCATCTGATCGTACCTCCTTTTTAAGGTCATCCTTCAGGTTACTTAACAGACACCTACCTTACTCCTATTAAACATTTACCGTTAGTGTTTATTTGTCCACGACCAGTTTTCTTTCACTGCCTTGCACTGGGCTGATATAAACCTGGTTTTAGGGGTTGTGAAATATAGTGAGTGGGAGGTTGAGGGGGTAGGTCAGCCTTTTGGAAAGCCTGCATGGTAAATAAATCTGGTATTAGAATGGTGAATAAGGGAGGGGGGTGGGGGGTTTCTTTTGTATTGTCTTTTTTTTTTTTTTTTTTTTTTTTCTTTTTTTTTTTTTTTGTTTTTTGTGGTTTTTTTTTTTTCTTTTGGGGGGGGGGGGGTGGTCCCCCCCTTTTTGGAAAGCCTCATAATAATAAATCTTGGTCATAGGTGGTGATGGCTTTAAAACACACGAATGCAGAGACTAAGCTAGGAGGCTTTGCTAATTCGCCAAAGCTGAGGCGCAGCTTGCTCTTAGTAGAGCTAGCTGCATATCCGTCTCCTCGAGATGAGGGGGGCTGGTAATAGGTGTTTTGGGGTGGTTTTAAGTGGGTAGAGCATTGGTGGTGGGTGGTATTAGGTGGTACTAGGTGGTATTAGGTGGTTTTAGCCCGTCCTGTCACGGTTGGGCAAGTCTCTTTAGCTTATATGGCTTACCCCTGGACTGTAACATACATACATCTTGAGGATGAAGGGGGCTGGTATTAGTTGGTTTTAGGTGGGTTCAGCATTGGTGGTGGTTAAAATAAGGTGGTTTTAAGTTGTTTTAGCCCGTCCGTCGTGTTTTAGCCCGTCCGTCGTTTTTTCACCCGAGTTGGCACTCCTTTCGTCCTATATCGCCACTACCCTGGCCGGTGACATACAAACATGCATACATACATACATACATTCATACATACAAGTGGTGAATGGCTGCAACACAAGAAGTGTGACTATCCGAGCAGCATGTATCCTTCCCATCCTCCTACAAACACAGGATCGGGTTGTGGGGGAGGGGTTGGGGTGCAGGTTGTGCCACCGCCTGCAAGAGCAAAGCGAGTACTGAAGCTGATCCAGTCCTCCTCAGTTGCATTTCCTCTTCTTTCAAGGAGGGAGCAACCGAGGCAGCAACGGGGGAATCAGGAGGAGTGGCTGCAGCAGGGAGATTCGATTTGGCCCTTGGAGCCCGACCGTTGAGCCTGGCCACCTCCTCGGTGTAGGCTGTGAACAGATCAACAGCAGCCTTCCGCTTGCCAGCTATCTCGCTTGGCCTCCGTCCCTGGCCCATGGACTTCAGCTTCGGCACACCTCTGCTGTGACCGAGTTAAAACCAGCTGGTGGTGTGGTTTTTGCTGAAGGGGGGGGGTGGGGTGGTGTGGGGTGGGGGGGGGGGGGGGGGGTGGGGGGGGGTGGGGGTGGGGGTGGGGGGTTTTTTTTTTTTTTTTTTTTTTGTTTTGTTTTTGTTTTTTTTTTGTTTTTTGATTTTTTTGTTTTTTTTTTTTTTTTTTTTTTTTTCTTTTTTTTGTTGTTGGTTTTTTGGTTTGTGTTTTCTTTTTTTTTTGGGTTGTTGTGTTTTTTTTTTTTTTGTTTTGTTCTTTTTTTCTTTTACTTTTTTGTTCAAAGGTTTAGGGTTTAGGGAGGGTTTAGGGTTCAGTGTCTAGGTGGGTTTAGGTTTTAATTAAGTGAAGGCTAACTTCAGTGGAGGCTAACTTCCCCATACCTGCAGAGGAGGCTGGGGGCGGCGCCTTCTTGTCAGAAGCAGGCTTGGCAGAAGCAGGACACGCTCGCATATGCTGAGGACCTTGCTGTCCGCTGGCTGTCCTGATCCTTCATCTCCAGCATTTTGCCATGGTTCGCATGAAGTTGGGACCTCGGGTGCTCCAGCTGTGTTGGGGGTTGGGGGTGGGGGGGGTGAGAGGAGGGGTGAGAGGGTGGGGGAGTTTTGGGTAAGGGTGTGGGGGAATCTGGTCAGCCACTTTGGCTAGGTGGTTCAGGTTTATGTTGTTTAGGCTTTATGTGGTTTAGATAGTTTAGGAAAAGATGTTGTGACCAGCTTAGTGCTGACGAGCTAAGTACTGACCAGCTAAGTGCTGACCACCTTTTTCCTACCTGTGTTGGGTCGCTGCCTGGCTTTGTCAATCAGCTCAGGCATGGACAGGCAAGGTAGAAAGACATGGTGCAAGAGCTGTGCCTGGCTCATAAGAGTTTTGTGTGATTGGGTTTGGTATTGGTGGTAGGTGGGGTGAGGTGGGGTGGGTGGTGGGTGCTGACCAGCTTAGTGCTAACCAGCTAAGTGCTGACCAGCTTAGCGCTGACTAGCTTAGTGCTGACCAGCTTAGTAGTGACCAGCTCCTCCCTACCTGTGTTTACTCGCTGCCTGGCTTTGCCAATAAGCTCAGCCATGGACAGACCAGGGAGGAAGGTTTGTGTCCTTGAATTTGGCATTGGTGGAAGGTAGGGTGGTGTGGTGTGGGGTGGGTGGTGGGGTGTGACCAGCGAAGTGCTGACCAGCTTCTCCCTACCTGTGTTGGGTCGCTGCCTGGCTTTGTCAATAAGCTCAGGCATGGACAGGCCAGGTAGAAAGACATGGTGCAAGAGCTGCGCCTGGCTCATGAGCGCTTTGTGCGCTTGCAGCATGGCCTGCAAGGTCTTCCTGACACTCCCCCCTGAGATGGAGTTCGTGTTGAGAGGCTTGATGGGCGAGTCTAGGAGGTAGTTGGCACCGGACAGATGGTCATCTAATGCCTTGTTGGCTGCATGTGCGTCGCCCATTGCTGCGTGGGCTGCGTCCTCTGCAGCCGTTAAGCGTTCGCCAATGACCCGGTTGATGCGCTGCAGGCGGTCCATCTCCTGGGTACAGGTAAAGATCTCGGACTGCAGCTCTGCCAACTGCGCAGTGGGTACAATGAGGGTGGGGTATTAAGGGCGGGGGGTGGTGGGTGGAGGGTGGGTGGAGGGTTGGGTGGTAGGTGGGTGGGGTAAGGTGAAGATCTTGGACTGCAACTCTGCCAACTGCGCAGTGGTACAATGAGGGTGGGTGCTAAGTGGGTGGGTGGGTGGTGGGTGGAGGGTTTGGGTGGGTAGGTGGGTGGGTGCAGGTGAAGATCTCGGACTGCAACTCTGCTAACTGCGCAATGGGTACGATGAGGGTGGGTGAGTTGTGGTAAGTGGGTGGGTGGGTGGTGGGTGGAGGGTTGGGTGGGTAGGTGGGTGGGTGCCGGTGAAGATCTCGGACTGCAGCTCTGCCAACTGCGCAATGGGTACGATGAGGGTGGGTGTGGTAAGTGGGTGGAGAGTTAGGTGGGTGGGTAGATAGGTGGGTGCAGGTAAAGATCTCTGACTGCAGCTCTGCCAACTGCGCAGTGGGTACAATGAGGGTGGGTGGTAAATGGGTGGAGGGTTGGGTGGGTAGGTGGGTGCAGGTGAAGATCTTTGACTGCAGCTCTGCCAACTGCGCAGTGGGTACAATGAGGGTGGGTGCTAAGTGGTCTAACACACACACAAACGCACACACACAAAACCAAACATACACACACAAATACACCTTGGAAGCCCACATACCACGCTGCAGACTCGTCAGCTCCTTCGCAATGTTGTCCCTTGCAGAGCGCAGTTCCTTGTTCTGCTCTGTCAGGTTACACACACGCACATGCAAACGCACAATCTCACAAACACACAAAAATAAAACACACGCACACACACACAAACAAACCCACACACACAAACACACACATCTTGGTAGCCTTCATGCTACGCTGCACACACACACAAACACAAAAACAAACAAACCCACATACACACCTTGGTATCCTTCATACTACGCTGCACACACACAAACACATACACACAAACACATACACACAAACACATACACAAAAACACATACACACAAACAAACCCACAAACACACCTTGGTAGCCTTCATACTACGCTGCAGGCTCATCAGCTCCTCCGCAATGTTGTCCCTTGCAGAGCGCAGTTCCTTGTTCTGCTCTTTCAGGTTACCAATTAAATGCGTGGTATCTGGGGTGCGGTACATCTGGCTCATAGTCCTGGAACACATGGACAGGTATTGGAAGACATCAGCATACACCAAGACTCCCAACAAGAGCAAATGGCAAGATGGGTGGGCTGGACACATTTTAAATGTGTAGTAGTTGGGGTGCGGTACATCTAGCTCATAGTCCTGGAACACATGGCAGTATTGGAATACTCACCAGCAGACAACAAGAGCTCCCAACAAAGCAAATGCAAGATTGGTGTGCTGATAAGGTTTAATGGTCAGTAGGTTGGGGTGCGGCTTACCGACTACGTCTAGCCGACTAGTCTTATACGCATGGGCTAGGTTTGGAAGACGTGCATGCAGACACAATACGCCACAAGCAGCAGCTGGCTAAGATGGTTGTGCCCATGCTACATCTAGTTTTAAACTGGCGTAGTAGACCTCTGGGCTTGCGCTGTCGAGTACATTTCTAAGCTTCATAATACTATACGGCAACACATGGGCAGTATGTTCGAAGTACATCCAGGCATATCACCAAGACTCTCCCAACATAGAGGGGCGGATATGGCAAGGATGGTGGGCTACCTTTATGCGTAGTGATTGTTGAGGTGCTCAGTTACTTAGTCTTCTAGTGCTCATAGTCTTTAACACGAATGAGCGAGTCATTGAAGAGCATCAGCAGACACCAAGACTCCCAACAAGAGCAAATGGCAAGATGGGTGGGCTGGACACATTTTAAATGCGTAGTAGTTGGGGTGCGGTCCATCTAGCTCGCAACCCTGGAACACATGGGCAGGTATTGGAGGAAATAAGAATACAAAATTCGAGGATGTTCTCCGTTTTCTGAACCCTAAACCCTTATACACAAAGGCTCCCAACAAGATCAGCTGACAAGGTGGATAATAAGTTGCACACAGGGTATACAACCCACTAAATGCGCAGTGCCTGGGGTGCTGTACATCTGGCTCATAACCCTGGAACACATGGGCATGGTATAGGACATAAGAATGTACAAAGAATACCAACAAGAACAACTGACAAGGAGGATGGGCTGGACACAGGTCAAGCAGCAGCCCGTTCTATACCACCGTAAGACGGGGCTCCCTTAATACCACGCCCCACCAGGGGATATCTTTTCTTATTGCCCATATATGCCTCGGGACCACGCACGTGTTAGGTCCAAGCATGGTCTCCTTCTGGTGGATCAGCCCCTCACTCCTGGCCAGAGTGCTCCTCATCCGCATCAGTTCAGCCTCCAGACGGCGCTTCTCCACAGTCACCATCTTCTGTGATGCCACAAATGTGATTATTTATGTTGACGTTGATATTCATAAGTTTTGTTATATTTTTACTACATGCTCTTCTTCTGGTGGATCAGCCCCTCACTCCGGGCCAGAGTGCTCCTCATCCTTATCAGTTCAGCCTCCAACCGGCCCCTCTCCACTGTCACCATCTTCTGTGATGTCACAAATGTGATCGTTTATGTTGACGTTGATATTCATAAGTTTTGTCCTATTTTTACTACATGCTCTCCTTCTGGTGGATCAGCCGCTCACTCCTGGCCAGAGTGCTCCTCATCCTCATCAACTCAGGCTCCAACCGGCGCCTCTCCACTGTCACCATCTTCTGTGATGCCACAAATGTGATTGTTTATGTTGACGTTGGTATTCATAAGTATTGTTTAATTTCGATTACATGCTCATATCAGCCGTCGGGCTACTCTCCGCCTACTGGCCAAGTAAACGTGGGTAGCAAAAACTTTACTACACCACACTCCAGATAAATGCATGTAATCACAGGGCTGCAGAAGAAGAAACAAATAGCCCAGAAATCCCTCGAAGAATTTGTGTATCACCTGTAGATACCCGTATTTCAGGTGAAACGTGGCTACTAAGGACAGATGGTAAAGAATTCGGTAAAGAATTCAATTTCTTTCTCCCTCACTCTCCTATCCCTCTCCTTCTCTCCCCTATCCCTCTTTCTCTCTCTCCCTTCCCTCGCGTGGATTATTGACGGCTAGCAGCCAAATTGCTGGTTAAATCTATGGAACCAAGTTCATGTTCAAGTTAGCCCATAAATACCGGCATTAATCCAACCCAACCCAACCCAACCCAAGTAAGCCCAGAAATAGCGGCAATAATCGAAGGGAGAAGCAAGTGGCAAGGTGAGCAGTTAAGCACACGTAATCAAAACTAAACTAAACTAAACTAAACAAAATCCGGATTTAATACTCACCACCTCCTCCCTAAACAAAAGAGAACAAACAAAACTAAACACAAGTTAACTAAACAAAACAATGTAAAACAAAAAACGAATTAAATACTCACCGCCTCCTCCCTTGCATCATACAGAGCTTGCTTGGTCTGCATCAGATCGTCTGCCAAGGCTTCAGGGCGCTTGTTTCTAACCATAGCCTGGACATGGACCTTCCGGCTGGCGTCACTCACAACTGATAATAAAGTCAAGGTGTTATATTGTCAGCATATGTGGGATCGAGCGCACCACACATAAAAATGGAATGAATTCCTATAACCCAGCAGCATGAATCCCTCTCTCTAGAACCATGGGGCTTGTTCCAAGCCATAGCCTGGACATGGACCATCCTGCTGGCGTCACTCACCACTGATAACAAAAGCAAGGTGATATATTGTCAGCATATGAGGGCTCAAGCGCATCACACAGAAAATGAAAATGAATCCCCAGCAGCTAGTATCTCTAGCACCATGGGGCTTTGTACAATCCATAGACTGGACATGGACCTTCCTGCTATTGTCCCTCACCACCAGTCACCACTAATAAGAAAAGCAAGGTGATATATTGTCAGCATATGTGGGCGCATGACACAGAAAAATGAAAATGAATCCCAATCACCTAGCAGCTAGTATCTCTAGCACCATGGGGCTTGTTCCAAGCCATAGCCTGGCGATGGACCTTCCTGCTATTGTCCCTCACCACCAGTCACCACTTATAAGAAAAGCAAGGTGATATATTGTCAGCATATGTGGGCGCATGACACAGAAAAATGAAAATGAATCCCCAATCACCTAGCAGCTAGTATCTCTAGCACCATGGGGCTTGTTCCAAGCCATAGCCTGGCGATGGACCTTCCTGCTATTGTCCCTCACCACCAGTCACCACTAATAAGAAAAGCAAGGTGATATATGTCAGCATATGTGGGCGCATGACACAGAAAATGAAAATGAATCCCAATCACCTAGCAGCTAGTATCTCTAGCACCATGGGGCTTGTTCCAAGCCATAGCCTGGCGATGGACCTTCCTGCTATTGTCCCTCACCACCAGTCACCACTTATAAGAAAAGCAAGGTGATATATTGTCAGCATATGTGGGCGCATGACACAGAAAAATGAAAATGAATCCCTATCACCTAGCAGCTAGTATCTCTAGCACCATGGGGCTTGTTCCAAGCCATAGCCTGGCGACGGACCTTCCTGTTATTGTCCCTCACCACCAGTCACCACTAATAAGAAAAGCAAGGTGATATATTGTCAGCATATGTGGGCGCATGACACAGAAAAATGAAAATGAATCCCTATCACCTAGCAGTTAGTATCTCTAGCACCATGGGGCTTGTTCCAAGCCATAGCCTGGCGATGGACCTTCCTGCTATTGTCCCTCACCACCAGTCACCACTGATAATAAAAGCAAGGTGACATATTGTCAGCATATGTGGGCTTGAGCGCATTGTGCAGAAAAATGAAAATGTATCCCTATCACCTAGCAGTTAGTATCTCTAGCACCATGGGGCTTGTTCCTAACCATAGCCTGGAAATGGACGTTCCAGCTAGCGTTGCTCTCCACCGATAACAAAATTGTATGAGGAGATTGAACAAAGTACATTTTGATAAGAATGCTTGATCTGAATTAATTCTGTTACTGCCAAAGACGGCGAGCAGCCTTAAAGGCTGGAGCCATGTAATCAAGCTCAAGGTCAAGATAACAAAATTAAGGTTGGTATATTTTCAGAATATTCCAGGAGGGTGACAGCCCCCACCCCCCCCCCCCCCCCCCCCCCAATTGGCAGACGGCGAGCAACCTAGAGTTGGCAGAAGAACCAGAACCATAACAATTCAATTTCAAATTCAATTTTTGACATTGATTTTGAACTTAAATTCAAAATTTGGTACCCACCTTCTCCTGGGCTGGTCCATGCTGACACAATACCACCGCCCTGCTTGGAGACAGCTGACAGTACACGCCTTTGTCTGCAGGAAGCAAACGCAAGTTCTCACTTGAATTAATTCAATTTGTTAATTCAATTAATTATTTTAATGTATTTTAATTTTTGATACACAGCTCAGTCGACACAGCCTACCTAGTTGCCATTTGCAGAATGTGTTGGTTCTGAAAAAAGGAAAAGGAAACAATTGTCTATGTTTACAATTGTCTACGCTTAAAAACAAAATACTGCCAAAGACGGCGAGCGGCCAAATTGCTGGCTGAAGCGATGCGACCAAGTTCAAGTTCAAGAATGTGTTGGAATGGACTGTACAAGTACATGTCTGGGGGCATTTTCAACAAAATCTAATAGTTTCGGGATGCACAGAGACCCCCACCCTAGCAGGCGATTTTCTGTTTGTAAAAATAAAAAAGACAGTATTCAGAACAGCACCAAGGAGGAGCCAACTTTTCCACACTTTTTTCACCTTGTTTCCCCCGGTTTTGTAAACTTTGTTTCCCACCCGTTTTCCACACCTTATTCACCCTGTTTCCCTCCGTGTTTTCCCCCTTTTTCCAACCCGTGCTCCACACCTTATTCAGCCCTTTGGTCACCCTGGTTGGTGATCAGTTTTGTCCACCCTATTTTTCACCTGTTTTCCAGACCGTATTCACACCTTTTCCACCCCTTATTCAGCCCTTGGCCACCCCTGGTTGGTGATACATCTTTTTCACCCTATTTTTCACCTGTTTCCCGGTGTTTCCCCATCCTTTTTCCACCCCTTGTTTACCCCTTATTCAGCCTCATGGTCACCCCTGGTTGATGATACGTTTTCTTCACCACGTTCTCACCCCGTTTTTCACCCTGTCTCCCACCCTGTTTTCACCCGTTTACCACCCCGGTATCCACACCTTTTCACACCTTTTCCATCCTTTATTCGGCCACTTGATCACCCTTGGTTGGTGATCAGTTTTTCCACCCTGTTTTTCACCTGTTTTCCAGACCGTATTCACACCTTTTCCACCCCTTTTTCACAGCCCCTTGGTCACCCCTGGTTAGTGATCATTTTTCCACCCTGTTTTCCACCCTGTTTCCACCCCGTTTTCACACCTTTTCCACCCCTTATTCAGCCCCTTGGACACCCCTTGTTGATGATCAGTTTTGTACACCACGTTTTCCCCCCGTTTTTTCACCCTGTTTCCCACTCATTCGCCCCCCCGTTATCCACACCTTAAAACACCTTTTCCACCCTTTATTTGGCCCCTTGGTCACCCTTGGTTGGTGATCAGTTTTTGTATCCACTTTCCCCCCTGTTTTTTCACCCTGTTCCCCACCCGTTTTCCACATTGTTATCCATACCTTTCCACACCTTTTCCACCCTTTATTCAGCCCCTTGGTCACCCCTGGTTGGTGATCAGTTTTTTTCACCTCATTTTTCCCTGTTGTCTCAACCTGTTCCCCACCCGTTTTCCACCCCGTTATCCACACCTTTTCACACCTTTTCCAACTTGTATTCAGCTCCTTGGTCACCCCTGGTTGGTGATCAGTTTTTTTCACCCTGTTTTTCACCTGTTTTCCACCCCGTATTCACACCTTTTCCAACGTTTATTCAGCCCCTTGGTCACCCCTGGTTGGTGATCAGTTTTGTTCACCTCATTTCCCCCCGTCTTTAGCCCTGTTCCCACCCCATTATGCACACCTTTTCACCCAGTTTCCACCCGTTTCTACCCCGAGATCACACCTTTTCCACCTCTTACTGAGCCCCTGGGTCACCCCTGGTTGGTGATCAAGTCCCACCCCTTCAACCGTATGTGATGCCTCATATTTGACATCTTCATTGTAGGTGCTAGTAGACTCCACAAGCATCCCTAACCAGAGATGTTGTATTCCACTGCCTACCGCGATTGCTACCGGAGACCCATGCTGCCCCTCAAACACTCCATGGTGGCCCTTCTAAAGCTACCAGGACGCTGTCCCTGGAGGTGGCATAAATCCATGAAGCTACCAGGGAACCCAATTTCTTAACTTTAAAAAAACTCTGGCCTCTAACACGCCCACAAACCAAGTTCAAGCTAAAGAAAGTTGCAATGAAGGTAGTACTATTATGCTTTATTTTGTATGTATTATTTTTATATTTGATACATATTAACATAGAATAAATATTGTATGTATTATGTTATTCTCCTCCACCCCACACTGCTCCTTGCTCCTTGCTCCTCCTCCACCTGAGCCCAAATCAAACTTCTCAACCCCACCCCGCTTAACCCAATGTAACCCTGACATGCACGTACACACACAAACACACAAACAATATCTGTCTATAAATCCACATTTTGTCCCGTCTGATGAGACGTGGGTACATTGATGCCCCCGCCTGATATGGATGCATGCCATAATCGAAATCTCTGCCCTTCACCCATCCCCCACCCCCCACCTTCCCACCCACACAACCTCCATCATCACCACCACTTGTCACGCCCCCACAAACAACACACACAAACACACACGCACAAACAACAAACATCAATGAACTCAAGCACCAACCTGACAGCCCTTGGCCCAATCACACATATCAATACGTGCACGCCTCCATCTTTGGACCTGCTTGGACCGCTAACCCATCACCCATCACCACCAGCACCCATCCGCACAATGTACAAACTCTTATGCCCTTTTTTGAGCAACTTTAACAGCAGCATATAAAGCTCATAATATGCCTCTCCGCCGTTCATCCTCTGATCAGGAGCACACGTCCGTAGCACTTCCCCACTGCTATTTTTCTTTTTGGCTACCAGCACAAGCTTCTAGGCAGCTCCCTGAGACTGCTACTGGGCCAAACCCAAAGATTCCAGGAGCACTGGAAAGCTGACCATATCAGCGCCCAGGTGCCTAGGTTTCTTACGGTTTGGATGAAGAGAGAGCCCAGGAAGCTGCCTAGACGCTGCTGCTCGCACTTGAAAGAAAAACTATGTTCCCTGCATGTGTCAGCGAAACATACTAGACCATGCAATGGATACAATCGTCACCTGGCCAGTATGTTTCGCTGGCAGCAGGCAATAAGTGAACTTAACACAAGTAGCCACATGCCCTTTCTCTCCCACATATAAGAGTTAATAAGCACCTTGAAGGGGACTGGCTGGGGTAGGCTGACATTGGGCGGTTCCCAACCTCATAGGGGGAGGGGGCATCCTTGGGGCTGTAGCTCGCGCTCTGGGACCTTACCCTGCCTGCTGATGCGGATCGCTCCATTCCTGCTGACACAGGCCTCTTGTCCCTACTGGCCCGCGGGACATATTCCTGAACACAAGACACATGGAGCGTTCGAGCATGTCAGCCAGTCGATGGTCATGCTGTGCACTCACGCACGCCCATCACATGACAGGCAAGAAACGAAATGCGATGCGTTGACCCAAATACATGGGGCATTGAACTTACCAGCCGACCGTCAAAGGCGCCAGAAATTTCGTCCATTCTGGAAAACAAGGGGGGTATGTCCAACATGTCTTGATCAGTTCATGTCGCGATGCGTGACGATAAAGACATTCAATACGCGAGAAACTCACCAATTGAACTACGAAACTAAAAAGGGGCGCGTTCTACCTTGCCATTCAAATCGAGATGGGTAAGTTCTTCGTTCGTTCGTTTTACAGTTCGCAAAGGAAATTTCCTGAAAGAGCACTGCCGTATAAGTAGTGCGATACGCTAATCGACTCTCAAGTGCGAACCAGCTGAACGCCTTTCGAAATGCACATAATCATATGCTGTACAGTCTGCTAACGTGTATCGTGTACTGCAATCTAATCGATCGGATGGATCTATTCAGCTTGGCCCGGAGGATAACACTTTCAACTAGAGAGTTCTCAGCTTTCAACCACTTTCTGAAATGAGTCTCGTTCGGGCCTCGACTGAGACCTGAGGCTGGTCTTCCGAACTAACCAATCAGGCTAATCCCTGAATGTGGCTGCCAAACATTATGTCAACGGACCTGCCCTGTAAGTTACGCCTCCTTTTATTCTCTTCGCTGCAGCCATCCATTCTCTTCCTCATGGGACTGCACGTGATTGTTCAAGGGCTCAAATCTCCTGTCATGATAAGATATACAGGTACCCACTACCCAGATAGAGCGACATTTCCACATGGATGTTGTGGAGCGGGCATATCTAGGATGATTGGGTCAGCTATGGCCTGTCTATGACAACATAGTGTAATTGTTTGGAATGTGATACCAATAATTCAATATACGGTGTGTACCGAAGTTTCATGGGAGTCGCACTCGGGGCCGACATGTTCAAATCCTTTCAATAAAAAGTTTTGGTTATTGGGTACCAAGGGTCAAGTGAGAAATACACCTGTCATCCTGTGTATTTGTATAAGAGGCAAAAGTTCCATCTTCATGTAACAAAGAAACAATGTTCTGCTGAAGTGATGAGTTGATGCACTCAGAGTACAGTAATCATTTTAGCAATGCCAATGCAAATGAGTGTTCAATCTTTGTTTACCAGTACAAGTACTTTCCATTTCCACAGTAGTTGTGTATGTGCCCTACTTGACATAATAGATTGTTACATGCAGGGGGGGGGCAGAAAGACAGATTTTGGACCGCACCTTCGATATGGTGTCCGATTCAGATGGGAGTTGGAATTGTGGACGTTTCATACAAAAAGAGGGGGAAATAAAGTTGGCTAAAAGTTTTTTTACCCCCCCCCCCCCCCCCCCCCCCCCCCCCCCCCCCCTCCTAAAACCCAATTACCTTACCCTACCCCCCCTAAAATGGGGGTCATTCGAAAGATCTTTTAAAGCCCATTTCAGTTATGCTCTTACATCTGTCATGGGGTTACAAAAACGTGATTTATCGCGAAGTTAAGATTTGGGCCGCTTTGGTTGAAAAAAACTTTGGACCCCTCTAACTTTTGTACAACTTTATTTTGGGCTAAAAAAAACTTTTTTTCATATATAGTTTGAGGATAGGCTCTATCCAAAGCGAAGGTGCGGTACGGCAGCTTTTTTCTTGCCCCCCCCTCGGTTACATGATTGGCTTATTCCATTTCGTGAAATTTGTTGCTCCTTGTTTGTTATTCAGGATTGTGGGGGTTTCTCAAAACCCTCATCCTAGCATAAAAATTGGTTGTAGGCTCAAAGCAGGTTGTGCCGCTGCCCTGTCTCGGCATTGTTTTTGCTGAGTTTCTGTAACATTTCCTATCTCTGAAGAAGAGCTTTTCAACTTTAAAGTGTGAACTACCAAGTATCAGCGCGGCCAAGAGTGTGTGTCGCCCCCCTTTCCGGGATGAGAGTACCTTCTCCCTTGGTTATGATCTCCCATAGTCCCGGCGCTATCGCAGCTGAAATCCGTCTGTCTCCTACAACTTTGACTTCGCGACCTGCGCGAAACTTGTCGAAGGCCTGGGATCTCGCGGCATAGCCCCTCGACAGGCTGGCACGACAGACAGGCTGGCACGACAGACAGGCTGGCGTAGGACCCCTTACTGTTCTGAGCGCTACCCTTCAAACATGCAGAAGTGAGCAGGCGTAGAACATCATAATAGCAATTCAGCGGATCATTTGGGAATCGAAGTCGTAGGCCTACACTTAGGTCGCACTTCAAACCTCGACTTTTCTGGCAAAATGTACCACATTTCTCGGGATTTTAGGCAAAATCTGAGGTACCAAATACGAAATACGACCAGTTTCGAAACATCGATTCCCAAATGATCCGCTGAATGGCAATGAGTGTCTAGCTGTGCGGAGCTATGCCTGGAATTGACTGGCGGCAGTTCTTTTGCGAGGTACAATGTTGAGTTGTCATTGCCTTCTCTTACAAGTCCCTTCGACACGCTGGCGCTTTCGCTCCGCCGAGCTGGCAATTCCACAGCTGGAGGGCTGAGGGGGGCCTCGTTCCACCCCCCTGCCTTGCTGACGTCACCCAATAGGTTTTATAGTGGTACCCGGTTTCATTGCTTCTAACTCCATTCAAGCGAAAACATCGCCCTGACGTTGTTGCCGCTGTCTGTTTCGTTCTTCCTTTCTCTTTGATACTTCGGACTCTCTGAATCTTCGACCTCTTCCGCAAACAGGTAGAGAGCTCGGCAAGCTCGTAGCTATAGTCCCTTTCGCGCCCACCAATTAGGTTTCCGACATAGGCAGCCCAGATAGAACCTGGAAATAGGCAGCGCATCGAGAGTTTGCGCAGGCATCGAGAAGAGAGGGGCGCACCCATCAATCGGATATCTACAGTTATAGTGAAGGAGGACAACATCATGCAGCAGGGGGTAAGTCGTTGCTTTCCATTTCCTTAGCACGCGGTGATCAACATGCCTCCATTCAATTCCTCCATTCCATGCCATTCCATGCCCCCACTCCACTCCAATCCATTCCATTCCTCACTACGATGCCTTCGACTTCGCCTGCATGCTGTTTGTCTTTTGATCGACCCACCACATCCCGCTCACAGACCGATGCCGCTTGCGTGCGCCCTTTGCAGAATAACGACCCCCCGAAAATGTGCAATGTGAAGACACTTAAGATTACTAGAAAAGGCGGAGCGATTATCGCAAACCTGCCCATCCGGGGAGAGTCGAGTCGCCTGGAACGGCAGTTGTCGAAGAAAATAACGGACAAAGTCCTGGGGTACCAGGAGTACAAGTTAGCTGGCTCCAACCCTCATGCGTCCAGTAGTGAGGTATGCAAAAGCATGGCATCAGAGAAGAGGGGGCTGCTAAGAAACTGCTTGGGAGCGGACCAGCAGCCAAAGAAGCTTGGATCCGGAGCTTTTGGCGTTGTTCATGAGGGATACTACCAAGGCC
Source organism: Chlamydomonas sp. ICE-L (assembly GCA_013435795.1). Taxonomy (NCBI): domain Eukaryota; kingdom Viridiplantae; phylum Chlorophyta; class Chlorophyceae; order Chlamydomonadales; family Chlamydomonadaceae; genus Chlamydomonas; species Chlamydomonas sp. ICE-L. The sequence goes on from JACBWV010000234.1 coordinate 358,064, forward strand.
ATGAGGTAGGCTAACGTGCAGCTGTGTGTGGCGGTGGGAGCTGATCAGATGGGTTGTGATAAGATCTCCCCCCCCCCCCCCCGGCCCACGCCTCTCTCCCTGGTGAACATGTGCACCTCAAGTCAAACAACTCTCTCTCTCTCTCTCTCTCTCTCTCTCTCTCTCTCTCTCTCTCTCTCTCCCCCCCCCTCTTTCCTCCTCCATCCACCCCCTCCCCATTTATTGATTCATTATTAACAGCTGCAACTGCCCACATACTTGCCCAGGGTGACACACGTTCCATTAAGCTGGGCCATGCCATGACCGAAGAGCAACTGTTGGCAGACAATGGCCTTTCTTTGGAGGTAGGAATGCACGTGTGACACTGATATCATTGGTAAAATAACCATGACAAGTAGACCCTTGCTTTTGCCTAATAAAACAACAACCGGTAAATCAACTCGTGATGCTGATATGTGCTTCTATTCTGCATGTGGCTGTGGCTGTGGCTGCTGGTGGCTGCGGCTTGTTTGCTTGTGCGCCTGTGTCTGTGCACTCCTCTCTCACGGCAGGTCACACCTCCTAGCAACACATTTCTCTTCCTCTCTCTCATTTGCAGATTGCGAACCACATCGTAACATCTGGCCAGTCCAACTGCATGGAATTTGAAGGCTGGTTTGTCAAGTCAGTCCCCCAGCCAGACGTACGAGACTCGAATGGTAGACCCCCAGCCAGACTGTACCAGACGTGGATGGTGATGGAGAAGATGGATAAATCGTAAGTGCTCACTGCAAATTTGGGGGGTATACCGCCTGTATACGGCACCCTTTTATTTGGCTTATAAGGGTGTATTCTGGGTGGGAAGGGTGCTATAGGGGTGCAGAAAAGGGTGCAGAAGGTGGACAGATCGTGAGTACCCAGCTTGTTTTTGGTCACTGTACAACCAACTCAGTCCCTCTTACCCTCTGCATGTCTGCACATCTATGTGGGTGCGTCTCTATGCTTGTGTACTGGTCGCTTCCATCTATGTGGGTGCATGTCCTCTGTGTCAATGTGTCCCTTTGCCTTTCCATTATGCATGTATATATATAATGCATGTGTGCGCCTTTGCCTATTCCTTTCCTTCTACTGTCTGTGTCCTTTTCTTGCTGCTACAAGCTGAGTATTATCAGCACTAAGTATTCTCAGCACTTTGGCAAGCTTCCTGGGTCAGTTCAACATGATAGGAGTACGCAACCTTAACACATTAGCTCAATACTTGACCTCAACAATCAACCTCAATACACAACTTCAATGCACAACCTCAATGTCTTGTTAAATGTGCTGCTTACATGACCATTCCTTCTCCAACCCTTCAGTTTGGCTGACCATTTTCAAGAGTGCAAGTCCATGGACATGGGATGCTACCTGGACGTCCAAAAGGACATTGTGACTGGGCTGCAGCAGATCCACCAGGCTGGCCTCCACCACAACGATCTTAAGGATGCCAACATCTTGATCAAAAAGGGTGAAGGCAACCACATCCAGGTCAAGATTAGTGACCTGGGTTTGTCAACCCACCGAGGCGCAACCCGATGGAATCGGTAAGTACACGCATGATCAAAATGAATCAAAGCAAGGAGCAAAGCAAAGCGAAGCAAAGCAATGCAAAGCAAAGCAAAGCAAAGCAAAGCAAAGCAAAGCAATACCCATCCTTCAGGAGAGGTACCCTGCGCCCACCCCCCCCCCCCCCCCCCCCCCCCCTACACCCCCTACACCCCCTACACCCCTGCCCCCCCCTAAACCCTGCCCATCTATACCCCCTGCCCATCCTTCAGGGGAGTAACCCTGCCCCCCCTGAACCCTACCCACCCTTAACCCTGTCCATCCTTCAGGGAGGAATCCTGCCCCCCCTAAACTCTGACCCCCTACCCCCCCTGCCCATCCCTCAGGGGAGGAACGCCCGGATTCATGGGCATTTGCACTAAGAAGGAGCCCCATGGGGAGGGTGGCTGTAAGGAAAGAGATGTATTTTCTTGGGGGAAGACGACAATGGAGCATCACAGCTTACCATTTGTGAAAGAGTTGTCAGCGTTGGAGACAGGCACCATGACGGTTGTCCTCTGCGTGGCATCATGGGCTATTGCAGAATCTCCCGAGAGACGCCCCACAACTGCGCAGGTAGGAGGCCCCAACAAACTAAAACCTAAACCCTAAAACCTAAACCCTAAACCCAACTGTGCAGGTAGGAGTGTTAGGTTTGCTGCTCACTTTATTATTCAAACTCTCCACTTTTCACCTTTCCGCGATTTCCCCTCCTTTCACCACGCACTACTATTCATTTTTAGTGGACATTAATAACATGTACACTGCACATTTGGGGAGTCTATGGCACCCTTGTATTGGGCTTATAAGGTCTATGGCACCCTTGTATTGGGCTGATAAGGTCTATGGCACCCTTGTATTGGGCTGATAAGGTCTATGGCACCCTTGTATTGGGCTGATAAGGTCTATGGCACCCTTGTATTGGGCTGATAAGGTGTATGGCACCCTTGTATTGGGCTGATAAGTGTATGGCACCCTTGTATTGGGCTGATAAGGTGTATGGCACCCTTGTATTGGGCTGATAAGGTGTATGGCACCCTTGTATTGGGCTGATAAGGTGTATGGCACCCTTGTATTGGGCTGATAAGGTGTATGGCACCCTTGTATTGGGCTGATAAGGTGTATGGCACCCTTGTATTGGGCTGATAAGGTCTATGGCACCCTTGTATTGGGCTGATAAGGTCTATGGCACCCTTGTATTGGGCTGATAAGGTCTATGGCACCCTTGTATTGGGCTGATAAGGTCTATGGCACCCTTGTATTGGGCTGATAAGGTCTATTGCACCCTTGTATTGGACTCATAAGGTTGCATTCCAGATGGGAAGGTAGCCGTAGAGGTGCAGGAAAGGGTATAGGTGACCCCCCAAATCTGCTATTAGTCCTAGCTGCCAACCATGGCTGCACATCTAGTGTGAGTGATGAAAGTTATAGCCATTCAGTGGATCATTCAGGAATATTGGTAGACAGGATGTACTTCGCACCTCAGCTTTTACGAAAATTTTCTCAGAATTATCAGAATTATCAAAATGTCAGGCCAAATGTGAGGCACAAACTACGAACTGCGAACTGTTTGGAACAACTGTTTCACAAATGATCCGCTGAATGGCTGTAAGGCATTTCAGAAAGTTGAAACAGTATCTTGTTTACCGCCGGTATTGTTTGGAAAGTGATGAGCAATTAGTCAGCAAATATTGCACGAGATAATCTTTAAACAAATGTATGGATTTTATAAAATTCCATGTTTTAATTAATGGTATCCACAAGATAGTCTGCTTCATACATTGAAGTGCTACAAACATACTGGACTGTAACATACATCCAACTGTAACATACATCTGTGCTAACATAAGATCCCATCCCTACACAGATTCTCCAACTATTGGATATGATTGCCAAGGCTCACTCAGAAAAGACTCTTCGCCTGTCTTCCTGGGACACACCTTTGGATATTTTTGGTACGATCGATTCCTACCACGACGCACCTGTGGATCTTGTCAGTACAATCGAGTCCTACCACGACGCACCTGTGGATCTTGTCAGTACAAGCGAGTCCTCCCACGACGCACCTGTGGATCTTGTCAGTACAAGTGAGTCCTCCCAGGACGCACCTGCGGACACTTTTGGTACAAGCGAGTCCTCCCAGGACGCACCTGCAGACACTTCTGGTACAAGCGAGTCCTCCCACGACGCACCTGCGGATCTTGTCAGTACAAGCGAGTCCTCCCAGGACGCACCTGCGGACACTTTTCGTACAAGCAAGTCCTCCCAGGATGTACCTGTGGATCTTGTGACCCTTGGGAAGCCTACCCCCTGGGCTCAAGTTTCATCGACCAGCAGTCTCGTCTCCAGGGGGTCGAAGTGCAAGAGGAGTCGGGATGAGTCCATTGGACCCCCCCCTGGCAAGAGGAGGTGCTTAATGACAGCCATCAGGACGGGTTGCACCAGTGGCACCTACACAGAGGGTGACAACCCCCCATTGATATCTACTTGCCTCAGAAGCCTACGTGCAAGAGGAGACGGGATGAGCACCCTGAGGGCTCCCCTGCCATGTCAGCCATGCTGGGTTTCCCCGGTGGCACCCAAACAGAGGGTGACAGCCCCCCCATTGATAGCTACTTGCCTCAGAAGCCTAGGTGTAAGAGGAGTCGGGATGAGCAGCCTGGGCCCCCCCCTGCTAAAATAGGGAGGTTGCTTATCGAGATTTGCCTGTGAAGGCCAAGACAGCTCCGGTACTAGAGCTGCTGAACCTACCACAGCAACAGTGGCCCTAGCCTGGGTGAGGAGGGGCAGTGCAACCACAGCAGCAACAGTGGCCCTAGCCTGGGTGAGGAGGAGCAGTACAACCACAGCAGCAACAGTGGCCCTAGCCTGGGTGAGGAGGGGCAGTGCAACCACAGCAGCAACAGTGGCCCTAGCCTGGGTGAGGAGGAGCAGTACAACATCAGCAGCAACAGTGGCCCTAGCCTGGGTGACGAGGGGCAGTGAAACCACAGCAGCAACAGTGGCCCTAGCCTGGGTGAGGAGGGGCAGTACAACCACAGCAGCAACAGTGGCCCTAGCCTGGGTGAGGAGGGGCAGTACAACCACAGCAGGAACAGTGGTCCTAGCCTGGGTGAGGAGGGGCAGGACAACCACAGCAGCAACAGTGGCCCTAGCCTGGGTGAGGAGGAGCAGTGCAACCACAGCAGCAACAGTGGCCCTAGCCTGGGTGAGGAGGAGCAGTACAACCACAGCAGCAACAGTGGCTCTAGCCTGGGTGAGGAGGGGCAGTGAAACCACAGCAGCAACAGTGGCCCTAGCCTGGGTGAGGAGGGGCAGTACAACCACAGCAGCAACAGTGGCCCTAGCCTAGGTGAGGAGGGGCAGGACAACCACAGCAGGAACAGTGGTCCTAGCTTGGGTGAGGAGGGGCAGTACAACCACAGCAGCAACAGTGGCCCTAGCCTGGGGGAGGAGGGGCAGTACAACCACAGCAGCAACAGTGGTCCTAGCCTGGGTGAGGACCCTTCTACCAAGTGCCCCCAGGGGAGGAAGTGCCTCAGCGGTGAGGGGCAGTGGTGTAAGCATGGCTGAGAAGTTGACAGACCAAGACCAACATAACACATGGACTGTTGGGCGGCCAGCACAAACACTGATCACTTGTCCCCCTTGCTTCAGTGGTGAAGGGCAGCACAACCAAGGCAGTGGTGGAAGCATGGCTGAGAGGTTGGCTGAACAAGACCTGCACATGGACTGTTGATCAACACAGATGCTGGACACTGGTCCCCCTTGCCTTAGTCAACCTGTGGGCTACTATTCATTCTCAGTATTTTCATGTTCTTCATCGGACAACATTATGAATCTTCACGATCTGACGATTCACCCTGATGATCAGACAACATTATGGATATGTATGATCTGATGATCTGACGACCCACCCTGATGATCATTATTTCTGTATTGTTTACCACTTTTTAAACTATTATTCTCCTTCCATCACATATAATTCATTCTCATTCTTTAGTCTGTGCAGAAATGTACAATTCAGCACCATTCTTATAATAAGGATGTGTACAAACAGCATCTATGCATGGTGCAAAACCATTCAACCTAGGTAGTGTGTTTGAATCTTTCTTTTCTATGCCTGCATGGTTACATGTGCCTCATATGGGGTTCTGCTGTCATGTTTGCATGGCTGATCCACTCCACATTCTCAGACGAGGCAGCATGTACAGTTGCATACGCGTTTTTGTGGACATGCAGAATGGCAGTAGGAGACCAGGGGTGTACCATGCAAAGGTGTTAGTGCCTTGAACAACACAGTTCATAGCCAAGACAGTAGTGGCTTGGCCAACACAGTTCATAGCCAAGATAGTTGTACCTTGGCCACCACAGTTCATAGCCAAGATAGTAGTGGCTTGGCCAACACAGTTCATAGCCAAGATGGCAGTGCCTTGGCAAATACAGTTCATAGCTAAGATGGTAGTGCCTTGGCCAACATCATTTCCTTGGAAACAGATTAGGGTTGGCAATATTGTACTGGTTCCCAGATGTACCGTACGGTAACTATATGTATATATGGTATCGACGTACTGTACTGTGACACGCGCCTATGGAAGTAGTCCACCACTTCCTTGCCAAGCTCTGGCTTCCGGCATCGAACACGTGACCAAAAAGTATAAGGTGTGGAACTGTTGACCGACCTGGCATTACATTTTTCAGTTGGAAGTCAGTTGGCAATCAGTTAGAAAGAAAAAAAGAGAAGAGCATGGTATTCGTACATTATTAGAATTGTCGTACGTTGATTGAATGAAAATGATGTATGTCGTGCACGGTACCATACGGTATAACGTACCATACAGTACCATGCTTGACAACCCTACATAATGTAGTTCCTTGATCATTTCATCCCTAGCAGGCCACTTTATTGGTCTTGATCATCGTCAGAGTGATGTTAGGCAGACTGATGTCGTGTTGTTGTGTTTGTAGTGCTGTATGCTCTTGTGGTGTATGTTTTGTACTACTCTTGTGCTGTATGCTCTTGTGGTGTACTTCTTGTACTGCCCTTGCGCAGTATGCCCTTGTGCAGTGTACTCTTTTGGTGTATGCTCTTGTGCTGTACTTCTTGTACTGCCCTTGTGCAGTATAGTCTTATGCTGTATGCTCTTGTGGTGTACTTCTTGTATTGCCCGTGTGCAGTATGCTCTTGCGCGGTATGCTCTTGTGATGTACTTCTTGTACTTCCCTGTGCAGTATGCTCTTGCGCAGTATGTTCTTGTGGTGTACTTCTTGTACTGCCCTTGTACAGTATGCTCTTGTGGTGTACTTGAAAGATAGATAGGCAGACATACGTGCGTGAAGATCCACTCATACGTTGCATGTAGCAGTTGGCCAAGGTGTTTCGAAGCCCAGCTTTGGGGTGAAATGGTAGGGGCTGCAGCTCTGGAATTGTGAATGTTTTTGCATCGGAACATGAAGACATCCAGTGCTCAACCTCTTATGATTTGATCCCCAGGCCATCCACCTTGGTCAACTGCTGCATGCAACATATGAGTTGAATAGTGGATAGTGGACACACAAATGTCTGCATATCTATATTTCAAACTGCTATAGCACATGTTATGTTGGCCTTGCGATACATATAGGGTTGTCAAGTGAGATATGGTGGATATGTGCATCGTACGAAGTATCATACGATAAATGATACATGATCATACGATAAATGATACATGATCATACGATAAATGATAAATGATAAATGTGTAGCGTACGAAGTATCATACAATGGCAAGTACGATATCGTGGATATATGTATCGTACAATATTTTGTGGTTCATAAAAATCACCCGCCTATCTTTGAACCAGAACGATACTGACAACCCTATATATACGCATTCACCCATAGATTGGTGTGCGTATGGTAGTTCTGGTGCCCTGTCAGGAGTGCATGGGTCCCACTATGGAAACAGAACTTGACGTTGTAGCACGGTACATGGATCCCTCACTACATACGGCACAACCTAGAAACAGTTCAGAGTTGCAAGCTAGGTGTGATGTGGTGAAGATGGAGGTGCTGAAAATGTACATAAATATCACTCTTATGTAGGAGTGGCACCGCCATTCAAACTGAATCCTCGGTGTTGATGGTTTGTGTCGGGAGACCCACCTCCTGGGGTGAAATTCCTTTCACAACTTCAAAAAACCTGGGGAAGGATGCATGAGCTATGCCAGTGCTTCATTTTTCAGTTTCGTATCTCGGATCGTATAACGCTACCTAGTGACCTTGTTTGTGTATGTGGGTACTACTATGGCTATTCATGGAGCCACTCCGATCATTTGTGTACCCAGGGTGTCGCAACCAATTGACAGAGTTAGTTGTGTATGTGGGTATTCATGTGGATATTATTCATCTAGCCAACGCGATCAATTATTGTATTATTTGTCAATTGCCCAAGTTGGATCCCAACCTGTAAGATGGTTGCCAATTCCTGTAACAGAGGCACCAACAGTCAAGCTTTTATGTTCGGCTACAAGAAGCAGCTTCTAGGCAGCTCCCCTGCCTGTCTATCCATCCAAACCTGAATCTGCCTACGGCACATAACTTCTTCATAATCTTTGGGCTTTGCCCAATGTCTGGACCAGGGAGCTATATAGAAGCTACAGCTCGAAGCCGACGAGAAAAGCATTGTAACAATCTGCCTGTCAGTACATTTTTGCCTTCCTGCATTTAACAACCTAGATATAACAATAAGCATTCTAACCAAAATATATTTGACCCAATCTCTTCACACATTCATGGATACACGGAGGTATCCGTGCACGATTCACTTGTTTATGCATATCAGATCATGTACGATAGAGGAATGATTTTGCTCTCAGCTTGGGAAATCAGGTTCTGATACTTTCTTCTCGTTTTCAGTAAGGCTTCACCAGAACATTAAAAACACATGGTGATCACCTTGAAAGATTAAAGAATCACATAGTTGACACACTAGATCATTCCAAGGGACAATGGGTCGCTTCCACCTACCGGTTTTCACCTTCAGGTGGTGAGAGGAAGTTCTGAATCTAGCCATACATATTACGAACCACTTTGTGAGTTAGGTCTTTGATGAGATAAGTAGGCAACTCAGGTTTACCGCACGCATCCTATGACGAGGACATCCAAGCACAGCACATAGCATGCTTCCTCTCTTGTAATTTAGAGCTTTCATCTCTAGGGCGTAAATCTGATGACCTCGAGTTGCCGCACAAGAATATGTGGTTGGTGAAAAAGAAACTGTTCTGAGCGCTACCCTTCAGACATGCAGAAGTTAGCAGGCATAGTACATCATAATAGCAATTCAGCGGATTATTTGGGAATCGAGATCGTAGGCCTACGCGTAGGTCGCACTTCAAACCTCGACTTTTCTGGCAAAATGTATACCACATTTCTCCCAGAATCCTCGGGATTTCAGGCCAAATCTGAGGTTCCAAATACGAAATACGACCTGTTTCGATACATCGATTCCCAAATGATCCGCTGAATGGCAATGATTGTCTAGCTGTGCGGAGCTGTGCCTGGAATTGACTGGCGGCAGTTCTTTAGTGAGGTACAATGTTGAGTTGTCATTGCCTTCTCTTACAAGTCCCTTCGACACGCTGGAGCTTCCGCCCCGCCGAGCTGGCAATTCTACAGCTGGAGGGCTGAGGGGGGCCTAGTGTGCTGACGTCACCCAATAGGTTTTATAGTGGTGCCCGGTTTCATGGCTTCTACTTTCAAGAGAACCCATCGCCCTGACGTTGTTACCGCTATCTGTGTCGTTCTTCCTTTCTCTTCGATTCATCGGACTCTCTGAATCTTCGTCCTCTTCCGCAAACAGGAAGAGAGCTCGGCAAGCTCATAGCTACAGTCCCTTGGGCGCCCACCAATTAGGTTTCCCACCTAGGCAGCGCAGATAGAACCCGGAAAGAGGCAGCGCATCGAGACGAGTTTGCGCAGGCATCGAGGAGAAAGGGGCGCATCCCACCAATCGGATATCTGCAGTTATGGTGAGGGAGGACAACATCATGCAGCAGGGGGTAAGTCGTTGCTTTCCACTTCCTTAGTACGCGGTGATCAACATGCCTCCATTCCATTCCTCCATTCCATTCCATGCCTCCACCCCACTCCATTCCATTCCATTCCTCACTACGACGCCTCCGGCTTCGCCTGCGTGCTGTGTGTCTTTTGATCGACTCACCACAACCCGCTCACAGACCGATGCCTGTTGCGTGCGCCCTTTTCAGAATGACGACCCCCCCAAAATGCGGGATGTTAAGACACTTAAGATTACGATGGGGAAACGAGGGCCGGTTATCGCAAACCTGTCAATCCGGGGGCAGTCGAGTCGCCTGGAAGCGCAGTTGTCGAAGAAGATCTCGGACAAAGTCCAGGGGTACCAGAAGTACCAGTTAGCTGGCTCCAATCCTCACGCGTCCAGTAGTGAGGTATGCAAAAGCATGGCATCAGAGAAGAGGATTTTACTAAGGAACTGCTTGGGAGCGGACCAGCAGCCAAAGAAGCTTGGATCCGGAGCTTTTGGCGTTGTTCATGAGGGCTACTACCTAGGCCATGAGGTAGGCTTATGTGCAGCTGTATGTGGCGGTGGGAGTTGATCAGATGGGTTGTGATAAGCTTCCCCCCCCCCCCCCCCCCCCCCCCCCTCCTGCCTCCCTCCCTGGTGAACATGTGCACCTCAAGTCAAACAACTCTCTCTCTCTCTCTCTCTCTCTCTCTCTCTCTCTCTCTCCCCCTCTCCCCCTCTTTCCCCCTCCATCCACCCCCTCCCCCTTTATTGATTCACTATTAACAGCTGCAACTGCCCACATACTTGCCCAGGGTGACACACGTGCCATTAAGCTGGGCCATGCAATGACCGAAGAGCAACTGTTGGCAGACGATGGCCTTTCTTTGGAGGTAGGAACGCACGTGTGACACTGATATCATTGGTAAAATAACACAACACATAGACCCTTGCTTTTGCCTAATTAAACAAAACCGGTAGATTTGTGTTGTTATTTTACCAGTTATAGATGCTGATATGTGTTCCTGATCTGTGGCTGTGGCTGTGGCTGTGGCTGCTGGTGACTGGCTCTTTTGCTTGTGCGCCTGTGTCTGTGCACTCCTCTCTTACGGCAGCTCACACCTCCTAGCAACACATTTCTCTTCCTCTCTCTCATTTGCAGATTGCGAACCACATCGTAACATCTGGCCAGTCCAACTGCATGGAATGTGAAGGCTGGTTTGTCAAGTCAGTCCCCCAGCCAGACGTACGAGACTCGAATGGTAGACCCCCAGCCAGACTGTACCAGACGTGGATGGTGATGGAGAAGATGGATAAATCGTGAGTGCCCTACTCACTGCGTCTGTATGTGTGTGTGTGTGAGTGTGTGTGTGAGTGTGTGCCCTGCTCACTGCGTGTGTGTGAGTGTGTATGTGTGTGTGAGTGTGTATGTGTGTGTGAGTGTGTATGTGTGTGTGAGTGTGTATGTGTGTGTGTGTATGTGTGCGTGTATGTGTGTGTGTATGTGTGTGTGTGATTGTGTATGTGTGTGTGAGTGTGTATGTGTGTGTGAGTGTGTATGTGTGTGTGTGTATGTGTGTGTGTGTGAGTGTGTATGTGTGTGTGAGTGTGTATGTGTGTGTGTGTATGTTTGTGTGTATGTGTGTATGTGTGTGTGAGTGTGTGTGTGTGTGTGAGTGTGCCCTGCCCACTGCGGGTCTACAGCACCCTTTTATTTGGCTTATAAGGGTGTATTCTGGGTGGGAAGGGTGCTATAGGGGTGCAGAAAAGGGTGCAGAAGGTGGACAGATCGTGAGTACCCTGCTTGTTTTGGGTCACTGTACAACTCAGTCCCTATATACATATGTGTGTTTGTGCACGTATATATGTGTGCGTATATATATGTGTGTACATGTGTGCGCCTTTGCCTATTCCTTTACTTATATTGTCGGCCCCTGTACCTTTTCTTGCTGCTGCAAGCTGTGTATACTCATCACTTTGGCAGGCTTCCTGGACCAGTTAAACATGACAGGAGTACACAACCTCAACACACCAGCTCAATTCACAACCTCAATACACAACCTCAATGTCTTGTTAAATGTGCTGCTTGCATGCCCATTCCTCCTCCAACTCCCTTCAGGTTGGCTGACCATTTTCAAGAGTGCAAGTCCATGGACATGAAATACTACCTGGACATCCAAAAGAAGATTGTGACTGGGCTGCAGCAGATCCACCAGGCTGGCCTCCATCACAACGATCTTAAGGATGCCAACATCTTGATCAACAAGGGTGAAGGCAACCACATCCAGGTCAAGATTAGTGACCTGGGTTTGTCAACCCATCAAGGCAGACCCCGACAATATCTGCAAGTACACGCATGATAAAATTGAATCAATGAGAAGAGCAAAGAAAAGAAAAGAAAAGAAAAGAAAAGAAAAGAAAAGAAAAGAAAAGAAAAGAAAACAAAGCGGCCTAGTACCTAAAGACATGCATTCTGTCACTCGACGAGCCTATGCAATGCCTTTGACTGAAGTGGACCAAAGCTGATCAGACTTAAACCCTGCCCCCTGCCCCCCCTACACCCCAATCCCATCCTTCAGGATAGTAACCCTGCCCCCCCTGAACCCTACCCATCCTTAACCCTGACCATTCATTAGGGGTGGAATCCTTCCCCCCCCTAAACCTTGCCCACCCTTAACCCTGCCCATTCTTTAGGGGAGGAATCCTACCCCCCCTAATTAAACCCTACCCACCCTTAACTCTGCCCATCCTTCAGGTGAGGAACCCTGCACCCCCTAAACCCTGCCCCCCTACACCCCAAGCCCATCCTTCAGGGGAGAAACCCTGCACCCCCTAAACCCTGCCCACCCTTAAACCTGCACATCCTTCAGGGAAGGAAACCTGCCCGCCCTTAACCACACCCACCCTTAACCCTGCACATCCTTCAGGTAACCCTCCCCCCCCCCCCCTCCCCCCCCCCCCCCCCCCCCCCCCCCCCCCCCCCTTAACCCTGCCCCCCTACCCCCCCTGCCCTTAACCCTGCCCATTCTTCAGGGGAGAAACCCTGCCCCCCCTAAACCATACCCACCCTTAACCCTGCCCCCCCCCCCCCCCCCCCCCCCCCTAAACCCTGCCCCCCTACCCCCCCTGCCCATCCTTCAGAGGAGGAACGCCCGGATACATGGGCATTTGTACTGCGATGGAGCCCGAAGGGGAGGTTGACTCTAAGGAAAGAGATGTCTTTTCTTGGGGAAAGACGACAACAGAACATGGCAGCTTACCATTTGTGAAACACTTATCAGTGTCGGAGCAAGTCACCATGAGGGCTATCATTATCTTGGTATCAGATACTATTGCAGAATCTCCGGAGGAACGCCCCACAACTGCGCAGGTAGGAGGCCCCAACAAACTAAACACTAAACTCTAAACACTAAACACTAAACCCAACTGTGCAGGTAGGAGTGTTAGGTTTGCTGCTCACTTTATTATTCAAACTCCTCCACTTTTCACCTTCCCGCAATTTCCCCCCCTTTCACCATGCACTACTCTTCAATTTTTACAATGGCATTAATAACATGTAAACTGCACATTTGGGCTGATAAGGTCTATGGCACCCTTGTATTGGGCTGATAAGGTTGCATTCCAGTCGGGAAGGTAGCCGTAGGGGTGCTGAACAGGGATCTTGATCTGCTTCATGAGTCACAATACATAAAACTATAGAATCGTACGGGAATCGTACAATTACTTTTTCTCTGTGGCAATTAAAGTCAGGGCCTCCGTCGGTAAACGATTTGTTAGGGCCCAGTTCATCAGTGTACACAAACAATCAGTAATGACATACTCACCTACTCACATTTGTTATGGCCCAGTTCATCAGTGTACACAACAATCAGTAATGACATACTCACCTACTCACATTTGTTATGGCCCAGTTCATCAGTGTACACAAACAATCAGTAATGACATACTCACCTACTCACATTTGTTAGGGCCCAGTTCATCAGTGCTTGTTATTACTACTTTACCCCCTCCTGATATCAAGGTTGAGAAAGTCCCTTTAGCCTATTTGGCAACCGCCGGTATCGTTCAGAAAGTGATGAGCAATTAGTCAAAATATTGCACAAGATTTTTGTTTAATGTATGAATTTGACAACAAATTCCATGTTTTAATTTATTGTATCCACAAGATGGTCTGCTTCATACATTGAAGTGCTACAAACATGCTGGACTGTAACATACATCCAACTGTAACATACCTCCAACTATAAGCTGTGCTAACATAAGATCCCAACCCTACACAGATTCTCCAACTATTGGATATGATTGCCAAGGCTCACTCAGAAATGACTCTTCCCAGGACAAGGGAGTCATCCTGGGACGCACCAGTGGATATTTTGGGTACAAGCGAGTCCTCCCAGGACGCACCTGCAGACATCCTCGGTACAAGCAAGTCCTCCCAGGACGCACTTGTAGACATCCTCGGTACAAGCAAGTCCTCCCAGGACGCACCTGTAGACATCCTCGGTACAAGCGAGTCCTCCCAGGACGCACCTGTAGACATCCTCAGTACAAGCGAGTCCTCCCAGGACGCACCTGTAGACATCCTCGGTACAAGCGAGTCCTCCCAGGACGCACCTGTAGACATCCTCGGTACAAGCGAGTCCTCCCAGGATGCTCCTGTGGACGTTATCGGTACAAGCGAGTCCTCCCAGGACGCACCTGTAGACATCCTCGGTACAAGCGAGTCCTCCCAGGATGCTCCTGTGGACGTTATCGGTACAAGCGAGTCCTCCCAGGACGCACATGTAGACATCCTCGGTACAAGCGAGTCCTCCCAGGATGCTCCTGTGGATCTTGTGACCCTTGGGAAGCCTACCCCCTGGGCTCCAGTTTCATCCACCAGCGGTCTCGTCTCCTGGAGGTCGAAGTTCAAGAGGAGTCGGGATGAGTCCATTGGGGGGCCCCCCGCCAAGAGGGGGTGCTTCATGACAGCCTTCAGGACAGGTCGCCCCTTTGATATCTACTTGCCTCAGAGGAGACGGGATGAGTTCCCTGAGGGCTCCCCTGCCATGTCAGCCATGCTGGGTTTCCCCAGTGGCACCCAAACAGAGGGTGACAGCCCCCCCATTGATAGCTACTTGCCTCAGAAGCCTAGGTGCAAGAGGAGTCGGGATGAGCAGCCTGGGCCCCTCCCTAACGAGAGAGGGTAGTTGCTTGTCGAGATTTGCCTGTGAAGGCCAAGACAGCTCCGGTGCTAGAGCTGCTGAACCTACCACAGCAACAGTGCCCTAGCCTGGGTGAGGAGGGGCAGTACAACCACAGCATCAACAGTGGCCCTAGCCTGGGTGAGGAGCCCTCTACCAAGCACCACCAGTGGAGGAACTGCCTCAGTGGTGAGGGGCAGTACAACCAAGTGCCACCAGGGGAGGAACTGCCTCAGTGGTGAGGGGCAGTACAACCAAGTGCCACCAGGGGAGGAACTGCCTCAGTGGTGAGGGGCAGTACAATCAAGTGCCACCAGGGGAGGAACTGCCTCAGTGGTGAGGGGCAGTACAACCAAGTGCCACCAGGGGAGGAACTGCCTCAGTGGTGAGGGGCAGTACAACCAAGTGCCACCAGGGGAGGAACTGCCTCAGTGGTGAGGGGCAGTACATATAAATGCCACCAGGGGAGGAACTGCCTCAGTGATGAGGGGCAGTACAACCAAGGCGGTGGTGGAAGCATAGCTGAGAAGTTGACAGACCAAGAGCAACCTAACACATGGACTGTTAGGCGGCCAGCACAAATGCTGGCCACTTGTCCCCCTTGCCTTAGTGATGAGGGGCAGTACAACCGAGGCAGTGGCGGAAGCATGGCTGAAAGTTGGCTGAACAAGACTTACACATGGAATGTTGATCAACACAAATGCTGGCCACTGGTTCCCCTTGCCTTAGTCAACCTGTGGGCTACTATTCATTGTCCGTATTTTTCGTGCTTCATCGGACAACATTATGGATCTTCACTATCTGATGACCCAGCCTGATTATCATTATTTCTGTATTGTTTACCACAATTAAAATAATTATTCTCCTTCCATCACATATAATTCATTCTCATTCTTTAGTGGTTTAGATGGTAGTGCCTTGACCAACTCAGTTCATAGCCAAGATGGTAGTGCCTTGGCCAACTCAGTTTTTAGCTAAGATGGTAGTGCCTTGGACAAAACTGTTTCCTTGGAAAATTATTAGGGTTGGCAATGTCGTACTGCTTCCCGGAAGTACCGTACAATATGGTAAGATATACCGCACAGTAACTATTTGTCCTACCACTACCTTGCAAGCCCTGGCTGCGGACATAGAACCTGCGACCCAAAATTATAAGGTGCAGGACCTGGCATTACATTTTTCAGTTGGCTATCAGTTGTCTATCAGTTGGATCTCAGAGAAAGAAGAGCATGGTATCAGTACGGTATTCAAATTTTCGAACGGTGACTGGATGAAAATGTTGTATGTCATACACGGTACCATACAATATATCGTGCCATACAGTACCATGCTTGTGAACTCTACATAATATAGTTCCTTGATCATTTCATCCCTAGCAGGCCATCTTATTGGTCCTAGTCACCGGCAGAGTGTTGAAAGGCAGACTGATGTCGTGTTGTTGTGTTTGTAGTGCTGTATGCTCTTGTGGTGTGCATTTTGTACTGCTCTTGTGCTGTATACTCTTGTGCTGCACTTTTGCCCTTGTGCAGTATGCTCTTGTGGTGTACTTCTTGTACTGCCCTTGTGCAGTATGCTCTTGTGCTGTATGCTCTTGTGGTGTACTTCTTGTACTGCCCTTGTGCAGTATGCTCTGGTGCTGTATGCTCTTGTGCAGTGTGCTCTTGTGGTGTGCTTATTGTACTGCCCTTGTGCAGTATGCTCTTGTGCTGTATGATCTTGTGGTGTACTTCTTGTACTGCCCTTGTGCAGTATGCTCTTGTGCTGTATGATCTTGTGGTGTACTTCTTGTACTGCCCTTGTGCAGTATGCTCTTGTGCTGTATGATCTTGTGGTGTACTTCTTGTACTGCCCTTGTGCAGTATGCTCTTGTGCTGTATGATCTTGTGGTGTACTTCTTGTACTGCCCTTGTGCAGTATGCTCTTGTACTGCCCTTGTGCAGTATGCTCTTGTGCTGTATGATCTTGTGGTGTACTTCTTGTACTGCCCTTGTGCAGTATGCTCTTGTGTTGTATGCTCTTGTGCTGTACTTCTTGTACTGCCCTTGTGCAGTATGCTCTTGTGCTGTACTTGATTGATAGGCAGACATATGTGTGTGCACATCCACTCATACGTTACATGCAACAGTTGGCCAAGGTTTTTTGAAGCCCAGATTTGGGGTGAATTATAAGGGGTTGCAGCACTGGAATTGTGAATGTTTTTGATAGGGAACATGAACACATCCAGTGCTCAACCTCGTATGATTTGATCTCAAGCAGGCCATCCACCTTGACCCATGACCACCACCACTAGGCCACACCACCAGGCCCATCACCACCATCATATAATATATATATATATATATATATATATATATATATATATATATATATATATATATATATATATATGTATATATATATTATAAATATATATATAATTAATTATTTTATATAATATATATATATATATATATATATATATATGTATCTTACAGTATATCTTACAGCATATCTTACAATGGCAAGTACGATATCGTGGATATATGTATTGTACAATATATCATACAATGTCAAGTATGATATCATGTATACATATATCATACGATATATCATACAATGGCAAGTACGATATCGTGGATACATGTATCGTACTATATTGTATGATTTATTGCCCGCTTATCTTGGAACAAAAACGATACTGGCAACCCTAGATATTTACGCATTCACCCATAGATTGGTGGGCGTATGGTAGTTCTGGTGCCCTGTCAGGAGTGCATGGGTCCCACTGTGGAAACAGAACTTGACGTTGTAGCTCGGTACATGGATCCCTCACTACATACGGCACAACCTAGAAACAGTTCAGAGTTGCAAGCTAGGTGTGATATGGTGAAGATGGAGGTGCTGAAAATGTTGATACATGTTCTGGAGAAAGATGCATGAGAAATGCCAGTGCATGATTTGGCGAATGGCTCAATGGTCGAGCTCCTTGAACGAAGAAGGTGCCGGGTTCGTCCCTAAGGGTGCGCTTTAGTGTTCGTGGTTGCTGTCAACCGCCATGGTTGCTTTGTCGGCGGCCCATTCCCTACACTTGTAAGACGGGGCCCCTTTGATAACTCGCCCCACCAGGCTTATCATTACTTCTTTTTTTAGCAGGATGCATGAGCAATGCCAGTGCTTCATATATCAGTTCCGTATCTCGGATCGGATGACGCAACCTGGTGACTGTGTTGTGTATGGGGTAATACTAAGGCTATTCATCTAGCCACAGCGATCATTTTTGTATTATTAACCAGGGTGTCGCAACCCATTGACAGTGTTCGTAGTTGTGTATGTGGGTAGTACTGTGGATATTATTCATCTAGCCAATGCGATCAATTATTGTATTATTTGGTCAATTGCCCAAGTTGGGTCCCAACCTGTAAGATGGTTGCCAATTATTGTAACAGAGACACCAACAGTCCATAGCTTTTACACGCAGCTACAGGCAGCAGCTTCTAGGTTGCTCCCCTGCCTGTCAATCCATCCAAACCTGAATCTGCCTACGGCACATGGAAGGCGTGCACATTCAGCATTATAGCACTACTAAAATCTTAATCGTGCTCGCTTTATTGAACCTGTATGTTTATGTAGGCGCTCTTTCCGATTTATTTCGTTTTGTTATTATGCTTTTAGATATTCCACCCACCGAATTCCGCGCGTGCAACTGAGGGTAGAGTAATACGATGCTACCGACAACCGGAGTTCTTTAGGTCTCGAGTCAATGATGTTTTGTGGTTTGTAAGCATGCGTTACCGATAGTTCATTGCCTTCTTACTGTTGGCCGCAATGTACAGACGGGTGGACACCGGACCTGCTGGCGTTTAGAACCTTGTAACAAGTATTTACCTTTTCCACCCCAACCTTGTTTTTGCTTATCAGCTCATAGTTTACCCACTGGCGTATCCCGTGTACACCACTACCATAGCCACCATCGGTGGAGTGGCTGGATTACAAGAGTTGTGTGAGATTGCCATATAATGACAAGGAGTTAGCAGGCGATTTGTCCGCCTGTACATTTTCCTGATAATCTGTTTGTTACCGAAGACGGCGAGCAGCCAAATTGCGGGCTGAAGCTATGTGACCAAGTTCAAGTTAGCCTGAGAGAGCCGACACAAGTTACAGTGCTGCCTCACTGACATAAGAAATAACGACCAGCATGAAAAGAAAGGTCCTCAGAGACACTGTTGTTCCAAGCCCTCTCAGAATTGAAGTGGCACACGCGTATTGGTCGCACAAACGAATCAACACACGGACAACAGAAGAGGGGGGGCTACCCAAAATGTATTCACACGCAGAACTACGAGTTGAACTACCCTGCTCAGTGATAACAACCCGGCACCAATTTAATTGTTGTGAAATTATTTGCACCCCAGGAAGCAAGTCTCGTAAACAGCGCCCACTTATTTTTAGTCGTGAAAGGATTTTTCACCCCAGGAGGTGGGCCTCCCGTCACAAACCACAACACCGAGGACCCCAGGACACAGAGGACCTCAGGAAGCAGGATCCGTATACAGCGCCTACCGAGGGGTCATATCGAAAGGCGACCGAAAAATATGCTGGCATCCAACCTGCCGGCAGCTTGCATGACCCGATAAATATATTAAGATATTAAAAAAGCGTTGGTCACAACACATTGATTGTGTTTCTCTTATTTTGCACGCAGCGCTTTGGCACTGTCTGCACATTTAGCACAGCAGGGCGGCGAAAGCCACCGCGGCCACGGCCAGCAGAGCGAATGGGCGCAGGGCCATTGCATTGCCCGTTGGTGGTGGTGATGGTGGTGTTAGGCCATCAGCAGACTCATCCAGGTCACAGGTTGGGCTACACCTGACCAGCTCATCAGCATGGTTGATGGAGCCGTCACATGCCTCGTAGATGAAGGGGCAGATCTCGGAGGATGGGATAACACAGGAGGCCAAGGGGCACTGCTGGGCCTGAACCAAAGTGGGCTCGGATTTGCCGAGGACACGGAGGAATCCAGAGCGTGTGCCCGCAGGGACGCTTGCTTCGATCTTAGCGAGGGCCTCAGGGTTGCTGGCAGCGATGGCCCGGGCCAAGTCCAGAAGGATCTGTCACAGTGGAAAAGCGGGATGAGTCATGTTTAGGGAACGGCAAATAATATTAATGGTTGAAAAACTAAAATTAACTTATATTATAACTGTCACAATAATATTAGTTTTTCAAATAAATTCTGGTGAGACGGCTCAT
Source organism: Chlamydomonas sp. ICE-L (assembly GCA_013435795.1). Classification (NCBI taxonomy): domain Eukaryota; kingdom Viridiplantae; phylum Chlorophyta; class Chlorophyceae; order Chlamydomonadales; family Chlamydomonadaceae; genus Chlamydomonas; species Chlamydomonas sp. ICE-L. The sequence continues at coordinate 378,060 of JACBWV010000234.1, forward strand.
CCATCGAATATTAACTAAGATTGATTAATATTAACTAACTTGGCCTTTCCCTAGTCATGTTAGTAGCGGAGATGTGGATGCGGAACAAAGCTCTGTCGATGACTGAGACAATTCCCTGAGCACTAGCAACACATGAAAAAGCCGGCAGGTCAGAATCCAGCCACGTGTCCTGCATGTCAGAATCCTGAGTAACCCACATGAATGCATGTAGGCTGACAGGGGTTTGGCGAGAGAACAAAATGAGCTGATCAAAATTGATTATTGGCTGTCAGGGTTCTACTAAGCACGCCTTTTTGAGCCCCTCGGCGCTTTTCGCGCAGTTTTTCAACCCATAGTGGGCGCAGCGCGCAGTTTTTGCGCTTTTTGCACTAAAAAGCACTGACCAATTTGACGTTCGTGCGCTTTAAGCGCTGACCAATTTGGCAAGAGGTAGTACCCTGTTGGCCGTACAAGATTTCAACACATGCCAGTCAATTCATGAACCACTCCATGAACCATTCCATGGAACACTCCATGAACCATCCCCGGATGCAAGGTGAAAGGGAGCAGAGAAGGCGAATAACGGGCAGCATTGGGCACAACAATCTACACTTACTCCGTCAGGGTTGGTCACAGCGGCCTCAAACCAGACGGTACAACAATCTACACCTCATCCGTCAGGGTTGGTCACAGCAGCCTCAAACAGCCTCAAACCAGGCAGTACAAAATCTACACTTACCCCATCAGGGTTGGTCACAGCGGCCTCAAACCAGGCGGTGGAGCCAGCCGGGTTCTCAATGCCATCCTGGCGCACAACATTCTCGTTCCTGGAGAAGAGGAGAAACAAAGAGGTTTAGGGTTCAGGGTTTAAACAAAGATTTCCTGAAGAAGGGGGAAACAAATAGGTTTAGGGTGTAGAAACAAAGAGTTCCTGGAGAAGGGAAGAAACAAGAGTTTTAGGCTTTAGGGTTCAAACAAAGAGTTCCTGGAGATGGGGAGAAACAAAAGTGCTTTGGGCGTAGGAAAGCTAGAGCTTTGGGCGTAGGAAACAAAAGTGCTTTGGGCGTAGGAAACTTAGGGCTCAAAATTCACTTCGCTTGCATCTCCACTACCCACCCCCACCCCCATCAGGCACATTATTTGCGGTTCCTGAGATTCAACATCCTGCACTTCTTAGTCTAGACACTTTTTTCTGGGGAGAAACAAAAGAGCATAGAAAAGCTGGAGCTGTAAATGTATTGCATTGTGAAATAAAATCACAAGTACTTAAGCGGGCACAAGCACACACCTCTGTGAGGGCCCCCTTAGGGTTTCACATGTAGCCCAAAAATGAATCAGTGATATCACAGCAGGCGCCCAATTCAGATTCATAACTATTGCCCACTTTTGGACACCATGGCCCCATTGCATTTGTACCTCCTTTGAATTTGAATTTGTTACGTTTTTTGCCAACTCTGGGTTGCTCACACCACTCCCCTCCATGAGTTATCTTTATTTACCAGCGCTTGGGTGGTGTACAGCCCTTCTCAATATTGAAGTTGGGCAAGTATATTTGGTCTGTTTGGCTACGCCTTTACCGGTCAGGGGGGGGGCCTAGCCCAAGGGGAGGAGTGGTCCTCCCTCTGGTCACACCGCCCCAGCTTTAGTTGCTGAATGGAATAAGCAGATACGTTTATTTGGCTACACCTTCACCGATCAGGGGGGGCCTAGCCCAAGGGGAGGAGTGGTCCTCCCCCTGGTCACACCGCCCCAGCTTTAGTTGCTGAATGGAATACGGTTATTTGGAAACGCCTTCACCGGCTGGATTGCGAAATAAAATCACAAGCCTTAAGCGAGCAAACACCTACGGGAGGGCCCCCTCGACACCACACCCTCCAGGCGTTATTTTGTTTTACCAGTTCTCGGTTGGTGTACAGCCCTTCCAAATATCGAGGTAGGGCAAGTCTATTCAGTTTATTTGGCTTGGCCTGGGGGGGCCTGGCTGGGCCTGGCTTGGCCTGGGGGGGGCATGGCAAGTCTATTCAGTTTATTTGGCTACGCCTTCACCGGCTAGACTGTAAAACTAACAAAAATCAAAAGCCTTTTAGCCATTCAGGGGATGATTTGGGAAGCACACTTTGTACTTCGGACTTGGTTCTCAGAATCTCAGGCCAATTATCGAGAATTGTCGCGAGAATTCTCAGGTTTCCAGGCCAAATTCTCAATTTCATGTACGAAGTCCAGGGTTCTTCAGAAACCTTGAATCCAAATCATCCGCTGAATGGCTATTAGACACGCACCTGAGGAAAGAAAGGCAGGCGAATTCGTTTTTCTGTATAAGAGCAGTACCTTCTAGGCAGCTCCTTGAGCTAGCCACTAAGCTGAACCAACATTTTTGTTCAGTTCTGGACAGCAGATTGTGTATTCTTCAAACTGCACTAGGTTGCACTTGGTTGGCCTCAATAGCCAGTCAGATGAGCTGCCTAAAAAATGTTGCTCGTGGCTGAAGAGAAAAGCTATAACACACACCTGAGGAATGCAAGGCTGGCGACACCGTCAGCAACAAAGCTATAACACACACCTGAGGAATGCAAGGCTGGCGACATCGTCAGCAGTAAAGCCATATCGCTCCATGAAGTCGGCCATTGAAAGATCGGCGTTCTTGATATCTGTAAGGAGATGAGAACATACAACCCCGGTTAGATCCCATACACGAATGTATGCAATGTGATACTCATACTTATATCACTACTTTGTCAGAAATTACTTGCTGGCTTAGATGTTGGTGGAGGTGGTGTTGGTAAGGAGGCGAGCACAAACAACCCTGGTTAGATCCCATATAATAATGTATGCATTGTGAACCTCGTACTTTTATAACTTCTCCATGATAAATTCATTGCTTGATTATTTGAGACAAATAAGGGGTACCAACACTGTTTCGTTGTTGACATAGGCATGGCAGCTTTTAGCCAGCTCCAACAGCTAGCCACTGGGTGTAGTCCAAAGCTTTCGGTTGCATTGAATGTATACATCATGATTCTTATACTTGTGTAAAAACTGCATGAGAAATTACTTGCTCGCTCAGAGTCGGTGTTTTCTTGAAGGTGATACTTATGGCGCAAGTGCTAAATTTGGCACCTTTGGTGATATAAGGGTCCTACATTAGATCCTCTTGGGTTTGGAGATCCTAGGTCCCAAGTCTGCTAGGAGCACCATCGTGCTAGGTAAAGGCACTATTTCATTTCCTTCGAAAATTCCCTGGTTTGAGTTGCTCACCGTTGTAGGCTGACTCATCCACAACCAAGGTGGTGGTGCTGTTGGTGTTGGTGAGGGTAGTGTGATGGTGTTGGTGAGGGTGTTGGTGATGGTGGTAATGTCTGAATGCTTGGTTGTGCTTGGTGGTGTCCGTGTGGCGGTCTCTGGTGCTGGGTTGCTCACCATAGCAAAATAAATCGTCCACAGCCCCACAACCAAGGTGATATTGTTGTTGTTGGTGGTAAGGGTGGTGGTGAGGGTGGTAATGTCTGAATGCTTAGTGGTGCCTGTGAGGTGGTTCGTGGTGCTGGGTTGTTCACCGCTGTGGGATGACTCATCCACAACCCCTACACCGTCAGCCAGCATGCAAATGCTAAAGGGCGCTTGCATACTTGTAAGTGCAGCAAGCAGGGCTTTCAAGCAACTTCCTACAAAGCAAAGCAAAGCAAAGCAAAAGCAAAGCGGGTAGTTGCTTTCTTAACAAACAAACTGGATGGAGTTGCTCACCATTGTAGGCTGACTCATCCACAACCACTGCAACGTTAGCCAGCATGGTCTTCAAGATCGCAGGAGCAGTAGTCATATTCTTGAGTTGGAAGGATGAATATTGGAAGGTCACATCTGGGAATGCTGCGGTGATAGCAGCCTTGTCCATAGGCAGGCCTCCAGCATTCTGATAGATAGCAGATAAGTGTGTAAATGAGAATGATATGATGGACACATTTTTCCTGGTGCCCAAGTGGACTCCAAAAGTGCCCTCAACTTGATTGAGTCAAAGGGGACGAGGAATGGAATCTAGCACCTTGACCCTCGTCAATGCCAAGCCAAGCTCGTCATACAAATACCAAGCTACCAGACGAAGTAGAAAAGCAATCCCTCCAGATACTGTACTACACAACTCTGTAGGTCACATTCAGAGTCAAACATTCACACGACAAGGAGGAACGACAAGGAGACACATTCAGAGACAAACGTTCACACAATCGGACGTAGACGGTCATATGGTCGGACATTCACATGATTGGGTGTGGACAAAAGTTGACCTTCAATCCATCAGGTATTTTCAATCAACTTATGAAGACAAACAATAGCATGTAATCAAACTAAGGCAAACAATAGCATGTAATCTAACTAAGACAAACAATAGCATGTAATCGAACTAAGACAAACAATAGCATGTAATCGAACTAAGACAAACAATAGCATGTAATCGAACTTAGACAAACAATAGCATGTAATCGACCTAAGGCAAACAATAACATATCATCCTGGATTAAGATACCTGCAACATCCCTTAAATAATAAATAGTACGCCACAAGGCGTGAGGGGGCCAGCCCGCTTGCTTTTACTGGGGCCAACCACTAAACATCACTTACATCAATGAGGTTCAGCTTGTAGTCAGCGAAGGACACCGAGATGGTCTCCCCCCATTGGGGGGGAGTGTAAGAAATGAAGGCCACAAGAGGCTTGGTGCTGGAGTCGGAAGCAGCAGTCTTGATAGTCTCGTACCTCTGCGAGGGAGGTAGCAATACGACAGGTATAAGAATAGCTTAGTGTTGTTGTATGGAGGGTACAGACTAATTTTTCTTACCTCTGTGTTGTAGTTTGCAATTCAACAGGTGTGAGCATAGCTTAGTGTGGTTACATGAAGGGTACAGGCTAGCACCTTGTACCTCTGCTTGGTTGTTAGCAATGTACCGGCAACAGATGTAAGACGAGGGGGTGATCAGAGGGCATGGGTGCACAAAACGCGCACGCATGCTCCTGCAGTAATTACCTGCTCAAGACCTTGGAAAATGGCGTTGGCCTCAGGCTCCATGTTGAAGAAGACAGAGACATACTTGATCCACTCAGCACGCTGCAACATGCCGGGCTCAGGAGAGGCACTGCATTATAGCAATTCGAAATTATAGCCATTTATTAGCGGACCATTTGGGGATCAAGGTTGAGAGGTCGTAGGTCGTGCCTCATCTTTTTCAGGCCACACTTACAACAATTGTCCCAGAATTCCCAGATTTTTCGTAATTTCAGGCAAAAACTGAGATAAGAAGTACAAATGATCCGCTGAATGGCAGTAAGGAACGTCAGGGTGGGTCAAAGAATTCTGTGCTGAAACAAATTGGCTGCTCAACAACACTCACCTACACTGTACACACACACAGTACTTACACATAGTACATGCATCCACACACAGTACAAGCACTAACACGGTACATAAACACACAGTACATGCACACACACGGTACATACACACACACTGCATGCACACACGCAGTACGTAGTGCACACATGAAAGTGGAACCACTTACACAACAGAGATACCCTTGTCAGAGGCGCTGGCGCCGTATACAAAGAAAGCATCCACCTCAGCATATTGAGCATCAAACTGTGGGAAGGTTTACAATGAAGAACGTCAGGAAATAAGAAGACCACTGCTGGCACATGCGTCACATGGTGTACAATCTGTATCTGCACATGTCACAAGATGTACAATCTGAATCAGCACATGTCACAGGATGTACAATCTGTATCAGCACATGCGTCACATCATGTACAATCCATATCAGCACATGTCCAACCCAGCTGCTGGTCACTGTTTCTTTTTGGGGCTACGCTTAACAGCTTTTAGGGCCATAATTTTTTGGGCTAGCCATTTTTGGGCTACGCTTTACAGCTTTTATGGCTACGCATGGGGCTCAGCTATTTTGAGCTACACGGAGCAGCTTTGGGGGGCTACGCTTTTGGGGGCCACACTTAGCAGCTTTTGGGGGCTACGCTTCACAGCTTTTTGGGGCTACGCTTTTTTCTGCTACGCTATACAGCTTTGGGGGGCTACACTTCTTTATGCTACGCTTTCCAGCTTTTAGGCTGGGAACTTTCCTTCTTGCTGTCGCGCAGTAGTCCGAGTTCAGGCGCAGTAGCAGTCTGCAAAACCATACCCTCAGTAACCTTCCCCAGTGCAAGCAAACAGGAAGGAGTGGAATCTACACTTACTGCACCACACTCCTTAGTCTGTGATCACATGGGTGCACATGAGTGCAGGATGTGATCACATGGGTGCACATGAGTGCAGGATGTGATCACATGGGTGCACATTAGTGCAGGATGTGATCACATGGGTGCTTGCAGATTCAAGACACGTAATGCTGACACAGACACTTCCCTCCGCCTGCTTCTCCTCATCGGCAGCAACGCCATAGTAGGCATCACCAAGTCCGTAGGTTGTATCCAAAGCAATCTTGTTGCAACCTGCATCGGCACGTTGAAAAAACTTTAAATCACAAATTAACATTCACAATGCTGCCAACCTTCTTCAGCATGTCGAAAAATCCATAAATCAGAATTCAACAATCACAATGCTTCATCAACATCTTAGTGGCGCATTCGCACGTTGAACAACGTCAAAATCTTATTATTATCTTATCGCATCAGCCAGTTGAACAATGTCAACATCTTATTTTTATCGCATCAGCCCCTTGAACGGCGTCAAAATCTAATGCTTGTATTATCGCATCTGCCCGTTAAACGACGTCAAAATCCTGTCATAACAAAAATAAAGAGAAATTCCCACATGATTACATCACACCCATGGGTTTCCTTTAGGTGCTACCTGTAGTACATGTGTATACCGTGGTGTTTTGGGATGCTATGTTAAAGCCTTTGGGGCTTGATTTACTCCACCAAGAAAGCTGCTAGGAGCACATCAATGGTATAACATCAGTACAACAGCAGTTCAAGAGGTGCAGGGATATTTTTCAAATCTAAAAGAGAAAATAATAAAATAAATAATTATAATAATTCATTTTGTTCTGCCTCCTCCCAGGACAGGATACACATTACGCTGAGCAAAGCCAGGCACAGCGCGAAGCTCGGAAGCTCCTTTCGGCCATTTTTAGGGTGGGTCCTTCAGGAACCATGCATTTTGCACACGCAATCATGGATGATGGATCACATATGTTACACACGTGTGTAACAACATTGACAAGCCTCTGAGCCACAACTCTTGTACTTGAAGATTAGCTGAAATAACCAAAGTCAGAAAATGTGTCAACATCTAGGTAAAGCCAGTGACATACATGCATAGCAATGCAAATAGACTACACAAATTCAAATGCTTCTCTAGCAGCCTGCTGCATGCATAGCACTGCTGTGAGAGCAGATTAGCAGCATAGGTGCATAGGTCCATTCTGGCCCCTGGCAACACCATGCCAAGTCTCCATGTGACTTCTGTGGGAACGTGGTCTGCACGCCCCGCGTGGCTCGAGTTGCAACATGGGAGAATGCAAATAGACTAGGACACACAAATTCAAATGCTTCTCTAGCACCCTGCTGCACGCACAGCACTTATGTGAGAGCAGATTAGCAGCATAGGTGCATAGGAACATTCTAGCCCCTGGCAGCACTATGCCAAGTCTCCATGCGAGAACGTGGTCTGAAGCATGGCTCGAGTTGCAACATGGGAGTGGCAAAATCGGACAGCTTGTGAAATGCTAAACGATTTCGAATGGTGGCAAGTCGTGTGAGACTAACAGGCGACTTAGGAATCGCAGGTGTGGGATGGAACATTCTGTCAGGTTATGTCTGGTTGGGGTGTCGGGTCGATTTGGGTACTGGGTGGCAATTTGGGTTTGAGAGCTGAGATCTCAATTCGCCTCTCATATAGCGATCATTTTGGCCAATCCGGGGTCTCATGTAGCGATGGTGATATAATACGGGGTGGGGGGGGGTGGGGGGGATATCTGAATAGTAGTACAACAGTACCACATCAGTGGAACAACGTCTCATCAAAATCCACAACATCAACGTCTACGATGTCAATGAAATTCAGATGACAGAAACAGTGCCAGGCTGGCGCACCTGACACAGACCAAAACATACAGGCATCTGTAAGCTAAAAGAAAGAAAAACAACATTAGTTGTTACCATGTTACCATTTTGTGAATATGGCACTACACCCAGGTAACTGATTCTGAATGTGGCACTACACCCAGGTAACCGATTTTGAATATGGTACAACACCCAGATAACTGATTTTGAATATGGTACTCCACCCAGGGAGCTGATTTTGAATATGGTAATAAACCCAGGTAAACTGAAGTAACCCACCTCCAACGCCCAAGCTCTGCATGCAAGGGTTGACAGCATACTCGGTCACAAAGTCAATGCGTCCGCCCAGTCCCAAAGCATCCTGTGCATTGTCAAACAAACAAAGATGATGGATTGCTTTATTGGAAAAGCAAGAAAGCAATACATAAACCCATCAAAACTATGCCGTGACATGACAGCGCCACATTCTGCCAACTAGGTAGCAAAACAAAAGCCCTGAACACCGCGGCACTTGTCAAATCATATGAGCATGCTCATGGCCTGCCCGGACAGCGGCACATCCTGCCTGCTGACTGGTTTTGTAGCAGGACGAGGGTTTGGGAGACACCTCCACTAACCTTGTGTCTCATTGGATTTCACACCCCCGAACATCATTGAATTGGTGGTGGGCAGATGCTAAGGGCCTCTAGGTAGAGAAGGCAGTGTGTATGATGTTGTAGTCCAGGGGTGGTGAATTAGGCTAAAGGGACCTGCCCAGCCATGATAATAGGAGGGGCTAGTCCGAAAAAAGTACTGATATAACGGAAACCAAATCGATTATTCTACCAACAGGGGTTCTGAGTTCGTGCTGCAGTGATAATTTAATTTTCCAACACCTCCTGTGACCACCACACCACCTGTTTCTTGTTTGGACTACCTGTGGCAGCTTCTACTCATCCCCTCTCCCCATCCATGGGCCAAACCTGAAGCTAGCCAGTGTATCTTGGGGACCAGACCAATATTGACACCCCTAACCGTGGCTCTTCTGACATCAAACGAGCCTGCCATCCTCTACATGGAGAATAGACTTCCCCCAAAAGATTTTCCCAAGACAGGGATTTGATATCTCTCAAGGTAGGTTTCCTGGTAGCGATTTGGGTCGGCGGCCTGAAGGGCCCTGCGGGGTTGGGGGGCGGGGCCGAGATTCTGGTCTCACAGAAGCGGAAGGTTTACCCAAAACGGGATCCCAGGTAGTGATCTCTACATGTAGTGGTACTAAACCCTGGACAACATGGCCCTTGTGACATCACATGAGCCTACTAGCCTCTGCATGGAACAATATGATGTATGATGTATCGCCGGGTCATCTTGGAGACCAGCACGATATTGACATCCCTAAACATATGGCAGATTATAAAGACGCACACAGTTGTCAGGTATGACATATACGGCAGATTTTCTTTAGGTCAAACGAGGGGGGGAATGGGGGGGGAGGGGGGGGGGGGGGTCTGTATGTTTGTGATTGTCAGAAGTGCTTAAACATGGCCCTTGTGGCATCACATGAGCCTGCTGGCCTCGACATGGAGAATACACTTACAATGAAGGCCAGGGCAGTGGCATCCGGGACAGAGACGCCAGCCAAGGGAATGGCAAACACCTTGGCACCCTCAGGGACCTCTTCAGCACTTGGAACCGCAGAACCACACTGGTACAGGACGTAGACCTCACCAGTGGCCGTGTTGTTGACAATCTGCATAGTAGTTGGAGGCAAGGCACTAGGCTTCAGCTTCAGAGCTTGGTTTGTATTTGGGAGGTGCGGGGTTCTGGGAGTGCAGTACAGTATTATCAATGTTGCGCATACAGGAAATAAGTGGTCATAGCTCTTATTTTCAGCTACGAGCAGCAGCTTCTAGGCAGATCCCCTGACTCGCTAGTCAGCAAAAGCTGATGCAACCTAGTGCACCTCGAAGCTGACACAACCAGATGTTCTGTTATGTTGACATTTTGGGGCTTGGCCCAGTGCCTAACTCAGGGAGCTTCTATGAAGCTGCTGCTCGTGGCTGAAAATAAAAGCTTTAGTGAGTGAAGGTGAGTCCAGTTTAGATTTGATTCTGTAGCTGTGGAACACAAGCATGACCAGTTTCGGGAAGTTCATCTGCTCTGAAAGCCAAACATGATTCAAAATGAGAGCTCAAAATGCACTCAATTTGTGAGTGCACTCAATTTGTATGACAACTTGGTTTGGTTTCAAATACAGGCCAAACTAGAAGGAAAGAAGAAAGAAAGCAGCATGCCAAGTCAGCGTGGATTAAGGAAGCTGTCCGAGGGAAGTCCTTAGACAACAACGGATTCAAACACAGGCCTAAGGTGGATGTGATTAATGATCTGGCTGTTACACCACTCCAGAAATTGATGGCTCATGGGGGCGGTGATTAAATGAATGCTTGTTATCGCTGGTTTGTGTCGGGAGACCCACCTCCTGGGGTGAAATTACTTTCACAACACTAAAAAAAGTCTCTTGACTCAACCAAGCAAAATGTGCTCCCCTCACGTCAGGATTGAGACGCAGCCACAAAGGACAGAGGCAAGTCTTAATCAGATTGAATCAGCTTCAGGCATTTAAAAGCGCACTCCACTCCTGAACCAACGGCTGCCGTAATCCCTACCGTAACTAGTGACATTCCAACCACCACAAACCACCACAAACCACAAGACAGAGGCATGTCCTAACCAGATGGAATCGGCTCTATGCGTTTTAATCCGCACTCCTTGAGCCTACGGCTGCCGTAATCCCAGCACGCTAGGGGAATCTACAACACTAAGGATCAAAGTTGTTGGGACGGTTGATGAGACTGTCTATGGGGGATAGTCCACTGTCTAATCCGCACAGCATGCTCCCTGGTTTCTGTGGGTGTTGTATGGGGGGACTGGGAACTGGAAGACCGTGAGCAGCGCAGTGTTGGCTGAAAACCATGTAACAATTCAAATTCAAATTGTATGGGGGTTGTTTCACCTATTTTGAGCCATCTTGAGCATGAGCAACTCACCTTGTATGAGTTCTTGTACTCAACAGTGAATCCGATGGCGAGATCCACCTACACAAACAAGGAAACGAAAGCAAGACACCTTGAGACTGCATACAGCAAAAGCAAAGCATAGTAGAATTGGAAGTGATCGGAGCCCTAAAGAAAAATTATCTTTAGCCGCTATACACTGATCATTCACTCCAGCTAACTTGGTGCTGCTGTGCAGGTTTAAGCACTAATCAGCATGACCCCTGACGACCCTTTCAAATATCCCTCGCAACATGCTAATGCAAAACCCAGGCACAAGGGCAGGAATGGGGGTGGGTAGGGAGTTGGGAGCAGGAAGGGGGAGGAGGAGGCTGTGGAGGAGGGAAGGAGGTGGCAGAAGGTGAAGGGATGTGTCGGACTCTAGGAAGAGTTGGAAGTTGCTGCAGTAGAAGGTGAACTATGAGGTGGAAGCTAAGGAAGGAGGGCTCTGCCTATAGAGCCACACATTAATTAGGCATTTGGTGGCTGTATTCATGGACAGATGCATGCACATTTGCTCGTGTCAGTGGGTGGGTAGTCAGACTCATGGAAAGATGTACACAGGGATAGAAGATTGCCGAACATGGATGCTTGCAGGAATAATATATTGGGGTTTTATAAGCGCGCAGTACCCGCGGCTACGGACAGGGCGAGGGAAGAGGAAAGGAGCGAGTGCATGGCTCGAATATGAATAGAAGACCGGGAGAGGCTTGGTGGACAACCAGGGCCGCCGAAGGACGCGTTACTTACCTCGGTCTCGGAAGATCCTTGAGAGCCAATCACCCTCATGTTCTCCGGGAAGGCAGTCAGGTCCACTCTCCAAGAGAGCAGGGTCGATGCAGTCACCATCGTGGCGAAATGGTGCACCGCTGGCAAGGGGTGATGCCAGCAGCAGCAGCGCGCTGATCACAGCGAACGAACGCATGATAGATGGCATTTCTGGTTGGCTGGGGTGACAACAACGCAGATGGGAGGAAGAAAGGAGGTCGCGACAGAGAGGAATCTCTCAGCCGAATGACATCAGCTGTCGACCACGCAGACTAAGAAACCTACTGAATGTAGCGACGCAGCTGGCGACTGGCCCAGAAATGTGTACGTGTCAAACTGTACCTGCCCCTTATGACTAGTGACTTAAGCACTATCACGAACCACCTGCAAAAACATTATAAAAATTATAAGCATTAGTGTTATCGCACCGACTTGGCGTATTGCTTTCTTATCTTAAAAAACACTAGTGTAAACACATGATTAGACACGATCAGAGACACTATCATTTCCCCCTCTCTCACTCTACGGCGCCCGCGGACATAGCCGCGCCCGCGGATATAGCCGCCACTCTAGTACCGGTACTACACCCTCGCTTCTCTTACTTTCCTCCTGTGCCCAACGTTTGGTGCTGCCGATCGCTTCAGTGCGGCTTGCTCTCTGGTGAGAGCAGCAACCACCTCATATTCGGAAAGCTCGATTGTTTGCCCTCACAACAGACTGCAGACAGCGCAGGCAGCAAACACGACAGACCAGACCTGAGACCGCCTGATACTGGTGGTAACAGGATAGTTCAACACGCCCCGGTAAAGCCAGATACAGGATGGTTCAACACGCACGTGACTGCGTGTCAACACGCACGCTCCAGAGGGGTGGGTGCGCGTGGGTGCGCGTGTTTTACTCACGCTTTAGCTCCAGCTTTCATTGGAATGTTTACCACGGTTACCTGTATTTCTATTTAATTGTGTATATCCCATGTGAAGAAGGATACATTGTTTGGGGCTCAGTTCCTCAGTTCCCTCTTTGTGGATGATGACTCAAGCAGTCGTGCAAAAGCTGTTTTTTCTAGGATGCTCACGAAGGCCCAAAAGGCACACAACATGCTCCGTAGACGATGCCATACTGTGGAGATGTACAATATTGATATTCTCACCCACCTACCGTATTTGATTCTCTTGACCTTGACCTATCCTGAATTTTGGTTGTGAGGTGTGGGCTCCTTCTATTCTGAACAACACACTTATCTCAAATGACCATGCTTGTGAGAAATGGCATGGAGGTATACTTAAACAAATGTTGGGCGTTTCCCAATCTACATCATCTAATATTATCATGGAAGAGCTGGGTAGAACCCCGGTGTGTTTTGCTTGGCTTAAACAAGCTTTGCGCTCCTGGAACAAGATCATAGATAAAGAACCTAAGGATCTCATTAGAATGGATCTTGAGGAATCTTTTGATTCCAACACTGGCTGGGTTCATGACTTCCGCTGTGCTCTCCACAAGCTAGGATCCAGTAAAAACCTCAACATTTTGGAGGCTGTCGATGTCGAAGGTATTATGTCTGAAGTTTTTGAGTCATGGAAGTTTAAGTACCCAAGTGACACCAATGCAGTCAGAGACATCCCTAATGAGAGAATGGTTGGCTTTAAACGCCTCCGATACCAGAAGTGGTTCGCAGCCAACAATAATGATGAGAATGGCTTGATTCCCTTTACATCCGCCTTACATAAGCAGGATCAGATTCGTTCTATAGCACAGTTTAGAATGGGCTCCCATTGGCTGAACACAGAAAGAATGAGGGTGGTGGATGGAGCACACATTCAATGAGACACTGCATGGGGTTCCAAAACCTGAGTAAATGCATTGTTTGTGCCCTTTTAATAATGATATCGCCTCCGTCCAGAAGCTCCTTACAGATATTTATAGGCATGTCCTGATACCGACACCTATGGATGCGAATTCTGCAATCACATTCAGAACCTTATAAGGAATGGCCTAAGACTTTTTAGCAACCTACCGACCTTTCTCTTGCAAGGCAGACCATTCTAGTGCACCATTCTCTTTTTTTTTGATGTCATGTCATGTCATGTCATGTCATGTCATGTCATGTCATGTCATGTCATGTCATGTCATGTCATGTCATGTCATGTCATGTCATGTCATGTCATGTCATGTCATGTCATGTCATGTCATGTCATGTCATGTCATGTCTTGTCTTGATATGTCATGTCAAAAGTGCCCTCCGAGGTAAGCCGACCCCAGCGGGAATCCAACACGCGTCGCTTCCATGTGAAAGAAGTCATTTTAACCCAGTGGTTGAAGTGGCAAATTTGACCGATTTTCTTGGGGAAATGTGAAGAATTTGAACAAATCGACAAAGGATTGGGGGGTTATATGGGGTTACATTTGGGGGTTATATTTGGCCCTGTCTGGAGGGCGGTATGGTCCAGACCCGGTCGTTAAGGCTTCAGCGACCGGAGTTCGAGCCCCGCTGCCGGAAGACGGTGGGTGGTTTCCCGAGTCCGACTTTAGAGCGGTGGTGTTTCACTGCTAGGACATGAGCCTCTTGTTATCTTTTTTTCCCCTTCTATATTTGGGGGTGGGTCGGGGTAGCTTACTAGCTTGCAGATGATGCGTAGATTCCGGCTCGAACTATAAGTTTTGGCCAGGCCTGGTTTTGGCTCTCGAAAGTTTCGACTCGAAACTAAGATTTTGGAAGCAATAATTAACGTCCCATCAAGTAGATCCATTATCACATTATGTGTCATTGCTTGGTCGAGTATGAAACACGCTCCACGTTAATCATGTAACGTGCTGATGGATCTGTCTGTCCCGTTCGACTCGCGCTAATCGCAGTGTAACACTTCAGGCTGGCTGCGCGTGATAGTGATGTGCCACCAGAGCATATGCCACAGCATAGTGTTGTCCTCCGCCGGCGGACATGTCCGTCCCAGTATGGGTAGTGTGGTTGCGCGTTGGGATGCGCGTGGGGGGAGCGCGTTGGGGTGCACCCCACATGGGCAGGCTGCCTGTACGCACTCGTGTCACGGTACGATTCGACCCGTAGCACAGCCGCAGCCGTAGCAGTCTACAATTATAACTATAACGACCAGCCGGAACACTTAGTTGTTAGTACGTAGTCCGACTTCACTGAGTCTGATCTCATTCGGCTGAGAGATTCCTCTCTGTCGCGACCTCCTGTCTTCCTCTCATCTGCATTGTTGCCACCCCAGCCGACCAGAAATGCCATCTATCATGCGTTCGTTCGCTGTAATCAGCGCGATGCTGCTGGCGGCATCACCCCTTGCCAGCGGTGCACCATTTCGCCACGATGGTGACTGCATCGATCCTGCTCTCATGGCGAGTGGCCTGACTGCCTTCCCGGAGAACATGAGGGTGATTGGCTCTCAAGGATCTTCCGAGACCGAGGTAAGTAACGTCCTTCGGCAGCCCTGATTGGATGATTGTCCACCAAGCCTCTCCCGGTCTTCTATTTACATTCGAGCCATGCACTCGCTCCTTTCCTCTTCCCTCTCCCAGTCCGCAGCATCGGGAACTGCGCACCTGAACAAATCCTAGGCGCGTCGCAAGCAAGCGATGCGGAATAAGGGCGGGGAATCGGAGCAACAGCTGGCACCGGAATCGAGTGCGGCGGTTTGAAGCCAGGTTTAAGGACCGGACAGGGGGCCCTGGGGTCAGGGGCCGGTAAGGCCCAGGGTTGGAACGTGCGGACAAAAAGACGATCGGACTACGGGGTGACTCTGGCCCAGAGGGGCTCTGCCAAAAGTGGCGGAGAGTGTTGGCTATCGGAGCGACAGGTGGCACCGGAATCGAGTACAGCGGACCAATGCCAGGGTTACGTGCGGACAGCACGACAAAAACAGACAGCACGACACAACGGGGTGACTCTGGGGTCCCGCCGCCCAGAAGGGGGGGCTCTGCCAAAAATCCAAGATATGATTCCTGCAAGCGTCCATGAACTGCTGTCAATTCTTCTATCTTTTTGTACATCATTCCATGCATGCCCCCCCCCCCCCCCCCCCCCCCCCCCCCCCCCCCCACACACACCACCACCACACACACACTAGCAAATGCGTCTGTCCATGCTTGCAGGCACAAAATGCCTAATGAATGTGTGGGCGTGTGGCTCTATGGCCAGAGCCTTCCTTCTTTACCTTCCACCTCATACTTCACCCTCTACTGCAGCAACTTCCAATTCTTGTAAATGTCCGATGCATTCCTCCCCCTTCCTGCTCCCATCTCCCTACCCACCCAGGGCTTTTGTTATCAAACCTGAAAGTGGTTTTTTCTAGCTCTATGGTTTAAGACCTCCTCCAGGGACAGCGTTTTGTGGTTCCTTGTTGCTTCTTGTCGCTTTTCAGGGCCAGCTAGGCCAAAAACAAAACTTGTTTTGTCTTACTTATTACACCAGTATCGATATTTTTGCCAAAACGGGGTCAAAAGTAGCGATCGCTTTGTATAGCGGTAAAAACAAGCCCTGTACCCACCCCCAACCCTGCCCATGTGCCAGGGTTTTGCATTAGCATGTTGAGAGGGAAATTTGAAAGGGTCATCAGGGGTCATGCTGATTACTGTTAAGCCCTGCACAGCAGCACCAAGTTAGCTGAAGTGAATGATCAGAGCATAGCGGCTGAAGATGATTCCCAAGCACTCCGATCATTTCCAATTCTACTATGCTTTGCTTTTGCTGTACACAGTCTGAAGGTGTCTTGCTTTCGTTTCCTTGTTTGTGTAGGTGGATCTCGCAATCGGATTCACTGTTGAGTACAAGAACTCATACAAGGTGAGTTGCCCATGCAAACAAAATAGGAGAGATACCCCCCATGCTATTTGAATTTGAATTTGAATTGTTACATACAAGGTGGGTTGCCCATGCTCAAGATGGCTCAGAATCCCCCCTAAAATTTGAATTGTCAGATTGAATTGCGAACAAAATAGGAGAGACATCCCCCCCACAATTTGATTTTGAATAGTAGCATGCTTTTTCAGCCAACTCTGGGCTGCTCACAGTCTTCCAGTTCCAAGCCCCTCCGTGCGATTCCCACGGATACCAGGGAGCATGCTGTGCAGATTAGACGGTGGACTATCCCCCAAAGACTGTCTCATCAACCGTCCCAACGACTTTGATCCTTAGTGTTGTAGGATCCCCTAGCGTGCTGGGGTTACGGCAGCCGTAGGCTCAAGGAGTGCGGATTAAAACGCATAGAGCCGATTCCATCTGGTTAGGACATGCCTCTGTCTTGTGGTTTGTGGTGGTTTGTGGTGGTTGGAATGTCACCAGTGTTGCCTGAAGCCGATTCCATCTGATTATGACTTGCCTCTCTCCTTTGTGGTTGCGTCCCAATCCTGAGGGGAACAGATTTTGCTTGGTTAAGTCAAGAGCACGTTTAGTGAGGAAAGATGGGTGATCATAGATCTCTCCAGAGGGGAGCAGATTTTGCTTGGTTGAGTCAAGAGACCTTTCTTTAATGTCGTGAAAGGAATTTCACCCCAGGAGGTGGGTCTCCCGACACAAGCCAGCGATAACAACGATTCAGTTTGAATGGCATTGCCACTCCTACAAAAGAGTGAGTTGTGAGGATAGATGGGTGGTCATATGTATCATCCTTTGAACGTGCGGCCGCAGCTGTCAAACTCTTGCCAACCATGAAGCATTCTTACTCTTGCCAACCATCAAGCATTCAAACTCATTCCAACCATCAAGCATTTAAACTCTTGCCGATCATCAAGCATTCTAAGAATCTAATCACCTTGCCAAGCATTCTAAGAATTTAATCACCGCCCCCATGAGCCATCGACTTCTGGAGTAGTGTGACAGCCAGATCATTAATCACATCCTTGAACTTAGGACTGTATTTGAATCAGTTGTTGTTCTTGGACCTCCTTTGGACAGCTTCCTTCATCCATTCCGACTTGGTATACTGCTTTCTTTCTTCTTTCCTTCGACTTTGGCCTGTATTTGAATCCAAACCAATTTGTCATACAAAGTGAGTGCATTCACATTTGCCATCTTATCATTATCTGGCAAGCATTTTCCTGCTGATCTTCGTGCTCCGCAATCTTACAATGTGTCAGTGCATTCACATATGAACTCTCATCCTCGAATCATGTTCGGCTTTCAGAGCAGATGAACTTTTTGAAACTGGTCATGCTTATGTCCCTAAGCTCCAGAATCAAATCCAGACGGGACTAGCTTAAATAGTTCTTTTCAGCTACGAGAAGCAGCTTCTAAGCAGCTCTCTGAGCCAGCCACTAGGCCAAGCCCCTAAATGTCAACAGAACAAGGGAATCTGGTTGTGTCAGCTTCAAGGTGCACTAGGTTGCATCAGGTTTGGCTGACTAGCCAGTCAGGGGAGCTGTCTAGAAGCTGCTGCCTTGGCTGAAAATAAAAGCTTTGCCCACATATATACCGTATGCGCAATCTGTACCGCACTCCCTGAACCTCACACCCCCAAAATACAAACTAAGCCCTGAAGCTGAAGCCTAGTGCCTTGCCTCCAACTACTATGCAGATTGTCAACAACACGGCCACCCGTGAGGTCTACGTCCTGTACCAGTGTGGTTCTGTGGCACCAAGTGCTGAGGAGATCCCTGTGGGTGCCAAGGTGTTTGCCATTCCCCTGGCTGGCATCTCTGTCACGGACACCACTGCCCTCGCCTTTGTTGTAAGTATATTCTCCATCTTCCCCGTTTGGGCCAAACCTTCCGCTACCGCGCGACTTGAATCTCGGCCTCGCCCCCCAACAGGCAGGCCCTGAGCATGCTCATATGATTTTACAATTGCCACGTTCTTCAAGGCTTTTTTTCCCGCTACCTAGTAGGCAAGATGTGCCGCAATCCTGTCTCGGCACTATTTTGATGGGTGTACATTATTCTTTCTTGCTTTACCCAACAAAACGGTCAATCATCTTTTTTCGATTGCCAATGTACAGGATGCTTTGGGACTGGGCGGACGCGTTGACTTCGTGACTCAGTATGCTACCAACCCATGCATGCAGAGCTTGGGCATTGGAGGTGGGCCACTTGAGTTACCTGGGTGTTATATTATTTGTATGAAAAGGTTACACAGCTTGAATGGTCTGCAAAGGCAAAAGCCACAATAGCCTTCCCCAGAGCAAATGAGCGGGAAGGTTCCTACAACCTCACGCCCCGTGGCAAGGCATAACACTTTTCATTTTTGTTAGGTTTAATTTTTTATCGGTGCCACATCTGATGTGTTTGTAGGCGCCTGTTTTTGGTCTGTGTCAGGTATGCCAGCCTGGCACTGTTTGGTCCTGTGTCAGGTATGCCAGCCTGGCACTGTTTTGGTCTGTGTCAGGTATGCCAGCCTGGCACTGTTTTAGTCTGTGTCTGGTATGCCAGCCTGGCACTGTTTTGGTCTGTGTCAGGTATGCCAGCCTGGCACTGCTTGGGTCTGTGTCAGATATGCCAGCATGGCACTGTTTTGGTCTGTACCCGGTATGCCAGCAGGGCACTGTTTCTGTCATCTCAAACACTACACCACGATGGGAGTAAGGTAGGGTCTGTTTGACTTCCTTCACATTTAGGGCATCATCTGTCTTCACCGCTGCTTGTGTTACTAGTGGTGCTGCTGGTTAAGAGGTTGCTGTTTTGATTGGGAGACAATCTCATTTAGGTATTATATATATATATATATATCATTTAGGTCGTATTGGGAGGGGTCATTTAGGTATTATATATATATATATCATTTAGGTCGTATTGGGAGACAATATTGTCCAGGATATCATATACTATCATTGGTTACGTATTGGGAGACAATATTGTCCAGGATATCATATACTATCATTGGTTTCGTATTGGGAGACAATATTGTCCAGGATATCATATACTATCATTGGTTTCGTATTGGGAGACAATATTGTCCAGGATATCATATACTGTCATTGGTTTCGTATTGGGATACAATATTGTCCAGGATATCATATACTAACATTGGTATATCATATCATAGGTATTGTATTGGGAGACAATATCGGTCAGGAGATCATATCGTATCATTGGTACATGATATCATATCATAGGTATTGTATTGGGAGACAATATCGTTCAGGAGATCATATCGTATCATTGGTACATGATATCATACCATTGGTATTGTATTGGGAGACAATATTGTTCAGGAGATCATTGGTATTGGATTCCAGGGAGGGGTGTGATGTGGGATGTGGGATATTTCTCTTCATTTTTTGAATGACATAATTTTGACGGTGGTGTTGGTCAACGTTGGCGCTGTGAATTTCTTTGATGTCGTTGACATCGTAAATGTTGATGTGGATGTCATTCTACTGTTGTACTACTTCTGCTCAACTGTTGTACCAATATTCTTGAACTGTTTTACTACCGTTGTTCAACTGTTGTACTACTATTGTTCATCTGATTTACTGCTGATGTTTAACTTGTGTACTACTATTGTACTACTGTTGTTCAACTGAGGTGCAACTGTTGTTCAACTGTTGTACTGCTGTTGTTCAACTGTTTTACTACTGTTCAACTGATGTACTACTGTTGTTCAACTGTTGTACTACTGTTCAGAGCTTTTTATTTTGCCAGCCTGGGGGATTAAAATCGTAATCAGGATCCTGTCCTGGGAGGAGACGCACAAAAAAAGGAATACAATTTCCTCTTTTGGATTTGAAAAACAAATCCCTGCTACTATTGTACTACTGTTGTTCTGCTGATGTGCTACTAGCAGCTTTCTTGGGGCAAAAAATCAACCCCCAAAGATTATAACATAGCACCCCCAAAACACCAAGGCACATAATGTAGTATTTGTGCTACAAGTAGCATCTTCAAGAAACCCATCACATGTGCGTGATGTACTGATGTGGGATGTTTCTCTTAATTGGTTGTGGCAGAATTTTGACGTCATTCAACGTGCTGATGTGATCAGATAAGGATAAGATTTTGACGTTGTTCAACGTGCAGATGCGATAAGATAAGAATACGAATTTGGCGTTGTTAAATGTGCTGATGCGATCAGATTATAACTAGATTTTGATGTCATTCAATGTGCTTCTTTTGACGTTGTTCTATGTGCTGATGCAGGTTGCAACAAGGTTGCCTTGGGGTTTACCTACGGACGTAATGATGAGGCAAAGCAGGCTGAGGTAAGAGCTTGAGTCAAAAAAATGAAAGAACAGCTGGAACGTAGTGCCAAGGGAGACCAGCTTATAGGGGGTGAAGGGTGGGGGGCAGGGAAGGGTGGGGGGTGGGGGGGCCGAATGGCGCATGCTACGTACTTTCATCTTGCCTCTGCGCTGAGCGCGGTCTTTGCTCGAGTCAGAAAAAAGATGCGGCAAAGCAAGCTGAGGTGAACGCTTGAGTCAGAAAAAAGAAAAGAAAATAACCACCTCGCACCTCACTTGTCCAGACCAACTTATTTTCCTCCCCCCTTCGCTTTTCTTTTCTTGAAGTACTTGCCTTGAATCTGTTCACACCCATGTGATCACATCCTGTCGTGTACTTCACTCAGGAGTGTGATCGTGCCAGCAGTACATGTCTTGAATCTATGCACGCCCATGTGATCACATCCTGTCATGTACATAACTCAGGAGTGTGATTGTGTCAGCAGTACGTGTCTTGAATCTGTGTGCACCCATGTGATCACATCCTGCACATATGTGTACATCATGTGCCGCATTGGCTGTTTCAGATTGTACATCATGTGACACATGTGCTGATACAGATTGTACATCATGTGACTCATGTGCTCATACAGATTGTACATCATGTGCACATGTGCTCATACAGATTGTTCATTATGTGACACATGTGCTCATACAGATTGTTCATCATGTGCTGCATGTGCTGATGCACATTGTACATCATGTGACTCATGTGCTCATACAGATCGTACATCATGTGACTCATGTGCTCATACAGATTGTACATCATGTGATGCATGTGCTGATACAGATTGTACATCATGTGACGCATGTGCCAGCAGTGGCCTTCTTACTTCCTGACATTCTTCATTTAATACTTCCCCGCAGTTTGATGCTCAAGATGCCGCAGTGGATGCTTTCTTTGTATACGGCGCCAGCTCCAATGCCAAGGGCATCTCTGTTGTGTAAGTGTTTTTACTTTCATGTGTGCTATGTGTACAGTGTGTGTGCATGCAGTGTGTGTGCATGCATCTGCCAAGGGAATCTCTGTTGTGTAAGTGTTTTTACTTTCATGTGTGCTCTGTGTACTGTGTGTGTGTGCATGCAGTGTGTGTGCATGCATCTGCCAAGCATCTGCTAAGGGCATCTCTGTTGTGTACGTGTTTTTACTTTCATGTGTGCTCTTTGTACTGTGTGTGTGCATGCATCTGCCAAGGGCATCTCTGTTGTGTAAGTGTTTTTACTTTCATGTGTGCTCTTTGTACTGTGTGTGTGCATGCAGTGTGTGTGCATGCATCTGCCAAGGGCATCTCTGTTGTGTAAGTGTTCTTACTTTCATGTGTGCTCTTTGTACTGTGTGTGTGCATGCAGTGTGTGTGCATGCATCTGCCAAGGGCATCTCTGTTGTGTAAGTGTTCTTACTTTCATGTGTGCTCTTTGTACTGTGTGTGTGCATGCAGTGTGTGTGCATGCATCTGTCAAGGGCAACTCATTGTGTAAGTGTTTTTACTTTCATTTGTGCACTGTGTAATGTGTGTGAGCATGCATTGTGTGTGTGTGCATGTACAGTGTGTGTATGTACAGTGTGCATGTGTATGTACTGTGTGTGCATGCACCATGCATGTGTGTATGTACCGTGTGTGTGTGCATGTACCGGGTAGGTGAGAGTTGTTGAGCAGCCAATTTGTTTCAGCACAGATTTCTTTGGCCAACCCTGATGTTCCTTACGGCCATTCAGCGGATCATTGTACTTCGTACATCAGATTTGGCCTGGAATCCCGATAATCCTGGGAGTTCTGGGATAATTGTTGAAAATGTGGCCTGAAAAAGTCAAGGCACAACCTTTGCCCTGTTGCCCTTGATTCCCAAACGGTCTGCTAATAAATTGCTATAATTTTGAATTGCTATAATGCAGTGCCTCTCCAGAGCCCGGCTTGTTGCAGCGAACTGAGTGGATCAAGTATGTCTCCGTCTTCTTCAACATGGAGCCCGAGGCCAATGCCATTTTCCAAGGTCTTGAGCAGGTAAATACTGCAGTAACATGCATGTGTGCGTTTTGTGCACCCATGCTCCTTTTTTGCCCCTAGTCTTACACCTGTTGCATTGCTAACAACCACACGCAGAGGTATGAGGTGTTAGCCTGTACCCTTCAAGCAACCACACCAAGCTAATCTTACACCTGTCGCATTGCTAACAACCACACGCAGAGGTATGAGGTGTTAGCCTGTACCCTTCAAGCAACCACACCAAGCTAATCTTACACCTGTCGCATTGCTAACAACCACACGCAGAGGTATGAGGTGTTAGCCTGTACCCTTCAAGCAACCACACCAAGCTAATCTTACACCTGTCGCATTGCTAACAACCACACGCAGAGGTATGAGGTGTTAGCCTGTACCCTTCAAGCAACCACACCAAGCTAATCCTACACCTGTTGCATTGCTAACAACCACACGCAGAGGTATGAGGTGTTAGCCTGTACCCTTCAAGCAACCACACCAAGCTAATCTTACACCTGTCGCATTGCTAACAACCACACGCAGAGGTATGAGGTGTTAGCCTGTACCCTTCAAGCAACCACACTTAGGTATTCTTACATCTGTTCCATTGCTAACTAACTCGCAGAGGTACGCAACTATCAAGGCTGCTGCTTCTATCTCTACCACCAAGCCTCTTGTGGCCTTCATTGGCTACACCCCCCCCCAATGGGGCGAGTCTATCTCGGTGTCCTTTGCGGCATACAAGCTGAGCCTGATCAAGGTAAAGGACGTTGCAGGCATCTTAATCCAGGATGATATGTTATTGTTACTTGTACCAATCAGGGTACTACTAAGCGCGCGCGGCAGCGCGATGCCACGCTGCCTTTTTGAGCCCCTCTACGCGTTTTATTGCGCAGTTTTTTCAACCCCCTGTGGGCGCAGCGCACAGTTTTTGCGCTATTTGAACTAAAAAGCGCTGACCAATTTGGCAAGAAGTAGTATCCTGGTACCAATCTCTCCACCTTAAGGATCAGTGGTTGGCCCCTGTGAAAGCAAGCGGGCTGCCCCCCTCAACCTCACGCCTCGTGATAAGGCGTACTATTTATTTATTCAAGGGATGTTGCAGGCATCTTGATGTAGGATGATATGTTATTGCACGTCTTACTCCAAGGATTACATGCTATTGCTTGTTTTACTAAGTAAATTGGGAAATACCTGATGGATTGAAGGTCAGCTTTTGTCCACACTCAATCATGTGAATGTCCAACCATATGACCGTCTATGTCCGATCATGTGAATGATCGACTCTGAATGATTGACTCTGAATGTTTGACTCTGGATGTTTGACTCTGAATATTTGACTCTGAATGTTTGACTCTGAATGTTTGACTCTGAATGTTTGACTCTGAATGTTTGACTCTGAATGTTTGACTCTGAATGTTTGACTCTGAATGTTTGACTCTGAATGATTGACTCTGAATGTTTGACTCTGAATGTTTGACTCTGAATGTTTGACTCTGAATGTTTGACTCTGAATGTTTGACTCTGAATGTTTGACTCTGAATGTTTGACTCTGAATGTTTGACTCTGGATGATTGACTCTGGATGATTGACACAGGATGATTGACTCTTGATGATTGACTCTGAATGTTTGACTTAGGATGAATGACTCTAGAAGATTGACTCTGAATGTTTGACTTAAGATGAATGACTCTAGGTGATTGACTCTGAATGTTTGACTCTGGATGATTGACTCCTAAAATTGTACTCTGAATGTTTGACTATGGATGATTGACTATGGATGATTGACTCTGAATGTTAGACTCTGAATGTTAGACTCTGGATGTTTGACTCTGAATTTTTGACTCTGAATGTGACCCACAGCGTTGTGTATTACAGTGCCTTCAGGATTGCTTTTCTACTTTGTCTTGTAGCTTGCCATTTGTTTGAAGAGTTTGGCTGAGTCTTGACGAGGGTCAAGATGCTAAATTCCACTTCTTGTCCCCCTTGACTCTATCAAGCTGCAGGCACATTTGGATTCCAGTAGGGCACCAGGAAACATGTGTATATCATCATTGCATTATCACTGACACACTTAATTTACCCCCCCCCCCCCACACACACAAACACACACATGAACACACTAACACACACACACTTTGTATCCATCAGGATGCTGGAGGCATGCCTCTGGACAAGGATGCCATCGCCGCAGCATTCCCAGATGTCACCTTCCAATATTTCTCCTTCCAACTGAGGAATATGAGCACTGCCCCTGCGATCTTGAAGAGCATGCTGGCTAACGTTGAAGTGGTTGTGGACGAGTCAGCCTACAATGGTGAGCAACCCCATCCAGTTTGTTTGTTAAGAAAACAATTACCCAGTAAGCTTTGCATTGCTTTCCTTTGCATTGATTTGCTTTTGCTTTGCTTTGCTTTGCTTTGCTTTGCTTTGCTTTGCTTTGCTTTGCTTTGCTTTGCTTTGCTTTGCTTTGCTTTGCTTTGCTTTGCTTTGCGTTGCTTTGCTTTGCTTTGCTTAGTATGGAGTTGCGATAGTTGGTGCCCCTTATTTTCCCCAAATAATCAAGCAATTAATTTATCATGAAGTAGTGATATAAGTATGAGCTTCATGATGTAGACCGGTACGTTCTTATATGGGATCTAAGCAAGGTTGTATGTTCCCACCTCCTTACCACCATCTGAGCAAGCAAGTAATTTCTGACACAGTAGTTATATAAGTATGAGTATCATAATGCATACATTATTTTATGGGATCTAACCGGGGTTGTATATGCTCACACCCTTGCAGGTATCAAGAACGCCACCTCCCCACCACCACCACCACCACCATCACCACCTCCTCCACCACCATCACCACCACCACCACCACTACTGCCCCCCCCCCCCCCCCACACACACCCACCACCACCACCACCACCTCCACCACCATCACCACCACCACCTCCACCACCTCCTCCACCACCATCACCACCACCACTACTGCCCCCCCCCACCACCACCTCCACCACCACCATCACCACCACCACCATCACCACCTCCACCACCACCACCACCACTACTGCCCCCCCCCACCACCACCACCATCACCACCACCATCACCACCACCACTGCCCCCCACCTTATAATATGTGCTATCCCCCTTGCAGGAATCAAGAACGATGATCTTTCTATGGCCAACTTCATGACGCGATATGGCTTTGTTGCTGACGATGTTGCCAGCTTTCCTTTCCTCAGGTGCGTGTCATCTGGCTTTTACTTTCAGCTACGAGCAGCAGTTTTAGACAGCTTCCCTAACTGGCTACTGAATGGGTCAAACCAAATGCGACCTAGCGCACCTTGAAGCAGGCACAATCATCTTTCCAGAACTGCTGAAATATATTGAAGAGGCTGACTCAAGGAGCTGCCTAGAAGCTACTGCTCATAGCTGGGGAAAATGATGTCGACAGCCTTGCTTTCCTCAGGGTTTTGCTGACGAGGCTGGCTCAAGGAGCTGCCTAGAAGCTACTGCTCATAGCTGGGGATATGATGTCGCCAGCCTTGCTTTCCTCAGGGTTTTGCCGACAAAAGGCTTCTGTTTTTTTTACAGTCTAGCCGATGAAGGCGCAGCCAAATAGACTGAATAGACTTGCCATGCCCCCCCCCCCCAGGCCAAGCCAGGCCCAGCCAGGCCCCCCCAGGCCAAGCCAAATAAACTGAATAGACTAGCCCTACCTCGATATTGGGAAGGGCTGTATACCAAACAACGGTGCTAAATTGACAATACATAGTTATGCGTTTATATGGGCAAGACTACGTCTGCGGACAACACACCAGGCCTTACTGATACGAGCACCTTGGGCGCATACCTGCTTTGTTCTTTCAGCATGTGGCACTGCCTTATCTGACATCCGAATATGTAGACTAGGCACTCTAGACTTAACCCCATGGCCCCGTGAGTGATAATGACTCATGAAAGTCCCAACTCCCCTAATAGCCTTCATATCTGAAAGCATGTATGTCTTTATAGCTCGTTTCAAGTCCCTCCATATCACCATGAGGCTCTGACAAGAGTGAGCCAAACTCTGCTGGTGGCCCTGGCTGGGCAGCGGTTGCCAACCCCATGGCCCCGTGAGTGATTCTGACAGAAGAAAGCTTATGTAGCCTGATTAGGCGTTTGGCACTGCCTTATCTGACATCCAAATTTATGGACTGGGCACTCTAGACTCAACCCCATGGCCCCGTGAGTGATTCTGACAGAAGAAAGCTTATGTAGCCTGATTAGGCGTATGGCACTGCCATAAGGCAGTGACTGCCTTATCTGACATCTAAATATATTGACAAGGCACTCTAGACTCGTTTTTTTTGTGTGCGGCGCATCACAAATTGTGTGACTCGGTGCCAGTGCAACGCGCTGCCCCCCGACCCCCCCGGGGCTCCGCACTTCTCCACCATGGGATGGCTATGCAACAATCCTGAAATCAGGCTTGAGTAGCTGGAGCAGCTTCTCAAGCTGGCCTACAGAAATCTGACAAATAAGGTGTCTAGACTATGCAAGTGCAGGATGTTGAATCCCAGGAACCTCAAATCATGTGCCTGATGGAAATGAATTTTAAAAAGCAATAAATGCAATACATTTTGAGCTCCCGTTTTCCTACGCCCTAAGCACTTTTGTTTCTCCCCATGTCTAGGAGCACTTTCTTTCTAAACCCTGAAGCCTAAAACCATTTGTTTTCCCCTTCTCTAGGATCTCTTTGTTTTAACCCCTAAACCTTTTTGTTTCTCTATATCTCCAGGATCTAATTATTGAAACTCTTAACCCCAAACCTCTTTGATTAAACCCTAAACCCTATACCTCTTTGTTTCTCCATATCTCCAGGAACGAGAATGTTGTGCGTCAGGATGGTTTTGAGAACCCAGCTGGCTCCACTCACTGGTTTGAGGCTGCTGTGACCAACCCTGACGGGGTAAGTGTAGATTGTTGTGCCCAATGCTGCCCGTTATTTGCCTTCTCTGATCCATTTATAATAACCTTGCTCACGGGAATGGTTCATGGAATGGATTGGTAAGTGAAGTGTTTTAAAATGGAATGGTTCATGAAATGGGATGGTAAATCTTGTGTCTTGCTCCACCTCATGCGTAAAGTTCATCACATGCGTACCTTCGTGAATTTGTAACTATAAATACATAAATGCTCCATCTCTTGAGATGCCAAAAAATACTTCTCATGCGTCAAGCACCAGTGAAGTAAAAGTACAACTCATGCGTAAACTGCCTTGAAAAATTACATCTCAGGCGTAAAGCACCAGTGAAGTAAAAGTACATAGCATGCATTAAGTACCTTGAACAGGTTCTCCAGGTAAAAATCTTGTGTCTTGCTCCACCTCATGCGTAAAGCTCCTGTGAAGCCAGGAGGTTGGCCTGCTACTCGTTTTGTGTAGTAATCTCCAATGGCCCAAAAAGAATTTTAATCATCTCGTTTTGTTCTCTCGCCTCACTTTGTCAGCCTAGTTGCATTGATGTCAGTGTTGTCGAATGCTACACCCCCCGGACCCCTCGATACCGGGACGCGCTGCCCCCCGATCCCCCCAGGCTCCGCGCTTTGCGCTCCGCCATACAATGGCTACGCTACCTACCTGAAATCAGGGTTGAGTAGCCCAAGTAGCTACTCAACCTGGACAGCAGAAATCTGAAATACGAAATCACTGATTGATGTGGGTTCTTCAGGATTCTGACATGCAAGGTAGCAGCCACGTCACTTTTACATCTGTGGCTCATGCACAGGGAATTGTCTTTTATATTGTAGAATTAAATTATCACTGTAGCACAAACTCAGGGCCCCCATCGGTTAAAGCATTGTTTGGGATTCAGTTCATCAGTGCTTTTTCTTTTTAAGCCCTTCCTATACTGTTGGGCAAGTCCCTTGAGCCTATTTGGGCTACCCCTGGACTGTAACATACACGTACACAGGAAATTGTCTCAGTCACCGATCGAGCTTTGTTCCGCATCCACATCTCTGCTACTAACATGACTAGGGAAAGGCCAAGTTAGTTAATATTAGTGAATGCTAGTTAGTATTAGATGGACGAGCTGTCTCACCAGATTTTGAATTTATTTGAAAAACTAATATTATTGTGAAACAGTAATACTATTAGTTCATTTTAGTTTTTCAAACACCAATATTAATTGCCGTTCCCTAAACATGACGCACCCTGCTTTTCTGCTGTGACAGGTCCTTCTGGACTTGGCCCAGGCCATTGCTGTCAGCAACCCTGCAGCTCTTACAAGTATCCAAGAAAGCACTCCTGCAGGCACACGCCCTGGATTCCTCCGTGTCCTCGGCAAATCCAAGCCCGTTTTGCTTCAGGCCTTGCAGTGCCCCTTGGCGTCCTGTGAGATCCCATCCTCTGAGATCTGCCCTTTCATCTACAAGGCATGTGACGGCTCCATCAACCATGCCGATGAGCTGGTCAGGTGTGCCCCAAGCTGCAACCAGGATGAGTCTGCTGAGAGCGTTACGCCACCACCACCACCAACGGGGGATGCTATGGGCCTGCACCCATTTGCTCTGTTGACCGTGGCCGCTATGGGTTTCGCTGCCCTTCTGTGCTGAATGTGCTGAAGACATTGCAAAATCACTGAGGATAGTGCAAAATAAGAGAAACACAATGTATGCGGTGTGAGCCACCACATGTGTACATCTCAAAATATGTATCGGATTAAGCAAGCAGCCAGCAGGCTAGACAGCAAGATCTTCTTTGAACGCCTTCCGAACCATCAGTCGGCGCTGTTTTGTATATGGTCCCACTTCCTGGGGTGAAAATCAAAAACAAATCAAAACAAAATCATATGGTACCTGTGTCGTCACTGAGCAGGGTAGTTCAACATGTACGAGTCAGCTGTGGACACACACACTCCAGAGGGGTGAGTGCATGTGAGCAAGTACGTTATTGGCAGGTTTTCAATTTCCGACAGGCGTGCATGGTTTTCCTGGTTTACACACACACAATTTGACAGAAGCATGCATGTTTACACACATGTTTGGGGAGGGGAGGGGGGGGGCATGTGCGTGCACTCTTAAACTCTCTGAGGGGGGGGGGGGGGGAGGGGGGGGGGGGGGGGGGGGGGGGGGGCATGTGCGCGCACTCTTAAACTCTCAGAGGGCTTTGAAGAATCCTGTCACCGGCAACCTAAATTGTCATGCTGAGCAATTTGGATGCCCAAACCTGCCCAAAGATACATTTTCGACCTTTGGGCCATGTCTAGTACATGTGCATCTCCTCTTTTGTAGGAGTGGCAACGCCATTTGAACTCTATCCTCCGGGTGGCTGGTTTGTGTCGGGAGACCCACCTCCTGGGGTGAAAGTCCTTTCGCAACTTGTTTAAAAACGTGCCAGGATGTGATCACCCCATGACTTTGTGACATATGCACCTTGGATCACTTGTACCTGCACCTCCACCTGCACCTATGTGTTTGATCACTGGTACCTGCACCTCCACCAGGACCTGCACCTCCACCTGCACTAATTGTTTTGATCACTGGTACTCGCACCTCCTCCAGGACCTGCACCTCCACCTGCACCTGTTGTTTTGATCACTGGTACCTGCACCTCCACCAGGACCTGCACCTGCACCTATTGTTTTGATCACTGGGACCTGCACCTCCACTTGGACCTGCACCTATAGTTCCTAAGACCTATGTGATATCTGCACCTGTGATCATTGAGACCTTCATGATACATTGATTCAACAAGAAGAGAACTAGATGGATTTTGTCACCACGCTCATTTTTTTTACCGTGCATCGTGCAAGAACTTGGACTTGGTTACATAGCTTCAGCCGGAAATTTGGCTGCTTGCCGTCTTCGGCTGTAAAATAAAATATTACCAAGAAAATCGTGCAAAACAGGAGAGAAGTCAAGCACGAAAGTAAGATAATATATTATTTCCATGTGGGACCACTGTAAGTCTGTTACTGCCAGCTCTCTCGGATATTTTGTTGTGTCTGTAAGTATGAAAGTGCCAGCTCTCTCGGACCAATATTTCTATGTGGGAACACTGGAAGTCTGTTACTGCCAGCTCTCTCGGATGTTTTGTTGTGTCCGTAAGTCTGTAACTGCCAGCTGACCAATATTTACATGTGGGAACACTAAAAGTCAGTAACTGACAGCTCTACCATCCGTTATTGGCTGAGCCCCCCCTGGATTAGAGCCCCCCCCCCCCCCCCCCCCCCCCGTTTAGAAGCAGTACCCAGCAGTACAGCGACGAAACTGATATAAACATATGCCAATCTCACATGACTCATTTTAGTCATGTAGTCCAGTCACCCCACCTGATTAAGATTTATATTCAGATTAAGATTCGTTCCCTAATTTGTAGGCAAAGTATTTGTGGACGAAGTGTTTTATGAGGTCTCTTAGCTTCTTTGAGTACATTCTTGGGGACACTTTTCTAGAGCAACCAAATAACACAACTATATAAACCACGGCGTGACATGTATGAAGCCACCTGTGAGCCATCACACTACCCTACGAACATATATCGGGCCGTATATCGGGCCGTATAAGTTTCAGATTAACAACTTAGGTTTCAGGTTAGAACAAGTAATTGAAATTGAAATTGTTACATCCGTGTAGAACCGTTACTCACTGGACGTGAAGTTAAGGACACCATAGCGTAAGCCGGAGCTAGCTATAGTCACCGTAGGACCATCTCAGTAAAAAGAATTACCACCGATGCCTGACTGGCAGGCACCGAACAAGTAACAAGATGTAAGAGCTAATAAAGACTAAGAAAACAGTCAAAAGAGGGAAATTAGAAAATTAGAAAACGCTGAATTCGAGGAAGAGAGTATCGCCCTATCCTACCTACTTATATACATACATTCCTAGCAATATATAGATATATTCGATCTATCATACGAGATTGCACGATACATAAACACGTTGGGAGGGTCCAATTACTGCACCGCAAGTTGCCTTCAAATCTTGAATCGTAACCCTAGCCGGCGTTGAACCCCTCTTCAAGTCTTCACGTCAGGGCACTTCCATTGACCAAATTGGCCTGCGATTTAGCGCACTTGGAAAACAAACTGCGCTGTGTAGTGCAAAAAGCGCAATAATTGCTTGCTGCGCCCACAGGGGGGTGAAAAAAACTGCGCTAAATGTGCAGTGGGGCTCAAAAAGGCAGCGGGCTTGGAAGTACCCTGCTTCACGTTCTTCTTCTTCCCTCGCCTGTGCCTAGTGTGAACAAGCATACTGCGTGAACAAGCATACTGAAGAACGTGAACAAGCATACTGTGTGGTGCAAGAACGTGAACAAGCATACTGCGTGGTGCAAGAACGTTAACAAGCATACTGTGTGAACAAGCATACTGAAGAACGTGAAGTACCCTGCTTCACGTTCTTCTTCTTCCCTCGCCTGTGCCTAGTGTGAACAAGCATACTGTGTGGTGCAGCGCCTCATTTCTCGGCTCCATTTCTACTCAGATGCGAAACTCTTTCAATCCTCAATATTCTTTCTCTCTCGAGTCCCAACCAATAATAAGGCATATATTGCAGAATTAAATTAACACTGTAGCACGAACTTAGGGCCCCCCGTCAGTAGAACAATTATTTTGGGGTGCCCACCAGTGCTTTTCCTTTTTATGCCCTTCCTTTAACGGTTGGGCGAGT
This sequence comes from Chlamydomonas sp. ICE-L, assembly GCA_013435795.1. Taxonomy (NCBI): domain Eukaryota; kingdom Viridiplantae; phylum Chlorophyta; class Chlorophyceae; order Chlamydomonadales; family Chlamydomonadaceae; genus Chlamydomonas; species Chlamydomonas sp. ICE-L. The sequence goes on from JACBWV010000234.1 coordinate 410,695, forward strand.
CCCTTTAGCCTATTTGGCCTACCCCTGGACGGTAACATACATAAATACATACAAGCCGCAAGGCAATAAATATACTGACAGTTGGACACATGCAATCCGTAATATTTCATATAAACATACAGGTGCAGTTTTGATACTAGTTTATCAAGTTTCAGTTGGTCGCCCCCCTTAGGTTGGTCGGCCCCCTTAGGGGGACAGACCTATGTTGGTCGACCCCCTTAGGAGAACAGACCTATGCGATGCTTACGCGATATCGTGCTGTTTTTTAAATCTTCACATTTCCCAAGATCGCCGGTCAAAATTGCCGGTTAATCTGACTGGCCTGAACTCTTTCCGACTCGTGTTCGATTCCCGTCGGGGGCGGATTACCTCTGAGGGCACTTTTTCGCGTACGTATCTCAGGGTTGCGGACGGTGGACGCGGCGTTTTCATTTGTCGTTTCCCTCCTGTCTTGTGGACTCAGTCTAGGGACCTGGAGCATGTCTACGATTCCCCCTTGAATAATTCGCTTCTTCGTGACTCTCGTAGCTCATTACATCAGCACATTGTGCTTGACAAGGAAATCTGCTCTTTCGCACTAGTTCCTGCAGGTTGCGAAGTAGCAACTGTAGCCTCGGGAGTTGCTGCACCTACTTCCATGGAACTTCGGAAAGTCAGTGAGCTAATAAGTTCATTAGCCTTACAGGGAACCCAGTTGAATAATAATTAGGGATAGGCAATATGATATCATGTCATCATATGATATCATATGATATCATACGACGCCGGCGGTCTGACTTGCTAAATTTGGCCTACGGCAACATGTCATATGATATTAAATCATATGATACTTGAATGATATCATATGATATCATACTCGTCTTTGGTCAGCATCATATGATTTGCCGGTCCCTAATAATAATGCCATGCCATGCTACATTGATTCTTGACCCCCCCAAGGCCCCAATATTAAATTGAACGGATAAATAAGCAACTGCTTGTGCATCCATCACCTAGGAGGCTGCCACTGCTGCTTGACGAACATTACACCACCCCCGGGGCCGACCTCCATGGGACCCGCCAGGGCCCCCTACTATAGTTCATATTTGTATTCTCCAGTTGTTCGGAATCTCTACGAACAACACGGCATCATCCTAAAGCTCCACTAGAAAGTTATTAATTATGTTATCGAAGTCTGCATGTGTGTGTTTTACAGGTATAGACCAGGGTACTACTTCATGCCAAATTGGCCAGCGCTTTATGCGCACAAACGTCAAATTGGTCAGCGCTTTTTAGTACAAAAAGCGCACAAACTGCGTGCTGCGCACAAAGGGGGTTGGAAAAACTGTGCGAAACGCGTAGAGGGGCTCAAAAAGGCAGCGCGCGCTTAGTAGTACCCTGGTATAGACGGACGGTATAGGCTAAACAGGCTAATCTACTTACCCAACCCCAATATTGGGATTGGCTGTAAACAAAACAAGCACTGGTGAACTGGACCTAAAAAAATCGAAAACGATGGGGCCCCGGAGTTTGTGCTGTGCAGGTGATATAACAATTTAAAAGACGCAAACCATTACTTCTATTACTATTCTAAATACATAGATAAAAATGTTATATTTATTCATCATACCGAACTAACTCTTCAACATTTTGCATGCTCTGAAATTGTCCCAATGCATCATATGGCATGTTTATTTGATCGAAGTCATTGACATATGAAACAAAAAAATGTGGAGTCTCAAGCTCTCTTAGTTTACTCCCCAACAACTCACGATCCTGTCAACTGACAACTCACAATTGACAGTCTAAACCTGTCATATACCATGGTCTAGCCGTAGACAACTCACAACTGACAGTCTAAAACCGTCTTTCACCATGGTCTCGCCGTAGACAACTAACAACTGACAGTCTAAAACTGTCTTGCTCCATGGTCTTGCCGTAGACAACTGACAAGTGACAGTCTAAACCTGTCTTGCACCATGGCATCCCCTTTTTATTCTCATTTTCATTTTCATTGTAATAAAATCGTCTCGCTGGACTTTCAAGCAGTGCTGATGATGTAAACACGAGTTCGATCCTCCAACAGACTGCAGTGAGCATTGACTTTGGCGGAGCCCCCCCTTCTTTAGGACGGGAGCCACCAGATTCACCCGTCTGTGCGAACGCCCCCCCCCCTGACACGTCAGCCAACTGTTTCGTAACTAACTGGCTTCGGTCCGCTCCATTTCGCTGCTGTTGTTCCGATAGCCAACACTCCCCAATTTTCCGCGTCAATCGCAACGCTGCCTTGTTTGTGAGGATTTGGACTCTAATGTTTAGAATCTACAGACAACCTGGTACTCCTCTACTTTATTCAACCCCACAGACACCAGGGTTTTCTTGAAGGTGCTACCAGTCCCAAAGATTGCATTAAGAGGTATCGGAAGAATACAAGTAGCGGTGGCTGGGCAGTACCATGAGCACTGCCAGGGGGTGGTAGGCAGCGTCTCCCCAAATTGGGGGCGGCGTCCCCACTAGACACCAGGGTTTTCTTGAAGGTGCTACCAGGGTACTACTAAGGGCGCGCGGCAGTGCGGTGCCGCGTTGACCCGTTTTGAGCCCCTCTGCCCGTTTCGCGCAGTGTTTTCAACCCCCTGTGGGCGCAGCGTGCAGTTTTTGCGCTTTTTGCACTAAAAAGCGCTGACCAATTTGGCTAGAAGTAGTACCCTGGGTGCTACATGTAACATGCAGCACAAGTGCTACATGAGGCACCCAAGTGTTTTGGGGTTGCTGCGCTAGAGACTTTTGTGGTAGCATATTGAGGCCCCCCAAACTGCTGGTAGCACTCCAAAGGCTCCTAGGAGCACTCTGGTGCTGCATGAAGACACTGCTGAATTTCCATACACGCACACACACTCACACACACATCTATGCGTCAATGGTACGTTCCAGTGATCCCACCTCCCACCTCCACCACACACGCGCTTTAAAACAACACTGGTAACGGACTACTACTACTCTTCTATTCAACCTTTGCCAGTTACTCTTCTATTCAACCTCTGCCAGTTACTCTTCTATTCAACCTCTGCCAGTTTCGAATCCCCACGGGTTTATTTCGTAATCCAGAGGGGAGCAGATTTTGCTTGGTTCAGTCAAGGGACCTTCCTTTAATGTTGTGAAAGGAATTTCACCCCAGGAGGTGGGTCTCCCGACACAAACCAGTGATAATTCAGTCCAGGATTCAGTTCGAATGGCATTGCCACTCCTACAAAAGAGTAGTTAGTGAGGATAGATGGGTGGTCACATATATCATCCTTCGTGAGCCCCGATCCGACGAATGGCTCAAAGGTTCAGATCCTGGAAAGAACGAAGAAGTTGCCGGGTTTGAATCCCCAAGGGTGGGATTTAGAGTTAGCGGTCGCTGTCAACCGCCATGGTAGCTTTGTCCAGGTAAAGTAGCAGCCCGTTCCCTACCGCCGTAAGACGGGGCTCCCTTAATACCACGCCCCACCAGGCGTTATCATTACTCTATTCAACCTCCCAATCACTATCCATAACCTCGTCCTACACCTTGACAAGTCGTTAAACTATCGGTGTTGAGACCTGGACATGTCTAGAATCGGTCTGTGTTCAAACCCTGTCACACTCCCTGGTTTCCGTGGCTATCGTACAGGGGGGGTCTTTTATTCTGCAGACGGCTAGACGCCGAATTGCCGGTGTATAGAACCTTGTAACGATTCTTCTTCTTCTAACCTCATCCTTGCCATCCGCAGTTCAGTTGTCAACCATTCGAGTTTGAGAAAGGGCATTCCGGCCTGAAACGGGGTTTCGAGGCTCACCATCAGCTGTTGCGCCTGCCCCACCTGGGCCCCCTGTACTGCCTGGGCCACTTGGATCTGAGCCTCCCATCACACTGGTGTACCCACCCTGGAAACTTCCCATCATTCCACCACCAGGGCCAGAGAAACTACCACTCATGTTCCCAGGTATGTTAGGATTGAAGTGAGGGGGGGCTCCGGGGGGCGGAGGAGCGCCCCCTCCTTGAGGACCACTAAAACTTGCCACTCCTCCAGGGCCCCCTCCTTGAGGACCACTAAAGCTTGCCACTCCTCCAGGGCCCCCTCCTTGAGGACCACTAAAACTTGCCATTCCTCCAGGAGGACCTCTCTGAACTGAAAAGCTGCCTGACATGGTTCCTGGCAGATTGCCAGCTCGCATGGAGCCAAGGTGTGGGGGCATAGGCTGGTTTGGACCTGCTCCAGGCCCTGCACCCCGGCCATTGCCAGTGTAGCCAGGCCCAGGACTACGGGGTTTGCCTTGGTGTCCTCGGCCTGCAACCTGCACGGATAGCAAGAATAAATCAAGAGTGTGTTAGTAGATGTCAGTAGATGACAGTAGGTCAGTAGCTTTATTTTAGTGTCAGTAGATGACAGTAGATGACAGGAGGTCAGCAGCTTTATTTTAGTGTCTGTATATTTTCGTGTCGGTAGATAACAGTATATCAGTAGCTTTATTTTAGTGTCTGTAGATTTTCGTGTCGGTAGATGACAGTAGATCAGTAGCTTTATTTTCGTGTCTGTAGATTTTCGTGTCGGTAGATGACAGTAGATCAGTAGCTTTATTTTCGTGCCAGCAGATTTTCGTGTCAGTAGATTTTAGTATCAGTACATGCTAGTAGATGTAAGTAGCTTTATTTTAGTGTCAGTAGATGACAGTAGATGGCAGTAGGTCAGTAGCTTCATTTTAGTGTCGGTAGATTTTAGTGCCAGTAGATTTTAGTGCCAGTAGATTTTAGTGCTAGTAGTTTTAGTGCCAGTAGATTTTAGTGCTAGTAGTTTTAGTGTCAGTAGATTTTAGTGTCAGTAGATGACAGTAGGTCAGTAGCCTTGTTTTATTGTCAGAATATTTAGTGTCAGTAGATGACAGTAGGTCAGTAGCCTTATTTTATTGTCAGTAGATGACAGTAGGTCAGTAGCCTTATTTTAGTGTCAGTAGATTTTAGTGCCAGTAGCTTTATTTTAGTGTCAGTAGATGACAGTAGCTGCATATGAGTGTCAGTAGATTTTAGTGTCAGTGGCTTTATTTTAGTGACAGTAGCTTTGTTTTAGTGTCAGCGGATGACACGATTTATAAATAAATACATAGTACGCCTTATTACGAGGCGAGAGGTTGAGGGGGCCAGCCCTAAGTGAATGTTCGTTTGGTCGTGGGTTGGTATCTCTCACCAACCCTAAGTGCGCCTACTTTGCATATTGTAGGAGTGGCACCACCATTCGAACTGAGTCCTCCGTGTTGCTGGTTTGTGTCGGGAGACCCACCTCCTGGGGTGAAAGTCCTTTCACAACATAACAAAAAAAAGCCCGTTTGCTTTCATTGGGGCAATAATAATACACGCTTTATTGCTTGTACCTGGTGATTCTGAGGATGGTTGGAAGACTCCCCGAGATTTTTTGGAGCAGGCTTGTCTTCATTCAACTATGGCCTGTCTATGACAATGGAATACAGGAAAGAATATGCATCATGTATTCATGTCATGTATGGATGTGGTGGAGCAGGCTTGTCTTGGCTCAACTATGGCCGGTCTGTGAGGATGAAATACAGGAAAGCATGTGCATCATGTCATGTATGTATGCTGTGGAGCAGGCTTGTCATTGTTCAACGATGGCCTGTCTTTGACAATGAAATACAGTAAAGCATGTGCATCATGTCATGTATGGATGCTGTGGAGCAGGCTTGTCATTGTTCAACGATGGCCTGTCTTTGACAATGAAATACAGTAAAGCATGTGCATCATGTCATGTATGGATGCTGTGGAGCAGGCTTGTCATTGTTCAACGATGGCCTGTCTTTGACAATGAAATACAGTAAAGCATGTGCATCATGTCATGTATGGATGCTGTGGAGCAGGCTTGTCATTGTTCAACGATGGCCTGTCTTTGACAATGAAATACAGTAAAGCATGTGCATCATGTCATGTATGGATGCTGTGGAGCAGGCTTGTCATTGTTCAACGATGGCCTGTCTTTGACAATGAAATACAGTAAAGCATGTGCATCATGTATTCATGACATGAATGGATGCTGTGAAGCGGGCTTGTCTTGGCTCAACTATGGCCTGTCTATGACTGTGAAATACAGGAAAGAATGCGCATCATGTCATGTTTGGATGTTGTGGAGCAGGCTTGTCTTGTTGCTATTTGGCTCATTTTCATTCGTATTTTAAACTATTTTCGACCTGCCCCAAAGTATAACCAAATAGCAACCAAATTGCTGGCTGGAGCTACGAAACCACTTTCAAGTTGATGTCACGCGAGGCACTTCTCACTTGTAGATTGTTGTTGCTTGTTGGTGGGACTGAGTAGATTGCTGTTGCTTGTTGGTGGGACTGGCCCTCCAGGGGCAGGCCAACCCTAAACCCTTAACCCCGCTTCTCACCTGCAGGTTATTGTTGCTTGTTACTCGGACTGGCCCTCCAGGGGCAGGCCCCACATTGAGTTCTGCGGGGATTGGGAGAGAGAGGGTAAGCAATGCGATGCAGAAATCACAGCAATAAATGAATAAATAGTACGCCTTATTACGAGGCGTGAGGTTGAAAGCAATCACAGCAATGGTATTGAGAGGAGAGGACTACAATGCTCATGTCGGACCCTTCAAAATGTGTGTCTGTGATGCAAGACGCAGAATCTAGAACAGCCCTGGTGGGCCGGCTCTGTAAGCCCCCAAAAGCAACAAAAAAGGCTCTAACCTAGCTCTAACCTAGCATAAAACTTAATACAGAACCAAGCTCTAACCTAGCATACAACTTTACACAAAACCTAGCTCTAACCTATCACAAAAGGCTCTAACCTAGCACTCCAAAAATGCCAAGGTGCTTAATGTAGCAAGTAGTGCCTTAAAGAACCCCTCGAATCCGACCGAAGCTCTCCACAAGCAGTAAACACGGTACCAATCAGGGTACTACATTTCATCAAATTGGTCAGCGCTTTCTAGTGCAAAGAGAGCAAAAACTGCGCGAAACTCGCAGTTGGGCTCAAAAAGCGTGCACTGCCGAGCGCACTTTGTAGTACCCTTGTACCAATCCCCCGGACACGCAACGGCCTCAAGCCTACCTGAATTTGGATTTTGTTGACGAACTTGCTGTTGCTGTGGATACTGCTGGTGCTGCTGGAAAGGCTGCTGTTGTGGGTGTTGCTGGGGATTCTGCCTGGGCATATTGGCCTGACCTTGTATTTGTAGACTTGGGGCTCTCCCAGGAGAGTAGGGAGCACTTGCAGTGGCAGCAGTAGCAGCAGCAACAGTAGCAGTCTGCAACAAACTTGGAGGCCCCGCTGAAGTGCGAGGGGGGGGGGTGTATCAAGGGAGAGCCTGGCCCGGAGTGATTGACTCCAGGGACCTGGAGCTGGGGATGAGGTAGAGCTGGCAGCGACACACGGCGTCCATTAGATTATGCCCCCCGACCTACAAGAAAAAGAACATAGCATGAATACATTGAATGAATTTACACATATGGATTCGGGATGGGGAGCGGGATGGGGTAGGGCTGGCAGTGACACAGTGGCGTCCATTAGACGATGCCCCTCGGACCAACACGAAAGAGGCCACAGCAGGAATACATTGAATAAATTGACATGTGCAGTTTTGATAATGCTCTGTTCTAAAACGCCCATTAGATGATGCCCCCCTAAGCTGCAAGCAACAGGTCACAGCATGAATACATTTAATGAATTGACATATGTGGATTCGGGATGGGGAGCGGGATGAGGTAGAGCTGGCAGCGACACAGTGGCGTCCATTAGACGATGCCCCTCGACCTACACGAAAGAGGCCACAGCATGAATACATTGAATGAATTGACATATGCAGTTTTGATTATGCTCTGTTCTAAAATGCCCTTTAGATGATGCTCCCCTAAGCTGCAAGCAACAGGTCACAGCATGAATACATTTAATGAATTGACATATGTGGATTCGGGATGGGGAGCGGGATGAGGTAGGGCTGGCAGTGACACACGGCGTCCATTAGAGGATGTCCCCCGACCTGCAAGCAAGAGGCCACAGCAGGAATACATTGAATGAATTGACACATGCTGTTTTGATTATGCTCTGTTCTACAACGCCCATATATATATATACATACACACACAAACTCTTACCGTTTGACATCGGCCGATTAGCGATCGTGCTGTGTCCAAATGGAGGGTTCATGGCAGCTGCTGGGGTAAGTCTCTGGATGGTGTTTGACCTCTTTCATTTCTTTTCTCGTCACTTTTTTCCTTGTCATTGTTTTTTTATAGTTTTTGTTTTTCCTCTCATAATCATTTTTTTGTTATAGCATTTTAGGTACATGCAAGATAGCATATACATATATATACATACACACACACAAATTCTTATCGTTTGACATCGGTCGATTGGCGATCGTGCTGTGTGCAAGGGGAGGGTTCATGGCAGCTGCTGGGGTAAGTCTCTGGATGGTGTTTGATCTCTTTCCTTTCTTTTCTCTTCTTTTCTCGTCACTTCTTTCTGTGTCATTGTTTATTTCAAGTGTTGTATCATAGTCATGTTTTTGAAGCTGTTGCATTTTAGGCATAAATAATCTATATCTCATATATCATATATGTATGTTAACACACAAACATATGTATATACAAATTCTTACCGTTCGACATTGGCCGGTTAGCTATCGTACTGTGTCCAAGGGGTGGGTTTAAAGCAGCTGCTGGGGTCACACGGTCCCCCCCATCTGCCAACTTCTCATGTAGCATGGCATTCTCCCTCCTCAGCTGCTGAAGCTCTGCAAACGCTGACGCAGGATTAGCAAAGGGAGGGGAGTCTGTAGGTTGGGGGGTACCTCCATCACCACCGCTAGCAGGGGAACTAAAAGAGGCCATCCCAGCGCCCCCAGGGGTCCCAAAGCTACCCATCATTAGCTGCTGTTGTTGCGGGTCTACCAAGCCCATGCCCTCGAGGAAAGACAGCTTGTCGCGTATCTGAGCATTCTCGATCATCAAGGAATCGTTGTCGATGCGTAGTTGTTCTGAGTGCTGACCACAGCATCATAACCAGTGCGTAGTTGCTGGTTGACTCCACTTAGCTGTTGGATAAGACCTGCAAGAGGAGGTAGCAAGGTGGTTAAAGTTGTTCTGAGTGCTGACCATCAGCATCATAACCAGTACGTAGTTGCTGGTTGACTCCACTTAGCTGCTGGATAAGACCTGCAAGAGGAGGTAGCAGGTGGTTAAGTTGTTCTGAGTGCTGACCATCAGCATCATAACCAGTACGTAGTTGCTGGTTGACTCCACTTAGCAGTTGGATAAGACGTACAAGGGGAGGAAGCAATATGGTTAAAGGATGAGCCATGGTGATGTTGGATAAGGCCTGCAAATGGAGGTAGCAAGGTGGTTCAAGTGGTTTTGAGTGCTGACCAACAGCATCATAACCCGTGCAAAGTTGCTGATTGACTCCACTTAGCTGCTGGATAAGACATGCAAGGGGAGGGAGCTATATGGTTAAAAGATGAGCCAATCATAAGGGAATTATTGTCCATGCGTAGTTGTTCAGAGTGCGGACTAACAGTATCATAACCATTGCAGAGTTGCTGATTGACTCCACTTATCTGTTGGAGAAGACATGCAATGGGAGGGAGCGATAAATTGGTGGCGCTGGTTTGTGCAAGGGGTTACACCTCCTGGTGTGGAAATCCTCTCACTGACCTGCACTAAAAAAGGCCTACCTAAAGCATCAAGTAGCTTTGTTGCCAACTTGTCCATATCTGAGCATGAATTGGGGTGAAAAGCAAGGACAGTTGGCTTGACACCAAACTGGCCAGGCCTGGGTCGCAGCTTTGTATAAGGGGTCCCACTAAAAACAAAAAAAGCTTAACTATAGCATCTAAAAACGATCAATAGCATTTCAAATCGACCCATGCTGACCCATAGCATAAACAAACTGACCAACAGCATCAAAAGCAATCAAAAACTGACCAGCAGCATCAAAAACCATCAACAGCTGACCAGCAGCATCAAAAACCATCAAAAACTGACCAGCAGCATCAAAAACCATCAAAACTGACCAGCAGCATCAAAATCCATCAAAAACTGACCAGCAGCATCAAGCAGCTTTGTTGCCAACTTGTCCATGTCTGAGCCTGAATTAAGAAAACTAAAAAAAACAATAGCATCAAAAAAACGACCTATAGCATTAAAAAACGACCTTTAGCATTGGAAAGCGACATATAGCATCAAAAACCGACCTTTAGCATCAAAAAAACCGACCGATAGCATAAAAAACATCCAAAGCCTACCTATTGCATCAAGCAGCTTTGTTGCCAGCTTGTCCATATCTGATCCTGAATTGAGGACCAGTTTCTTCTTCAATTCTTCGTTGGGCCCTGATGCACCGGGGGCGGGGCTAGCAGCATCTCCTGTGCTTGTGGGGGGCACCTCTCCTAGATTGAGCATTTCAACCAAACCAGGTTGAGCATTCTTGATAGCAGCCAGCTGTTGCCGTAGGAAGGCAACTTCTGCTCTGAGCTCACGAATGATGCGCGATTTGGGGTCTTCATTCACGGCAACCTACACAGCAGGTGTGTGTGTATGAATGTGTGTATGTGTATGTGTATGTGTGTGTATGTGTACGTATGATTGCAGTCTAGCTGGTGAATGATACGTGATTTGGGGTATTTGTTCAAGGCGACCTACACAGCAGGTGTGTGTGTATGTGTGCGTATGATTGCAGTCTAGCTGGTGAATGATACGTGATTTGGAGTATTTGTTCAAGGCGACCTACACAGCAGGTGTGAGTGTGTATGTGTGCGTATGATTGCAGTCTAGCTGGTGAATGATACGTGATTTGGGGTATTTGTTCAAGGCAACCTACACAGCAGGTTGTGTGGGTTGGGTGGTTGATTGCAGTTCTAGTGGGTGAATGAATGATACGGATTTGGGTATTTGTTTTCAAGGCGACCGACAAAGGAGGAGATGTGGTGTATGTGTGCGTTGTGGATTGCCGTCTAGCTGGTGATGATGTGGATACGTGAGTTGGGTATTTGTTCAAGCGGGACCTACACGGAGGTGTGAGGTGTATGTGATGTAAGTAGTATGTGTACATTCTGACAGTCAAGCGGACCCTGATACAAAATTGGGTTCTTCGTTTCAAGGCGACATACACGGAGGGTGTGTGACCTGGTATGTGTATATAAGTATGTGTATGTATGTGTATATGTTTGCAGTCAAGCTGGCACATGATACACAATTTGGGGTCTTCGTTCAAGGCGACCTATGCAGCAGGTGTGTGTGCATGATGTGTATATAAGTATGTGTATGTATGTGTATATGTTTGCAGTCAAGCTGGCACATGACACACAATTTGGGGTCTTCGTTCAAGGCGACCTACACAGGAGGTGTGTGTGCGTGTATGTGTATATAAGTATGTGCATGTATGTGTATATTTTGCGGTCAAGCTGGCACATGATACACAATTTGGGGTCTTCGTTCAAGGCGACCTACACAGGAGGTGTGTGTGCGTGTATGTGTATATAAGTATGTGTATGTATGTGTATATGTTTGCAGTCAAGCTGGCACATGATACACAATTTGGGGTCTTCGTTCAAGGCGACCTATGCAGCAGGTGTGTGTGCATGATGTGTATATAAGTATGTGCATGTATGTGTATATGTTTGCAGTCAAGCTGGCACATGACACACAATTGGGGTCTCATTCAAGGCGACCTACACAGGAGGTGTGTGTGCGTGTATGTGTATATAGTATGTGTATGTATGTGTATATGTTTGCAGTCAAGCTGGCACATGACACACAATTTGGGGTCTTCGTTCAAGGCGACCTACACAGGAGGTGTGTGTGCGTGTATGTGTATATAAGTATGTGTATGTATGTGTATATGTTTGCAGTCAAGCTGGCACATGGTACACAATTTGGGGGTCTTCGTTCAAGGCGACCTATGCAGCAGGTGTGTGTGCGTGTATGTGTATATAAGTACGTGTATGTATGTGTATATGTTTGCAGTCAAGCTGGCACATGACACACAATTTGGGGTCTTCGTTCAAGGGCGACATATGCAGCAGGTGTGTGTGGCGTGTATGTGTATATAAGTTATGTGTATGTATGTGTATATGTTTGCAGTCAAGCTGGCACATGATACACCAATTTGGGGTCTTTGTTCCCCCCCAAAAAAGCCGACCTACTCAGGAGGTGTGTGTGCCTTGTTATGTGGGTATAAAGTTATGTGATGTATGTGTATATGTTTGCAGTCAAGCTGGCACATGACACACAATTTGGGGTCTTCGTTCAAGGCGACCTACACAGGAGGTGTGTGTGCGTGTATGTTGTATATAAGTATGTGCATGTATGTGTATATGTTTGCAGTCAAGCTGGCACATGATACACAACTTGGGGTCTTCGTTCAAGGCGACCACACAGGAGGTGTGTGTGCGTGTATGTGTATATAAGTATGTGTATGATGTGTATATGTTTGCAGTCAAGCTGGCACATGATCCACAATTTGGGGTCTTCGTTCAAGGCGACCTATGCAGCAGGTGTGTGTGCGTGTATGTGTATATAAGTATGTGATGTATGTGTATATGTTTGCAGTCAAGCTGGCACATGACACAACAATTGGGTCTTCGTTCAAGGGCGACCTACACAGGAGGTGTGTGTGCGGTATGTGTGTATAAGTAGTGTATGTATGTGTATATGTTTGCAGTCAAGCTGGCACATGATACACAACTTGGGGTCTTCGTTCAAGGCGACCTATGCAGCAGGGTGGTTGTGCGTGTATGTGTATATAAGTATGTGTATGTATGTGTATATGTTTGCAGTCAAGCTGGCACATGACACACCAATTTGGGGTCTTCGTATCAAGGCGACCTACAACAGGAGGTGTGTGTGCGTGTATGTGTATATAAGTCTGTGCATCGTATGTGTTTATGTTTGCAGTCAAGCTGGCACATGATACACAATTTGGGGTCTTCGTTCAAGGCGACCTACACAGGAGGTGTGTGTGCGTGTATGTGTATATAAGTATGTGTATGTACTGTGTATATTGTTTGCAGTCAAGCTGGCACATGACACACAATTGGGGTCTTCGTTCAAGGCGACCTACACAGAGAGGTGGTGTGGTGTATGTGTATATAAGTATGTGTATGTATGGTGTATATGTTTGCAGTCAAGCTGGCACATGATACACAACTTGGGGTCTTCGTTCAAGGCGAACCTATGCAGCCGGTGTGTGCATGTATGTGTATATAAGTAATGTGTATGAATGTGTATTGTTTGCAGTCAAGCGGAACAAGCACACAATTTGGGGGTCTGCGTTCAAGGCCGACTACACAGGAGGTGTTGTGTGCGTGTATGGATATAAGAGTGTATGTATGTGTGTAGTTCGCAGTCAAGGGCACATGGATAACAACCTGGGGTATTACGGTCAAGGCGACCTATGCAGAAGCGGTTTGTGTGGTTGTATGGTATATAAAAAGTATGTGTATGTATGTGTATATGTTTGCAGTCAAGCTGGCAATGGACACAAAATTGGGGTCTCGTTCAAGGCCGACCTACACGGAGGTGTGAGTGCGGGTTGGATGTGTGTATAAGGATTGTGTATGTATGTGTATATGTTTGCAGTCAAGCTGGCACATGATACACAACTTGGGGTCTTCGTTCAAGGCGACCTATGCAGCAGGTGTGGTGGGGAGGTATGTGTATTATAAGTATGGTATTGGATGTGTATATGTTTGCAGTCAAGCTGGAACATGAACACCAATTGGGGGTCTTCGTTCAAGCGACCTACACAGGCGGTGTGTGTGCTTGTAGTGATTAAGTAGTGCATGTATGGGTTATGTTTGCAGTCAGCTGGCACATGACACACAATTTGGGGTCTTCGTCAAGCGGGACCTTACACAGAGGGGTGTGTGCGTGTAGGGTATATAGTATGTGCAGTATTGTGTTATGTTGCAGTAAAGCTGGCACATGAACACATTTTGGGGGTCTTCGTAAGGCGACCTACACAGGAGGTGTGTGTGGGCGGTTGTGTATAAGTATGTGTATGTATGTGTATATGTTGCAGTCAAGCTTGGCAAATGATACAAACTTGGGGTCTTCGTCAAGGCGACCTACACAGGAGGTGGATGTGACTTGTATGTGTATATAAGTATGTGTAGTATGTGTATATGCTTTGCAGTTCAAAGCTGGAACATGACACACAACTTGGGGTCTCGTTCAAGGTTCGACCAACACAGGAGGTGTGTGTGCGTGTAGTGTAATAAGTTATATGTATGTATGGTATATGTTTTGCAGTCAATCAAGCTGGACATGACACACAATTGGGGGTATTCGTTCATGGCGACTCCACCAGGGCGGTGGGTGTGCGAGTTGGTGCATATAAGGATGGGCAATGGATGTGTTTATTGTTTGCAGTAAGCTGGCACATGATACACAATTTGGGGTCTCGTCAGTGACTACACAGGAGGTGTGTGTGCGGTACGTGTATAGAGTATGTTTTGTATGGTATATGTTTGCGTCAAGCTGGCACATGGACACACAATTGGGGTCTTGTCAAGGCGACCTATTGAAGAAGGGTTGGCGGGTATGTGAATAAAGTATGTGTATCATGTGTATATGTTTGCAGTTCACGTGGAACATGATACACAAATTGGGGTCTTCGTCAAGGCGACAATACACAGGAGGTGTGGTGCGTGTATTGTGTTAGATTAAGTAGTGTAGGATGTGTATATGTTTGCAGTCAAGCTGGCACTAGATACACAATTGGGGTCTTCGTCGAAGGCGACTATGCAGAGGTGTGCTGTGCGTGTATGTGTATATAAGTATGTGTATTTATGTGATATGGTGCAGTCAAGATGGCACAGATACACAATTTGGGGGGTCTTGCGTCAAGGCGAACCAGCAGGCAGGTGGTGTGCGTTGTATGTGTTATATAGTATGTTATGTATGCCTCGTTTCAAGGCGACTATGAGCAGGTGTGTGTGGATTGTATGTGTATAACTATGTGTATGTATGTGTCTAGTTGCATCAAGCTGGCACATGATACCAAACTTGGGGTCTTCGTTAAGGCGACCCTATGAGCAGGTTGTGGGCGTGTATGTGTATATAAGTATTTGTCTGTATGGTATATGTTTGGTCACAGCTGGCACATGATACAACAATTTGGGGTCTTCGTTCAAGGCGGAACCTGCGCCGGTGTTGTTGTGCGTGTTGGTATATAAGTAGTGTATGTATGTGTATATGTTTGCAGTCAAGTGGCACATGACACACAATTTGGGGTCTTCGTTCAAGGCGACCTACACAGGAGGTGTGTGTGCGTGTATGTGTATATAAGTATGTGTATGTATGTGTATATGTTTGAGTCAAGCTGGCACATGACACACAATTTGGGGTCTTCGTTCAAGGCGACCTACACAGGAGGTGGTGTGTGCGTGTATGTGTATATAAGTATGTGCATGTATGTGTTTATGTTTGCAGTCAGCTGGCACATGATACACAATTTGGGGTCTTCGTTCAAGGCGACCTACACAGGAGGTGTGTGTGGTGTATGTGTATATAAGTATGTGTCTGTGTGTATATGTTTGCAGTCAAGCTGGCACATGACACACAATTTGGGGTCTTCGTTCAAGGCGACCTACACAGGCAGGGTTGTGCTGCGTGTCTGTGTATATAAGTATGTGTATGTATGTGTATATGTTTGCAGTCAAGCTGGAACATGATACACAACTTGGGGTCTTGTTCAAGGCGACCTAGCAGCAGGTGTGTGTGCGTTGTATGTGTATATAGTATGTGTATGTATGTGTATATGTTTGCAGTCAAGCTGGCACATGAACACAATTTGGGGTCTTCGTTCAAGGCGACCTACACAGGAGGTGTGTGTGCGTGTATGTGTATATAAGTATGTGTATGTATGTGTATATGTTTGCAGTCAAGCTGGCACATGACACACAATTTGGGGTCTTCGTCTCAAGGCGACCTACACAGGAGGTGTGTGTGCGTGTATGTGTATATAAGTATGTGCATGTATGTGTTATGTTTGCAGTCAAGCTGGCAACATGATACACAATTTGGGGTCTTCGTTCAAGGCGACCTATGCACAGGAGGTGTGTGTGCGTGTATGTGTATATAAGATGTGTATGTATGTGTATATGTTTGCAGTTCAAGCTGGCACATGACACACAATTTGGGGTCTTCGTTCAAGGCGACCTACACAGGAGGTGTGTGTGCGTGTCTGTGTATATAAGTATGTGTATGTATGTGTATATGTTTGCAGTCAAGCTGGCACATGATACACAACTTGGGGTCTTCGTTCAAGGCGACCTATGCAGCAGGTGTGTGTGCGTGTATGTGTATATAAGTATGTGTATGTATGTGTATATGTTTGCAGTCAAGCTGGCACATGACACACAATTTGGGGTCTTCGTTCAAGGCGACCTATGCAGCAGGTGTGTGTGCGGTGTATGTGTATATAAGTATGTGTATGTATGTGTATATGTTTGCAGTCAAGCTGGCACATGACACACAATTTGGGGTCTTCGTTCAAGGCGACCTACTCAGGAGGTGTGTGTGCGTGTATGTGTATATAAGTATGTGTATGTATGTGTATATGTTTGCAGTCAAGCTGGCACATGATACACAATTTGGGGTCTTCGTTCAAGGCGACCTATGCAGCAGGGGTGTGCGTGTATGTGTATATAAGTATGTGTATGTATGTGTATATGTTTGCAGTCAAGCTGGCATATTACACACAATTTGGGATCTTCATTCAAGGCGACCTATGCAGCAGGTGTGTGTGCGTGTATGTGTATATAAGTATGTGTATGTATGTGTATATGTTTGCAGTCAAGCTGGCACATGATACACAATTTGGGGTCTTCGTTCAAGGCGACCTACACAGGAGGTGTGTGTGCGTGTATGTGTATATAAGTATGTGTATGTATGTGTATATGTTTGCAGTCAAGCTGGCACATGACACACAATTTGGGGTCTTCGTTCAAGGCGACCTACACAGGAGGTGTGTGTGCGTGTATGTGTATATAAGTATGTGTATGTATGTGTATATGTTTGCAGTCAAGCTGGCACATGATACACAATTTGGGGTCTTCGTTCAAGGCGACCTATGCAGCAGGTGTGTGTGCGTGTATGTGTATATAAGTATGTGTATGTATGTGTATATGTTTGCAGTCAAGCTGGCACATGACACACAATTTGGGGTCTTCGTTCAAGGCGACCTACACAGGAGGTGTGTGTGTGTATGTGTATGTATGTGTGTATGGTTACAGTCTAGCTGGTGAAGGATACGATATTTGGGGTCTTCGTTCAAGGCGACCTACACAGGAGGTGTGTGTGTGGTTACAGTCTAGCTGGTGAATGATACGTGATTTGGGATCTTCATTCAATGCAACCTACACAGCAGGTGTGTGTGTGTGTATGAATGTGTGTATGTGTATGTGTATGTGTATGTGTATTTATTTGGTTGCAGACTAGCTGGTGAATGATACGCAATTTGGGGTCTTCGTTCAAGGCGACCTTCGCATGAGGTGTGTGTTTGTTTGTGTGTATGTGTATATGGTTACAGTCTAGCTGGTGAGTGATACGCAATTTGGGGGCCTCGTTCAAGGCGACCGTCGCATGAGGTGTGTGTGTGTATGTGTGTATGTGTGTATGTGTGTATGGTTACAGTCTAGCTGGTGAAGGATACGATATTTGGGGGCCTCGTTCAAGGCAGCCTACGCAGCAGGTGTGTGTGTATGGTTACAGTCTAGCTGGTGAAGGATACGATATTTGGGGTCTTCATTCAAGGCAACCTTCACAGGAGAGGTGTGGGTGTATATGAATGTGTGTATGTGTATGAGTGTGTATATGGTTACAGTCTAGCTGGTGAAGGATACGCAATTTGGGGTTGCGATCAACTAAGATCTCTAGTACTCA
Source organism: Chlamydomonas sp. ICE-L (assembly GCA_013435795.1). NCBI lineage: Eukaryota > Viridiplantae > Chlorophyta > Chlorophyceae > Chlamydomonadales > Chlamydomonadaceae > Chlamydomonas > Chlamydomonas sp. ICE-L. Next base: position 428,596 of record JACBWV010000234.1, read on the forward strand.
CTGCCCGGAAAGACGCTTTTATTTGTTACCCCCCTCCCCCCCCCCCCCCCCCCCCCACACACACACACACACACACCTTCACCCTGCACCCACCCACATGCACACATGCATTAACCCCACCAATTACCTGGTTTGTAATTCGGTTAGCCCGCGAGGCAAACTCCAGGTTCGTGTGGTTCTCTTCGTAGTGTGGGTCCAAGGGAGCTAAGCATGCGATCAACTTAGGTCCCTAGTTCTCACTGCCCGGAAAGAAGCTTTTATTCACTCCAGGGTTCAGTGGTTCTCTTCGTGGTGTGCATCCAAGGGAGCTAAGCACGCAATCATGGTCGTGAGCGAATTGGCACCCAGGGGAATCTTACCTGGTTAGTGATTTGGTTGGCCCGCAAGGCATACTCCGGGGTTCAGAAGTTCTCTTCATAATTTGTTGTGCATCCAAGGGAGCTAAGCACGCGATTGACTAAGATCTCTATTACCAACTGCTCGGAAAGAAGCTTTCATTGTTACCCCCCCCCCCCCCCCCCCCCCCCCCCCCCCCCCCCCCCCTATACACACATCACCCCCACCACTTACGGTTTGTTAGTGGTTGGCCTGCGAGGCATACTCCAGGGTTGAGAGGTTCCCTTCAAAGTGTGCATCCAAGGGAGCTCAGCTCACAATCAACTAAGATTCATAGTACTCACTGCCCGGAAAGAAGCTTTTATTTGTTACCCTCTCCCCCCCACCCCCCACCCCCACCCACGCACCCCCCACACCACTTCCGGTTTGTTAGTGGTTGGCCAGCGAGGCATAATCCAGGGTTGAGAGGTCCTCTTCATAGTTTGCATCCAAGGGAGCTAAGCATGCGATCATGGTCGTGAGAGAGTTACCACCCAGGGAGTTCTTACCTGGTTTGTAATTCGGTTGGCCCGTGAGGCGTACTCCAAGGTGGACAGGTTCTCTTCGTAGTGTGCATCCAAGGGAGCCAAGCATGCGATCATGGTCGTGAGAGAGTTTCCACCCAGGGAGTTCTTCAGTAGACTAGTGAGCTTTGAGTCTCGATAGGGTATGTGTGTTGTTCCCTTCTCACCCCCCTTGTCGTCCGTGGACGCAGTCAGGGTGGTGATCACGTGCCGCAAGGTGAAGAGCGACTTGTTGATTGCCACACTCTCATCCCGAATCTTGCCTGTTGAATGAATGTGCATGTTGGGTGTGGGTGGGGCGTGGGTTGGGTTGGCGCAGGATCTTTCTTTTGAGTCAGGGTGGTGATCACGTGCCGCAAGGTGAAAAGCGACTTGTTGATTGCCACACTCTCATCCCAAATCTTGCCTGTTGAATGAATGTGCATGTTGGGTGTGGGTGGGGGTGAGGCGTGGGTTGGGTTGGGTTGGGTTGGCGCAGGATCTTTCCTTTGAGTCAGGGTGGTGATCACGTGCCGCAAGGTGAAAAGAGACTTGTTGATTGCCACACTCTCATCCCAAATCTTGCCTGTTGAATGAATGTGCATGTTGGGTGTGGGTGGGGGTGAGGCGTGGGTTGGGTTGAGTTGGTTTGGCGCAGGATCTTTCCTTTGAGTCAGGGTGGTGATCACGTGCCGCAAGGTGAAAAGAGACTTGTTGATTGCCACACTCTCATCCCAAATCTTGCCTGTTGAATGAATGTGCATGTTGGGTGTGGGTGGGGGTGAGGCGTGGGTTGGGTTGGGTTGGGTTGGTGCAGGATCTTTCCTTTGAGTCAGGGATCAGTCCCCTGCCAAAATGCACCAAAATGCCTATGAAGCTTGTAGGATTTCACGGCAGTATCATGAAGCATGAAGCATTTGTTGGTTGGCCCAAGTGCAAGCAAACAGACTGCCCTCCTCAACCTCAAGCCTTGTAATGAGGCCTACTATTCATATTATATGGATGTATTTATCTATTTATTTATGTATTTATGTATTTATAAGCATGAAGGATGCACTAATTCACGAACCTTCTGTGGCTCCTGTTGCCGAGCCTCTCTCTGAACCTGCTAGATCCACGAGGGTGAGGCGCGAGTTCATGATCTCATTGGGCGAGGCCATGGGGGAGCTCTCGATGTAGATGGTGAATAAACAGTGCGATCGACTTGAATTTGCATTCAGCTTATGGGAGGCCATGATCTTGTTGGTTACACCACTCTTGAAAATGTTCATCAGCTCCTCGGCACCCTGACATTCACACTGGAAAGGGGGGGGAGGGGTTGGGCTTGGGGGGGGATGGGTGGGGGGGGACAGGAAGGACTGGAAGTACATCTCATGCGCAAAGCACAAGTGAAGTAAAATTACATCTCATGCGTCAAGTACAACTCATGCGTACAGCACCAGTGAAGTAAAAGTACAAGTCATGCATCAAGTACTACTCATACGTAAACTGCATTAAGTAAAAGTACATCTCATGCGTCAAGTACAACGCATGCGTAAGGCACCAGTGAAGTAAAAGTACATCTCATGCATAAAGTACCTTGAAGGAAACCGTACCGTACCGTGAAGGATGCGTAAAGCACCTTGAAGTAAAAGTACATGTCATGCATAAAGTACCTTGAACAGGTTCTCCAGGTAGAGATCTGGTGTCTTGATCCACCTCATGCGCAATTGTGAATTTGTAATTATAAATGCATAAATGCTCCCTCTCAAGCGTAAAATGCATCTCATGCATAAATTCCCAATTTACAATGTTACCAGCTTACCTTGAAGAGATTTTCAAGGTAGAAATCTTGTGTCTTGCTCCATCGCACAAGTAGGGCTCCCGTGAATTTGTAATCATAAATGTATAAATGCCCCATCTCATGGATCAATTCCTAATTTACAAAACGTTACCAGCTTACCTTGAAGAGATTCTCCAGGTAAACATCTTGTGTCTTGCTCCACCTCATGCGTAAAGCACCTTGAAATAAAAATGCATCTCATGCGTAAAGCACCAATGAAGTAAAAGTACAAGTCGTGCGTAAAGTACAACTCATGCGTAAACTGCCTTCAGTAAAAGTACAACTCATGCGTAAAGCGCCAGTGAAGTAAAAGTACATGCCATGCGTCAAGTACAACTCATGCGTAAAGCACCAGTGAAGTAAAAGTACATGCCATGAGTCAAGTACAACTCATGCGTAAAGTACCAATGAAGTAAAAGTACACATCATGCATAAAGTACCTTGAAGGAAACCGTTCTGTACCGTGAAAAAGCGTGAAACATCTTGAAATGGAAATACATCCCATGCATTAAGTACCTTGAACAGGTTTTCCAAGTAGAAATCTTGTGTCTTACTCCATTGCATGCGCACATCTGTTTTTTTTTATTATAAATGCATAAATGCTCCATCTCAAGCGTAAAATACATCGTATGCATAAGTTCCCGATTTACAATGTTACCAGCTTACCTTGAAGAGATTTTCCAGATAAAAAAATTGTGTCTTGCTCCACCTCATGCGTGAAGTTCATCAATTGCGTACATTTCAGAATTTGTAATTATAAATGCAGAAATGCTCCATCGCATGCTTTAACCAGTGCAGTGAAGGACATCTCATGCGTAAATTCCCAATTGGTAATGTTACCAGCTTACCTTGAACAGGTTCTCCAGATAAAAATCTTGTGTCTTGCTCCACCTCATGCGTAAAGTTCATCACATGCGTACCTTCGTGAATTTGTAACTATAAATACATAAATGCTCCATCACTTGAGATGCCAAAAAATACTTCTCATGCGTCAAGCACCAGTGAAGTAAAAGTACAACTCATGCGTAAACTGCCTTGAAAAATTACATCTCAGGCGTAAAGCACCAGTGAAGTAAAAGTACATAGCATGCATTAAGTACCTTGAACAGGTTCTCCAGGTAAAAATCTTGTGTCTTGCTCCACCTCATGCGTAAAGCTCCTGTGAAGCCAGGAGGTTGGCCTGCTACTCGTTTCCCTCCGAATCCAGCCGGCTGCTGCTGTTTGCCGCCTGCCTGAGAACCTCCCTGACCCGGTGTGACTAGCGACAGTGGGTTGAGCAAGTCATATACCTGCTCCTTGTAGATCTGAACAAAGGAGCACCTGAGAGAGACAAGTGGGTGGGTGGGTGGGTGGGTGGATAGGTTGGTGGGTGGGTGGGTGGGTGAATAAGTTGGTGGGTGGGTTGGTTGGTGGGTGAGGGTGGTATTCCCTCTGAATCCTGCTGACTACTGCTGTTTGCTGCCTGCCTGAGAACCTCCTTGACCTGGTATGACCAGTGACAGTGGGTTCAGCAATTCATGTACCTGCTCCTTGTAGATCTGGACAAAGGAGCACCTGAGAGGGATACGAGTGGGTGGGTGGGTGGGTTGGTTGGTTGGTGGGTTGGTGGGTTGGTGGGTGGGTGGGTGGGTTGGTGGGTGGTGGGGGTGGTGTTCCCTCCGAAGCCTGACGGCTGCTGCTGTTTGCTGCCTGCCTGAGAACCTCCTTGTCCTGGTGTGACTAGTGACAGTGGGTTCAGCAAGTCATACACATGCTCCTTGTAGATCTGAACAAAGGAGCACCTGAGAGAGAGACGAGTGGGTTGGTGGGAGGGTGGGTTGGTGTGTGGGTTGGTGGGTGGATAGGTTGGTGGGTGGTTTGGTGGGTAGTTTGGTGGGTGGTTTGGTTGATGGGTGGGTTGGTGGTTTGGTGGTTTGGTGGGTTGGTGGGTGGGTGGGTGGACAAAACGCACACTAATACATACATAAATAGTATGCCTTATTACCAGGCATGAGGTTGAGGGGGCAAGCTTTTAGGGTTAGGGCGCTGATGACCCCCCCCTCCCCCCCCCACCCCCACACACACAAAACAAATCACATAACCACCCATCCCACACACTCTCGCACACCCAGGGTCACATCACGTACCCAGGATCTGACCACCAACACGCACCTTACAGAGAAGCGCTTCTGTGTAGATTCCCGTGCAATGGAGGCAATCTTTTATACAGAAAACAAGCAAAAAAACACATACTCACCCATCCCACACCCTCACGCACACCTGCATACCCAGGATCCGACAACCAACAACGAGCACCTTACAGAGAAGTGTTTCTGTGTTGACTCCCGTGCAATGGAGGCAAAGAGGGCATTCACAGCATGTGGGATGACACCACTGCTTCACCTCCCTATGTATAACTTTGTGATGCTGCTGGAGGTGATGGTGGTAATGATGGTGGTGGTGGTGGTGATGATGGTGGACCACCCTAACACACCTTACAGAGAAGCGCTTCTGTGTTGACTCCCGTGCAATGGAGGCAAAGAGGGCATTCACAGCATGTGGGATGACACCACTGCTTCACCTCCCTATGTATAACTTTGTGATGCTGCTGGAGGTGATGGTGGTAATGATGGTGGTGGTGGTGGTGATGATGGTGGACCACCCAAACACACCTTACAGAGAAGCGCTTCTGTGTTGACTCCCGTGCAATGGAGGCAAAGAGGGCATTCACAGCTCGTGGGATGACCCCCAGCTGATGCTCCGGGGTGACTTCAAAATCGGCTGTGATGACATTGGAGGCTGCCTCTCCACGCTTGAACTTTGCATTGGCGCTCGGCTCCTTGGTTGAGTACTTGATTCCTTCCATGGTGAAGGTCTTTCCGGATCCTGGGGATGGGTGTGTTTGTGTGTGCGTGTTTCTGAGCGTGGATATGTGTGGGTGTGGGTATGGGTGTGGGTGTGGGTGGGGGGGGGGGGGGGACCTAAGTGGGTGTGCGTGTGCGTGAGGGATAGGTGGGTTTGTGGGTGCGGGGGGGGGGGGGGGGGGGGGGGGGGGGGGGGGGATGGGTGAGTTTGTGTGGGTGAGTTTGTGTGGGTGGGTGGGTGACTTCAAAATCGGCTGTCATGACATTGGAGGCCGCCTCTCCACGCTTGAACTTTGCATTGGCGCTCGGCTCCTTGGTTGAGTACTTGATTCCTTCCATGGTGAAGGTCTTTCCGGACCCTGGGTGGGCGTGGTGGGTGGGTGGGTGGGTTTTCGTGTGTGTGTGTGTGTGTGTGTGTGCATGTGTGGGTGGGTTTGTGGGTGTGGGTGTGTGAGTGTAGGCATTTGCGCTCGGCTCCTTGGTAGAGCACTTGATACCTTCCATGGTGAAGGTCTTTCCAGATCCTGGGTATGTGGGTGTGGGTGGTGGGTGGGGGTGGGGTTCTGAGTGTGAATGTGTGTGGGTTGTGGGTATGGGGGGGGGGGGGTATGGGATGTGTGGGTTTGTGGGTGTGGGTGCGGGCGCTAGGCTCCTTGTTAGAGTGCTTGATGCCTTCCATGGTGAAGGTCTTTCCAGATCCTGGGTATGTGGGTGTGGGTGTGCGTGAGGGTGTGGGATGGGTTGGTTTGTGTGTGTGTGTGTGTGGGGGGGGGGGGGGGGGGGGGGGGGGGGGTAGGTATGGGATGGGGTGGGTTTGTGGGGGGGGGGGGGGGGGGGGGGCGCTAGGCTTCTTGGTAGAATTCCTGTTTAATAAATAAAAATCCGTCACTGCATGGCAACGCATGGGTCTGGCTAGACTAGTCAGAAATGCCCCCCTCCCCGAATCCCCCTGTCTCCGCACTTCGCACTGCATGGGGTTCAGGGGGTGCAGCGGGTCGCACTTGGGTCTTATTGAGTCGCTCAATTTGCGACGCGTCACACCAAAACGATACAGTGTAGACTTTTTCTTTGCAAGTCGATGCTGCATGAGAGGAATTGAGTGAGCAGCAGATTTCCTGTTTAATAACAAATTGCTCTTTGAACTATAAAAATATAAAATAAAATAAAAAGTTTTTTAGCAATATATGATCAAATATAATATGTAATATAATATAATACCGGTATGTAATATTGTTTATAATAACATAATATGTAATACTGTTTTAATAAAAAATGCTTTACGAGCAAATATTTTGTATAATAATATAATATGTAATATTGTTTTAATAAGAAATGCTCTACGAGCTATATCTAATGAAATATTAGTAACAATTTAGTAAAAATGTTCTTAAAGCAGTTATTGATACAAAAACAATAAAAAATAAAATTATAAAAAAAATCTCTTATAGAGCTATATCTATATCCTTCTTAACAAAAAATGCTCTTTGACTTATATCTGCTTCAAAAGTTGGCTGCCTCCAACATGCCAACTCTGCCAAAACACCACCACCACACCACCACCACCACACTACCACCTCCACACCACCAAACCACCACCACACCACCACCTCCACAGCACTACCACCACAACACTACCACCACACCACCACCACCACCACACCACCACCTCTACACCACCACACCACCACCACCACACCACCACCATCCACAGAATTATACAAAGTATTGGATGTCTGTCTGTCCGTATGCAAAGACTGTTGAATGGTGTTCAGAGACAGCAGCCTCAACAACCATCAACCCGCCACCACCACACCACACCACCACACCACCATCAACAGAATTATAACAAGTATTGGATGTCTGTCTGTCCACATGCAAAGACTGTTAAATGGTATCCTGAAACAGCAGCTTCAACAACCTCCAACCCGCCAACTCAGCACACCACCACACCACCATGCACAGGAGAATACAAAGTATTGGATGTCTGTCTGCACGAATGCAAAAAACGTGTAATGGTGTCCAGAGACAGCAGCTTCACCACCACCGCCACCATAACACCACCACACCAACACCACACCAACACCACACCAAACACTACCGTCAACATAATTATAAACAATATTGGCTACATGTCTGTACGAATGCAAATACCGTTGAATGTTATCCTGCAACAGCGCCTTCAGCAACCACCAACCCGCCAACTCCACCACCTTACCACCACCATCCACAGAATAATACAAAGTTTTGGATGTCTGTCTGTAAGAATGCAAAACACGTTGAATGGTATCCTGAGACAGCAGCTTCAACAACCACCAACCCGCCAACTCCACCACCACAACCAACAAAATCATTAAAAATCTTGGCTACCTGTCTGTCCATATGCAAATACTGTTGAATGGTACCCAGAGACAGCAACTCCACCACACCACCTCACCAACACTTCCATCATCTGTCTGTCCGAATGCAAAGACTGTTGAATGGTACCCAGAGAGAGCAGCTCCACCAACCCGCCAACTCCACCACCACCACCACCACCACACCACCACCACCACCACCAACAACAACAAAATCACAAAAAAAACTATTGTCTACCTGTCTGTCCATATGCAAAGACTGTTGAATGGTATCCAGCCACAGCAGCTTCAACAAGTTCAGGTATACCCGCTCCTTTGTACAGCTCGTCCTGTGGTGATGTTGTGTTGTTGGTGTCTTGTTGGTGTTGGTGTTGGTGGTGTTGGTGCTGTTGGTGGTGGTGGTGGTGGTGGTTTCAGGCCGAATATGTAGTGTATCTAGCGACAGCAGCTTCAACAAGTTCAGGTATACCTGCTCCTTTGTACAGCTTGTCCTGTGGTGGTGTGTTGGTGTTGGTGTCTTGGTGGTGTTGGTGTTGATGTTGATGTTGGTGTTGGTGTTGATTTTGGTGTTGTTTCAGGTATACCAGCTCCTTTGTACAGCTCTTGTGGTGGTGTGTTGGTGTGGTGGTGTTGGTGTTTTGGTGGTGTTGGTGTTGGTGGTTTTGATGTTGGTGGTGGTGTTTTTTGTGGTGGTGTTGGTGGTGTTGGTGGTGTTGGTGGGATTGCATAAAAACAGTTATAGACCTGCGTTAGTGACTCACATGGAAACTGAGGTTCAGTTCATGGGGTTCAGTTCATCAGTGTCTTTTCTGTTCAGCCCCTCCTGATATCACAGTTGGGCAAGTCCCTTGAGCCTATTTGGCTACCCCTGGACTGTAACAACATACACATGGTTACTGAAATGATCTTTACATACGGAAGGAGCCTAATCCCATTTCGACGGATGGCTCAATGGTAGAGCTCATTGAAACAAGGTGCAGGATTTGAATCCCTACGGGTGCGCTGTAGTGTTCGCGGTCGCTGTCAACCGCCATGGTAGCTTTTTCCAAGTTTTCTATGAGTTACCTCCAGTGTAGGGTATTCACCTCCAGTTACCTCCAGTGTCAGTGCCAGTGCTGGTGCTGAAACCTAATGTCTAATACAACAGACTTAGTTTGTGGACTAGACCAATGAAAGATCTAATACACCAGACTAAGTGTGTGGACCAAGATGCAGCCCTGCAATTAGATGTTAGTTGTTGGTACTATTTGGCGTAGCCCTGTAACTGACTGTAACAAACATACATACAGGTGTGTGATGCAATTAGATGTTAGGTGTCAGTACTATTTGGCGTAGCCCCACCTTCAGATTCCCTCTATCCCCACCTCAGATTCTCTGAATCCCCACCTTACCAAGTTCCAACCTAAATAAATACCTTGCGGTGTGGTGTATCTACGCACAACTTGCAAGCTTTCAAGTTCCAACCCAAATAAATACATTGTGGTGTGGTGTATCTACGCACAACTTGCAAGCTTTCAAGTTCCAACCCAAATAATCACCTTGCGGTGTGGTGTGGTGTGGTGTGGTGTGGTGTATCCACGCACGACTTGCAAGCTTTCAAGTTCCAACCTAAATAAATACCTTACGGTATGGTGTGGTGTGGTGTGGTGTGGTGTGGTTCGGTGTGGTTCGGTGTGGTGTGGTGTGGTGTATCCACGCACGACATGCAAGTTTTCAAGTTCAACCTAAATAAATACCTTGCGGTGTGGTGTGGTGTGGTGTGGTGTAGTATGGTGTGGTGTGGTATGGTTTGGTGTAGTGCGGTATGGTGTGGTGTGGTGCGGTGTGGTGTGGTGTGGTGTGGTGCAGTGTGGTGTGGTGTGGTGTGGTATGGTGTGGTGTGGTGCAGTGTGGCGTGGTGTGGTGTGGTGTAGTATGGTGTGGTGTGGTGTGGCGTGGTATGGTTTGGTGTAGTGTGGTATGGTGTGGTGTAATGCGGTGTGGTGTGGTGTGGTGTGGTGTGGTGTGGTGTGGTGTGGTGTGGTGTGGTGCTGTGTGGTGTGGTGTGGTGTGGTATGGTGTGGTGCTGTGTGGTGTGGTGTGGTGTGGTATGGTTTGATGTAGTGCGGTATGGTGTGGTGTGGTGCAGTGTGGTGTGGTGTGGTGTGGTGTGGTGTGGTGTGGTATGGTGTGGTGCGGTGCGGTGCGGTGTGGTGTGTATCTACGCACGATTTGCATGCTTTCAAGTTTCAACCTAAATAAATACCTTGCGGTTTGGTGTGGTGAGGTGTGGTGTGGTTTGTATCCACACACGATTTGCATGCTTTCAAGTTCAACCTAAATAAATACCTTGCGGTGTGGTGTGGTGTGGTGTGGTGCAGTGCGGTGCGGTGCGGTGTGGTGTGGTGTGGTGTGGTGTGGTGTATGCATTGAGACTGTGCTTGCCTGCTTGGTAACTCAACAGCAAGCAAGCCCACCCTCTCTCGGGATATGTGGCATGGTTTCAGTGAACAGGCCGAATGGTGAATTCTGTCTGTCTGAATAGCTGGTTTTTAATAGAGACCTGATGACAGACCCTACGCCTAGCCTGCCCCTGTTGTTGTTGTTGTTGTTGTTGTTGTTGTTGTTGTTGTTGTTGATGTTGATGTCATGTACATCATTGGTTAAACATGTTGTTGTTGTTGTTGTTGTTGTTGTTGTTGTTGTTGTACATCATTGGTTAAACATGTAGTTTGTGAAATGTAGTTTAATTGGCTAGGCTTTAAAAATACACACGGGTCTGGGAATGGATTGGTCTACACACCAGGGTATTGTTGGGGTGGGTGGTGTGGGTTGGGGTGGATGTGGGGTGGGTCCCTCCTCGCACCTGAGTGGTATCGGTGTCGAACACAGAGTCGTATTGAAAGCGCTTTGCCTTCTTGTTATCTGACTGGTTGTGCAATAATATCTCCTTGCTGCCCGGGGTCACAGAGAGCATCGAGCAGTCGCTGTTCGCATCCACCTCGTTGACGGGGCGAACGCGGACTGCCACCCGAATGCCCCGGCTCCTGGGGCCACCTCCTTCGCTAGCCATGGCTCGCGTCCCCAGATGCTGTTACTGGAGTGTCGCAAATGAAGCTAAGAATCGCGGCCCGCTCTGCATATCATAGAGGCAGAGGGTTTACCATCTACGAACGCGCATCCACCAACGCTCTATCCTTCTATGTATCCTTGAGACGTGTGCTTAGTGTGGCTGAATTTTTTGAATGGATTGACGATTTCCCTACTCGTCTCCGAAAAAGACAAGCGGAGACATGTGTATCCAGACACGCGGAGCTAAGCCAAACTAAGTAAGTAGAATCAGAGAGAGGATTGGTATGTATATCAAAAGAGTGCACTTATAGTCAGAACAGTAAATGATCTTTCATCGTCAACAGGGAAGGGAAGCATCAGCTGGTTGGAGGCAATTTTCACCATGTGGCGTGGCCTGGTCTGCCTGGCCCTTGACGGCAGACCCGGTGCGGCAGACCATGCATCGATAACTCTCGAAATGGTCGCGAATCGATAACCGAAAGAGGTTGGTGGTTAGAATGCCTGTAAGAACGATTGCGGTTGGGATTCCGTCGGGAAATGGCCGAAAAGTGGGTGGGATTCCTGTAAATGCGGTTAAATCGGGGATAAGTCCCATGCGCGTGTCGCAAGCGACACGGAAAACCGCTTTATCAGTCACGGGCAGGGCAGGGGACGAACAGTTGAGAAACTTTATCTGCAGACTGCAAGCAAGGGCGAGGAGCAGGTCCTTAGCGAGGAGGGAGGATGGGAGTTTCGAAAGTAATGGATTAAGTAGTCAACGTAGCGACTCGTAGAGGAATAAGCTACAAAACATTTGCAACTTTTGCGAAGGATCTTTACCGCTGCGATGCTGATATCTCATGCGCACTCCAACTATGAGCCAAATGTTTGGGTGCGGAGGTGGTCGGAATCGTTCAAACAGCTCCTCGAGAGACACAGAGATGGAGAGAGACAAGGGTGGAAATTTGGGCTTCGGCCCCGGGACCCTGGGAGGACCCCGGGACCCTGGGAGGTCCAGAGGGGGCTAAAGCGAAAATCATGTTTCCGAAAAATAGTAGGGGGCCCTGGCGGGTCCCCTGGAGGTCGGCCCCGGGGGTGGGGTATGGAACACGATGGCTTCTGGGCTTGTAGTTCTGTTGTCTAAAATTGGTACATTTCTTGTTGAATGTCGAAAAATATGACAAAGTTGTCCACGTGGGTATGCCAAGGTGAAACAAGTTAAGCGAGATACCTTTGCTAATCGCAATTGCCAACAACTTGATCGGTTGAAGGATTTAACGTAGATTGTCATGTTATCTAGCGTAGATTGTCATGTTATCTATTTCGACAGCAGGTTGGTTCTCAAAGTGCACCATTTTGCATTTACGTGTGTCTACGATAAGAGCTTGTTAGTCAGCTGTTGTGTTGGACATGCTCCAGGTCCCTAGATCGAGTCCACAGGGCAGGAGGGAAACGACAAATGAAAACACCGCGTCAACAGTCCGCAACCCTGAGTTCCGTACGCGAAGAAGTGCTCTCCGGGGCAAGCTTTCGACAGCAGGTTGGTTCCCAAAGTGCACCATTTTGCCGTAGGTATAACAACTCCCAAGGAAGTCGAGAAGCGAAGTTGCTCTTCGACCATTGGAGTTGCTTTGCGGATACTGAACTTGCTTTCAGACTAGCCAAATTGCTTTGCGACTATTGGACGTGCGAGGCTTTGCATGTACTGGTGTTGTGACTATTCAACTTGCTTTGCGACTTTCGAAATCCGCAGCCCTGAGATCCGTACGCGAATAAGTGCCCTCAGAGAAATTGACACAGGTCGATTCCATGCGAAAGAAGTCGGTTTAACCGTTTCTTGGGAAATTTGAAGATTTGAAGATTTGAAGATGTGAAGATATCGCGTAAGTATCGCATAGGTCTGTCCCCCTAAGGGGGCCGACCAACCGAAACTAGAGGTGACCGCCCTATTTGTTAGTTGGGGCAGTTGGTTCGGGTTTTCATTGGTTGTTGACTACCTGATGCCTGCATGGTGGTCCTAGTTCTCGATTTCCTGTTTTCCTGGTCTGTTTTTTTACGGCAACCAGTACAAAAACATTATGTAGAAAATGGTATAGAGATCGGTTGCTGAAAGATATTGGTTAGAATGCCTGTAAGAACGGTTGGTATTCTGCCAGGAAATGACCGAAAAGTGGTTGGTATTCATGAAAATGCGGTTAAATCGGGGATGGCCTCATGTTTACGAACCCCGAAACCAGCACAACACCATTCTGTACAGACTCTGTACCGCCTCCAAGTGCACCTGTGCACACATTTGGCTGTCGCCGCCGATAAATATAATTGAAGTCGCGTTCCGGATATATATTAACGACCTGACCAGTCAGGGGGAGGATGCTCGAGATGTGAATGAGACAGTAATCTCGGGCAAATGATCCATCACGACAAAATAAAGTGTAACAAAGAAAAATAAAACAAAAAGGAAAGAAAACAAAACACCAATAATCTTGTTACATGAAGGGGCAGCCGCTTCACGTGACAAAATGTGACTGACAGCGATCGTATCGTATACGATCGTACAAATAGTTTGTACAATGGCACAGTATGACTGACAAAAGTGTCTGAACTAGCTGACTGGTAGGTCAGTCTCACTGACTGTGGCGTGTCCACGTACAGGTAGCCGCAGTCCTCAAATCGTAACCTCATCACAGAGTTGATGCTCAGAGGCGCTCAAGGCAGCTCCCCCAACATGTCAAGTCGCCTTAGTATAATACTTCTTCTCTCTCTCTCCACTCAAAGAGTGTCATTCCAACAAAAAGCGCAGTGGTTAGCATGATGGGCCCATAACCTGACACCAGTTTAGGAAAGAAGCATGTATGGCTGACAATAACAATAAAGAAGGTCCGCACTGTGGTAGGTAAAAAGCCACACAGATGTAAGTTGGTGTTGTCTTTCCTATCGTGGCATTGCAGATTTGCAGATAACTCCCCATTCCTTTTCATATAACGTTGAAATCCTGACAAGCTGGCTGCCGACGTATACAATTTGGCATGCCCACGTTGGTTGCCGTTCAACAGGGTCGCTTGTGCTCTTCCCGTCACATTGACATTGCTATTCGTCATTTTTTTATTTCCATCGCCATTGCCATAACCTTCACATACCGTATCTAAATGTTCATTATATTGAATTCTTAGGTAAATAGGACTTCAAGGCAGGACTACACATAGATAGACTGATAGGCTCACTGCCACGGCAGGGGTGTTCAGGACGCTGTGTTGTGCGTCGCAGATGCGACGTTTGAGGGTCCGTTGCGTCATGAGACGCAACGTGGGGAGGGTCCGTTGCGTCGCTATGGGTCGGTTATGGGTCGGTTGAGGGTTGGTTGTTCCTCATGACGCAGGCTGTAAAATTGATTGCGTCTCGGGACGCAGAGGTGGGGGTCCTCCCGAACATCCATGCCCCCCGGTAAGCTTATCATCCCTGTGCCAAAGAAAATGCCATTTCACGCCTGTTAATGTGCACCAACCAACGGAAGTCTAGCACCGAATTCCAATCTGCAGACAATCAATTAGCATCATGCCCTTCAACCAATACAATTCGGCATTTCGGCCTGTCACAAATTAATTATATTATAGCACCTTCCTCCTGCCTTACCCTCGACCGTTAATTCGCTAAAGCTGAATGAATGCCAACTCAAGCCACACTATCCCGTCCTGCGACTTGCCCCTGCCCCTGCCCTTGTTCCGTCCTGCGACCTGCCCCTGCTCGTGTCCTGCGACCTGCCCTTGTCCCGTCCTGCGACAAGGAAGCAAATTTAATAATTCGCAGACCGTGAATCCAATACGGGCTTCCCCTGCCTGTCAAACATTCTTGTAGTACAAAAAGTAACCAACGTACAACACACCTCACACCTTGGGCCGACCACAGCGGTGGTCGCAGCCCATGGGCGCGCCCACCGCGCATCGCGCAGGGCACCCGACTATTTCTTCCTACTACGAGCCAATCCCGATTCTAACTTCTCCACACCCGCGGGTGGTTAGTAGGGTCCCCCGCTGAGTCAGGTGGCAATCGTGATTCAAACGCGCGCGACAGGCGGGGAAAACAGGAACAGGAACAGGAACAAGGCCAGGAGTTCTTAGGGAGGTCGTCCACACGGGACCAGTCTTAGGAGGGTTTTCTGGGGGGAATCGGCTCAGTCCACGACATGTCCTGCCCTGGCATACTGTACTGATTAGTTGGTCCTGCAGCTGGCCACCAAGCATCCAAGCTTCCACATGGGGGTGCAATGGTCGTTTCTGCAGTAGTTTCGTTCAATCCGTGGCGACGTAGATTTCTGTTACATTGCCTGTTGCATTGCCTTCTCTATTTTCAAAGCTAAACAGAACAGTGACCTCCAGACAGGGCCCTTCCTTATTGTAACCCAGAAGAGTTTCGCTTTGGTGCTACGATCAAGCCATCGCGTACTGCCTGCTATCCGAAATGCGTTTATTGAAACCTCATCAGAACCTTGCTTTTTATAGTGATTTGCTCTAGATTGGCGTTGTTTCTATCTCGACACTTTCCTTTGGGCCATGGGTAATACTAGCAGCAGCAAGGGGGATAGAGGGTTTCAGGAGGAAGATGCCTTTGCCAAGAAGCAGTTTGCCGATCATGAAGGGGGCTCCGTCGCAAATGGCCACTTGCCAACCACTGGACCGCTCACGGCAAAGGATTACAAATCCCGCCTGACCACATCAGAGGGAACGCAGGTCAGCAGGGAAAGCATGGAGCTCGCGCTCCTAGGATTTTAGTACCGCTTTATTTCTTCTCCGATTACTGTTACGACTGTGCCTTGCGAATCATCTTTCGAACTAGGCTGCCTGATTTGTATCTCTTTCGGGACCAGTCCACTGAAGCGATTTGCTTGTTTGACACGTGATGATTCTAATACGATTCTCGTGGTTCTTGTGAAAACTTAGGAGAGAACTAATGGAGCACCAATGAGTCTCATGCTGATCAAGAACAGTTCATGCTTGTACTCTGGATCTGAATGTGGGCAGATGTTTCAGTGCCTGGCCTTGTCCCTACCTTGAGTATCATGGGTAACTGAGGAATGCTTTTACATTTGTTATTGAGTGTGTGTTAGAGAAGTTCTGTTGTGTGGGCTTGCAGTGTTAGTTGATAGCAGGGGGTATGTTAGTTAGCATATGAAGTTGGGGTCGAAATGTTTGGTGAGCCAGGTCGGCAACACTGTTTGCATGTTGCATAAGCCAGTAGGCATATATGTTCACAATGCCGCTTCTGCCCGTCACACACCACTTCCACCCGCCCACCACCACCATCACCCCCCCACCACCACCCACCACACGCATCACCCCCCCCCCCCCCCACCCAGCTCACCAGCACCACTACCACCCCCCCCCCCCCCCCCCCCCCCCCCCCCGCCCCACCACACCAACCACCACCACCTACCACAGCCACATCATCACACCGCCTCCCCCCCCCCCCCCCCCCCTCCAGCCACCCCCTCCACCACCACCCCCCCCATCAAACAGCCCACCACACCATCACCGCCACCACCACGACCACCCCACCACACCACCACCACCATCACACGCACCACCATCATACATCTCAACCACCATCAACACCACCACCATCACACCAACAGCCACCATCAACCCATCCCATCCTACACCACAACCACCACACCACCACAACCACCACCACCACGCACCACACCATCACACCCCACTCATCACCACCACCACTACCACCACCACCACACCACTACCACCATCATCAAAACCACCACCACACCACCACCATCAGCACTACACCACACCCATCAACAACACCATCCACCAACCACCACCCCCCGTCCCCACCGACCACACCACTCCATCAGACCACCACCATCACACCACCACAGCCACCATCTACACCACCATCATCACCACCACCACCACCACCACCACCATCATCACCACCACCATATCCCTGGTCTACAACATACAACTGAATATGATGCAGAACTTGTTCTTCCCCCAAGTAGAATACACCACCACCACCATATCCCTGTTCCACAACATTACACCTTGAGTGTAAGCCACGAAAATGAATGCAGAATTGTTCTTCTGCCAAATAGATACAACCATCACCAACCCACCAACGACCACCATCACCAAAAAAAAAAACCACTCCCCACACCACCACCATATCCCTGTTCCACAACATACAACTGAATGTGTAACAACTGAACATGATGCAGAACTTGTTCTTCCCTCAAACTGGTTACACGATGAGATATGCGTTTGTCACCCAGAGAGGCCTCTACCCAGATGCTCCCGACAAGGCCAACCAGGATTCATTGTGTGTTCACACATACTTTGGAGGGGATCCAGAGCAGGCCCTGTTTGGTGTGTTTGATGGCCATGGGGAGTACGGAACCCAATGCTCACAGTATGCTAAAGACAAGGTGAGTTTTCTATACAATCGACAAGTGAAGGGATCCAGAGCAGGCTCTGTTTCGAGTGCTTGATGGCCATGGAGAGTGTGGAACGCAATACTCACAGAATGCTTAAGACAAGGTGAGTTTTCTATGCAATTGACAAGGGATCCAGAGCAAGCTCAGTTTGGTGTGTTTTTGGCCATGGGGAGTACGGAACCCAATGCTTATAGTGTGCGAAGGACAAGGTGAGTTTTCTATACAATTGACAAGGGATCCAGAGCAGGCCCTAGTTAGAGTGTTTGATGGGCCAAGGGGAGAATGGAACCCAATGCTCACAGTGTGCTAAAGACAAGGTGAGTTTTCTATACAATTGACAAGGAATCCAAAGCAGGCCCTGTTTCGAGTCTTTGATGGGCCATGGGGTGTACAAAACGCGATGCTCACAGTAAGTAAAATACAACATGATTGCTTCCTCATAGCTTCATAGCTATTTAGCCTTTTTAAAAGCATTTCGGCTTCATAGCTTGAGCTCCATAGCTTGAGCTCCATAGCTTTTCAGCTTCATAGCTCCCTAGCTTTTATTTTCAGCTCCAAACAGCAGCTTCTAGGCAGCTTCCCTGACTGGCTAGTCATCCAAACCTGATGCAAACTAGTGCACCTTGAAGCTGACACAACCAGGTTCCCTGTTATGTCGGCATCTTGGGGCTCGGCCCAGTGGCTGGCTCAGGGAGCTGCCTAGAAGCTGCTGATCGTAGCTGAGTATAAAAGCTATGCTTTTTCTGTTGCGAAGTAAATGAGTTCCATTGTTTCTTTTTTGGGCTTCACATAGCAGGTTCCATCCTGCTCCATTAGCCAGGCTCTGGGTATAGCCCCAATCTTTCAGCTGCATTAGAATGCTTGCCATGTCAGCTTTTTGACGCATTAGCTAGCTTCAGGTTTGGTTGAGAGACTGGGGGTAAGAAGCTGCCTAGAAGCTGCTACTCGTTGCCTGAAAGAGAGACAGTGGTGAGGTCCATGCAATACTTGGTTGCTTATTGACCACTTGGTGTTTCTGTACTCACTTGGAATACTCGGTTGTTTTTTGACCACTTGGTTGATTTTTGACCACTTGGTTGTTCTGTTCTCACTTGGATTACTCGGTTGTTTTGTACCCAGTTGGTTGTTTTGTACCCAATTGGTTGTTTTGTACCCAGTTGGTTGTTTTGTACCCAGTTGGTTGTTTTGTACCCAGTTGGTTGTTTTGTACCCAATTGGTTTGTTTTTGTACCCAATTGGGTTTTTGTACCCATTGGTTGTTTTGTACTCCAATTTGGGTTGTTTTGTACCCAATGTGGTTGTTTTTGTACCCAATTGGTTGTTTGTCCCAGTTTGGTTTGTTTTTGTACCAGTTGTTGTTTTTGTACCCAATTGGTTGTTTGTACCCATTTGTTGTTTTTGACCCAGTTGGTTGTTTTGTACCCCAGTTGGGTTGTTTTTGTACCCAGTTGGTTGTTTTTGTACCCAATTGGTTTTTTTTGTACCCAGTTGGTTGTTTGTACCCAATTGGTTGTTTTTTGTACCCAATTGGTTGTTTTGTACCAGGTTGGTTGTTTTGTACCTGCATGTGGTTGTTTTTTGTACCCAGTTTGGTTGTTTTGTACCCAATTGGTGTTTTGTACCCAATTGGTTGATGTTTTTACCAATTGTTGTTTGTACCGCAATTGGTTGTTTTGCACCCAATTGGTTGTTTTTGTACCCGTTGGGTTGTTTGGTACCCCAGTTGGGTGTTTTTGTACCCAGTTTTGGTTGTTTTGTCCCAGTTGGGTTGTTTTGTAACCCAGTTGGGTTGTTATGTACCAATTGGTGTTTTTGTACCCCAGTTGGTTGTTTTGTACCCAGTTGGTTTTTTGTACCCAGTTGGGTTGTTTTGTACCCATTGGTTGTTTTGTTCCCCATTGGTTGTTTTGTACCCAGTTGGTTGTTTTGTACCCAGTTGGTTGTTTTGTACCCAGTTGGTTGTTTTGTACCCAGTTGGTTGTTTTGTACCCAGTTGGTTGTTTTGTACCCAATTGGTTGTTTTGTACCCAGTTGGTTGTTTTGTACCCAATTGGTTGTTTTGTACCCAGTTGGTTGTTTGTACCCATTTTGTTTTGTTTTGCACCCATTGTTTTTTTGTACCCAATTGGTTTGTTTTGTACCCAATTGGTTGTTTTGGCCCTTGGTTCTTTGTCCCATTGGTGCTTTGTACCCAATTGGTTGCTTTGTACCCAATTGGTTGCTTTGTACCCAATTGGTTGCTTTGTACCCAATTGGTTGCTTTGTACCCAATTGGTTGTTTTGTACCCAATTGGTTGTTTTATACCCAATTGGTTGTTCTGTACCCAATTGGTTGTTTTGTACCCAATTGGTTGTTTTGTACCCAATTAGTTGTTTTGTACCCACTTGGTTGCTTTGTACCCAATTGATTGCTTTGTACCCAATTGGTTGTTTTGCACCCAATTGGTTGTTTTGTACCCAATTGGTTGTTTTGTACCCAATTGGTTGTTTTGTACCATTGGTTGTTATTGTACCCAATTGGTGTTTTGTCCCCATTGGTTGTTTGTACCCAATTGTTTTTGTACCTGCCAAATGGTTGCTTTGTCCCCATTGGTTGCTTTGTACCCAATTGGTTGCTTTGTACCCAATTGGTTGCTTTGTACCCAATTGGTTGCTTTGTACCCAATTGGTTGCTTTGTACCCAATTGGTTGTTTGTGACCCCAATTGGTTGTTTTTTAAAACAAAAAAAAAAAAAAAAAATAAAACCCAATTGGGTTGTTCTGTACCCAATTGGTTGTTGTTGTCCCCAATTGGTTTTTTGTACCCAATTAGTTGTTGTGTACGCCACTTGGGTTGGCTTGTCCCAATTGATTGCTTTTGTACCCAATTGTGTTGTTTTGCACCCAATTGGTTGTTTTGTCCCATTGGTTGTTTTGTACCAATTGGTTTGTTTTTGTAACCCATTGTGTGGGGTTGTTTTTGTACCCATTGTGTTGTTTTGTACCCAATTGGTTGTTTTGTACCCAATTGGTTGCTTTGTACCCAATTGGTTGTTTTGTACCCAATTGGTTGTTTTGTACCCAATTGGTTGTTTTGTACCCAATTGGTTGTTTTGTACCCAATTGGTTGTTTTGTACCCAATTGGTTGTTTTTTTTTACCCAATTTTTTGTTTTTTTTACCCAATTTGGTTTGTTTTTGACCTAATCGGTTGTTTTGGTACCATTGGTTGTTTTGTCCCCAATTGGTTGTTTTGTACACCAATTGGTTGTTCTGTAACCCAATTGGTTGTTCTGTACTATTGGTTTTTTTTTGTACCCATTGGTTGTGTTTTGTACCCAATTGTTTTTTGTGTACCCAATTGGTTTGTTTGTACCCAATCGGTTGTTTTGTACCACAATTGGTTGTTTTTGTAACCCATTGGGTTTGCTTTGTACCCAATTGGTTGCTTTGTACCCAATTGGTTGCTTTGTACCCAATTGGTTGCTTTGTACCCAATTGGTTGCTTTGTACCCAATTGGTTGTTTTGTACCCACTTGGTTGTTTTGTACCCACTTGGTTGTTTTTGTACCCATTGGTTGTTTTGTACCCAATGGTTGGGCCCCTTTTGTTACCAATTGGTTGTTTTGTACCTCATTGGTTGTTTTGTACTCAATTGGTGCTTTTGGTACCCCAATTGGTTTTTTGTACCCAATTGGTTGTTTTTGTACCCAATTGGTTGTTTTGGTACCCAATTGGTTTTTTGTACCCAATGGTTGTTTTGTACCTAATTGGGGTTGTTTTTGTAACTAATTGGTTTGTTTTGTACCCCAATTTGTTGTTTTTTGTACCCAATTGGTTTGTTTTGTACCCAATTGTGTTTGTTTTGTACCCAATTGGTTGTTTTGTACCCAATTGGTTGTTTTGTACCCAATTGGTTGTTTTGTACCCATTGGTTGTTTGTACCCAATTGGGTTTGTTTTGTAACCCCCCTTTGGGTTGTTTTGTACCCAATTGGTTGCTTTGGTACCCAATTGGTTGTTTTTGTACCCACTGGTTGTTTTGTACCCAATTTGTTGTTTTGTACCCAATTAGGTGCTTTGTACCCATGTTTGTTTAGTAACCCCAATTGTTTGGTTTGTACCCATTGGTTGTTTTTGTACCCAATTGGTTGTTTTGTAGCCCAATTGTTTGGTTTGTACCCAATTGGTTGTGTTGTAACCGCCATTGGTTGTTTTTTACCCATTGTGCTCTGTTTTTGTACCCAATTGGTTGTTTTGTACCCACTTGGTTGTTGTACCCAATTGGGTTTGTTTTTGTACCCATTGGTTGTTTGTACCCAATTGGTTGTTTTTGTACCCAATTGGGTTGTTTTGTACCCCTTGGTTGTTTTGTACCCCATTGGTTGCTTTGTACCCAATTTGTTGTTTTGTACCCACTTGGTTTGTTTTGTATAGACCCAATTGGTGTTTTTGGTACCCCATTGGGTTGTTGTGTACCCAATTTGGTTGCTTGGTACCAAATTATTTTTGCTTTTTTAACCACTTGGTTGCTTTTTTTTGACCACTTGGTTTTGTTCCTTACACTTACTCACTTGTAATAGTTCGGGTTGTGTTTTGTACCCCTTGGTTTGTTTGTTGAACCCATTGTTGTTTGTACCCAATTGGTTGTTTGCGTACCCATTGGTTGTTTTGTACCAATTGGGTGCTTTTACACAGGTTGTTTTGTACCCAATTGGTTGTTTTGTACCCAATTGGTTGTTTTGTACCCAATTGGTTGTTTTGTACCCAATTGGTTGTTTTGTACCCAATTGGTTGTTTTGTACCCAATTGGTTGTTTTGTACCCATTGGTTGTTTTGTACCCAATTGGTTGTTTTGTACCCAATTGGTTGTTTTGTACCCAATTGGTTGTTTTGTACCCAATTGGTTGTTTTTGTATGGTACCAATGGTTGTTTTGTACCCCATTGGTTGTTTTTACCCATTGGTTTGCTTTTGTAACCCAATTGGTTGTTTTGTACCCAATTGGTTGTTTTGTACCCACTTGGTTGTTTTGTACCCAATTGGTTGTTTTGTACCCAATTGGTTGTTTTGTACCCAATTGGTTGCTTTGTACCAAATTGGTTGCTTTTTGACCACTTGGTTGCTTTTTGACCACTTGGTTGTTCTTTATTCACTTGGAATATTCGGTTGTTTTGTACCCAATTGGGTGCTTTGTACCCAATTGGTTGTTTAGTACCCAAATGGTTGTTTTGTACCCAATTGGTTGTTTTGTACCCAATTGGTTGTTTTGTACCCAATTGGTTGTTTTGTACCCAATTGGTTGTTTTGTACCCAATTGGTTGTTTTGTACCCAATTGGTTGTTTTGTACCCAATTGGTTGTTTGTACCCATTTGTGTGTTTTGTGACCCAATTGGTTGTTTTTGTAACCCAATTGGTTTTGTTTGGTCACCCCCCACTTGGTTGTTTTGTACCCATTGGTTGCTTTTGTACCCCAGTGGCTTGTTTTGTACCAATTGGTTGTTTTGTACCTTATTGGTTGTTTTGTACCCAATTGGTTGTTTTGTACCCAATTGGTTGTTTTGTACCCAATTGGTTGTTTTGTACCCAATTGGTTGTTTTTTGACCACTAGGTTGCTTTTTGACCACTTGGTTGTTCTGTACTCACTTGGAATATTCGGTTGTTTTCACCCACTTGGTTGTTTTGCGAGTTTGTGCCGCGTTTTTTCTGATGGAAGGAAGACTCTGCCGCCCTCGAATTAGTCTGATCCATTTGCATGTTGCTCTGCCATCTTTCTGATCCCGCTGCTTATGTTCTGATTTAAGTCCAAACTCATTGTAGTCATATGATGATACATGTTTCCATACTTCGACCTCAATTGTCCTCAATTGTTTATCAATATATCAATGTAACAATTGCTTATCAACCCGCTTACCAATATATCAATTTATCACTTTATCAATCATTTCTTTATACCTCCCACGGTGCTCAATTGGTTATCAATATATCAACATATCAATATATCAATATATCAACATATCAATATATCAACATATCAAAATATCAACATATCAATATATCAACATATCAAAATATCAATGTATCAACATATCAAAATATCAATGTATCAATACATCAAAATATCAAAATATCAACATATAAAAATATCAATGTATCAATATATCAACATATCAAAATATCAACATATCAACATATCAAAATATCAACATATCAAAATATCTATGTATCAATGTATCAAAATATCAAAATATCAATGTATCAATTGCTTATATTTGTTTTCTCGACATGTAGTGGGGGAGTTAGACTCAACCATCATCAGCCTCCACTTAAGTCACTAATTTTTGGCAGAGCCCCCTCTTCAAGGGGGTGGGAGCCCCCATGTTAACCCATTTGTCCGTCCGACCGACTGTCTGACCTTGATGAAGCCTGACACGTCAGCCAACGGTCTCGTAACTAACTCGCTTCCGCTGCCACCTGTCGCACCCTCGTGATCACTCTCCGCCAATTTTTAGCGTCGCAGGCAAAGCTGCATAGAACTTGTCCTGCCTAGAATCACCTGATCAGACACAATGCGGACGTCTACCTGCTTCAATGCATTCTCCCCAATCGCAGGTGCCCGAGAAATGTCAACCTACTTCAATGTCAACCTACTTCAAAAATGTCAACCTACTTCAATGTCAACCTACTTCAAAAATGTCAACCTACTTCAATGTCAACCTACTTCAAAAATGTCAACCTACTTCAAAAATGTCAACCTACTTCAAAAATGTCAGCCTACTTCAAAAATGTCAACCTACTTCAATGCATTCTCCCCAATTGCAGGTGCCCGAAAATCTTCTTAACAACGCCCAGTTCGCCGTGTCTCCCGAGAGTGCATACCATAGAGCAATGGTGAGTACAAAAAACTTAGATATGGATTTGGGGGATCCTCGGATTTGTAGTGCAGGGACCGCTTGAGAGTGCCTACCATCGAGCAATGGTGAGTCAAATTGATGTGAAGCTTTTGGTCAGAACCAGGAGTATTAAAGAAAGAGCTGCGAACGTCAAGCCTCAAAAACCTGAGGAGGGCTGCCCCCCCCCCCCCCCCCCCCCCCCCCCCCCCCCCAACGCCCGCCGCCCACCCACCCTCACCCCCACCTCATAAAATAAAATAAAACATTTAAACAAAACTTAGATATGGATTTGGGGGGTTCACAATATGGCACACATAATGCCGTCCTGGGATTTATAGTGCAGTGATCGCGTAAGAGTGCCTACCACCGACCAATGGTGAGTCAAATTGATGCGGAGCTTGAAGTCGGACCCACTGTTTTTCTTTTCAGCTACAAGCAGCAGCTTCTAGGCAGCTCCCTGAGCCAGCCACTGGGCCTCGCCCCATGATGTCAACAGTACAGGAACCTTGTTGTTTCATCTTGGTGCATTAGGTTGCATCAGGTTTGGCTGGCTGGCCAGTCAAGGCAGCTGCCTAAAAGCTGCTGCTCGTAGCTGCAAATAAAAGCCATGGTCGCTACTCTCACCTGAGTCCTCCAACGTTTCTACATAACTAGGGATAGGCAATATGATATCGTTTGATATCATGTCATCATATGATATCATACGATGCCGGCGGTCTGACTAGGTAACTTTGGCCTACGGCATCATTTCATATGATATTAAATTATATGATATTTGTATGATGTCATATGATATCATACTCGTCTTTGGTCAGCATCATATAATTTGCCGGTCCCTATACATAACCTGTAGCCAAACCCTTTAGAGCCCACAGCCTGTATTTTGCAGACAGGATTCATCAGATATAAATAAAATGATAAAATGAATAAGTAAAATGATTAAATAAATAAAAACTAAGATTAAATAATCATATAAATGTTTACATAAATATATGACATGATTAAATAATTAAATAAAATGATAAAATAGATGAATACAATGGGTTAAACTGCACTCCTCATTATGAGGCTTTTTATATGGTTGATGGGGCCAGCCCGTTTGCTTGCACCGGGGCCAACTGCCGCATCAGATTAATATGGGATAGATGTATCAGATAAGCATTGCGCATTCCTCTAGGATTCTCCCTGGCTGGCCTCTGATTTATGTGTCAGTTTTGTTTTTTACAGTCTAGCCGGTCAAGGCGTAGCATAGACTTGCCCAACCTGAATATTGGGAAGTGCTGTATACAAAACAAGCACTGGTGAACTGAACCCCAACAAACTGTGTGTACCTCGACAGGTCCTGACCAACAGCAATCTGTGAAATGCCCCCACACCCCCAACATAAACTGTGTGTGTGAAACAACTTACCGCCTAAACTCAAAGTGGGAAAACCTAAAACCCTAAAAGTAACAGCGGATCCTTTCTCACACTATACGACTGCCTATCTGGATCACGTATAGTAGTGACGCTTTCGTCAGACAACACCAAACAGTCGATGATGGCACACCAGAAAGACGAGCTCGATCGACAGAGGCGAGCGAGCTGTCAGTCGCGCCCGGAAACTATTGCACCAGGCGACTCGATGAGCGGCACTACAGCCATCGCCACCCTGATTAGAGGCCGTAACATATATGTAGCGAACGTTGGTGATTCTCGATGTGTTCTCGCTGAGCGCTCGGGGGATAAACTAGTGGCGCAAGATCTTTCCTTTGACCAAACCCCTTTCAGGTATGTGCATGTTGGATGTGGGGTGGGTGTATATTGGGTAGGCGCAGGATCTTTCCTTTGACCAAATCCCTTCCGGACACACACACACACACACACACACACACTCAATAACACACACACACACTCAATTAATCACACACTCACACACCCAATAACACGAGCACTCAATCAACAACACACACACACACTTAATCATAAACACACACACACACTTAATCATGAACACACACACACACACACACACACTCACACACACAAACTCAATCACAAACACACGCGTGATACAGGCGTGATGAATGCGAGCGTGTGAAACGCTGTGGAGCTAGGGTCTTGACCCTCGACCAGCTTGAAGGCCTTAAGGTATGAAACTAATGAAGTTGCTCTCATTGTTACATATCATGCTACGTATTAAACAATGTAGCAGGCCAGACACGACTAGATAAGACCAGATACAACCAGATACGACCAGATATGACCAGATATGACCAGATAAGACCAGATACAACCAGATATGACCAGATATGTCCAGATAAGACCAGATACGACCAGATACAACCAGATTCAACCAGATATGACCAGATAAGACCAGATACGACCAGATACAACCAAATACAACCAGATATGACCAGATAAGACCAGATACAACCAGGCAAGCCTAGGAAATAACACCCTTGATGTTATCTCTGACTTGGCTTAATGCACTCTATAGCTCCTTATCTCATTTCTTATCTTATTTTTATTTCATCTCAATGGCTCCATCATTTCTTATCTCATTGATTATCTCGTTTATTATCTCAGTCCAATGGCTCCATCATTCCTTATCTCTGGCTGCTCCACAATTTCTTATCTCATTTATTATCTCATTTATTATCTCATTTTTATCTGATTCCAACGGCTCCATCATTTCTTGTATCATTTCCTATCTCATTTCAACGGCTCCATCATTTTTAATATCATTTTTATCTTATTTCTATCTCATTTCAACAGCTCCAATATCTCTTATCTCATTCCTTATCTCATTTCAACGGCTCCATCGTTTCTTGTCTCATTTCTTATCTCATTTGCTATCTCATTTGCTATCTCATTTCTTAACTCATTCCAACAGCTCCATCATTCCTTATCTCTTTTCTTATACCATTTCAACAGCTCCATCATTTCATATCTCATTTCTTATATCTGATTTGGCTCAATGAAGGATCCCAACGTGGAGCATTGGGGTACAGAAGAAGAGAATGACGGGGACCCCCCTCGCTTGTGGGCCCCTAATGCCACCTATATCATCCCCACCTCCTATCATCTCCACCACCTATCATGCCCACCACCTATCATCCCCCTATCACTCCCTATCATCGCCAACCATCACCTCTCATTGAAGGATCCCATCGTGGAGCATTGGGGTACAGAAGAAGAGAATGACGGGGACCCCCCTCGCTTGTGGGCCCCTAATGCCACCTATATCATCCCCACCCCCTATCATCCCCACCCCCTATCACCCCCTATCATCACCAACCATCACCTATCATTGAACGATCCCAATGTTGAGCACTGGGGTACAGAAGAAGAGAATGACGGGGACCCCCCTCGCTTGTGGGCCCCTAATGCCACCTATATCATCCCCACCCCCTATCACCCCCTATCATCACCAACCATCACCTATCATTGAAGGATCCCAATGTTGAGCACTGGGGTACAGAAGAAGAGAATGACGGGGACCCCCCTCGCTTATGGGCCCCTAATGCCACCTATCCAGGAACAGCCTTCACACGCAGCATTGGGGACAGCGGTGAGTCATGCATACTACACATAATAATCAGGGCAGGACAAAGGCCTTCCTGAACTGTGCTGGCAATAGCGGAACTCTGTTGTCACCCTACCAGTGCACTTATGGGGCATTTTTTCTTTTTCTTAAAAAAAAACTCTGATTTTGCCAGCTCTTTTTTTTACCTTCCGTTTTTTTCCACTTTGGGTCTCATTTTGGGGGCTTTGTTTTATAAATCTCGAACCACAACTGGGGGTGTCCACTGATAGGGGGGGGGGGGGGGGGTCTCTTTAGAAGGTGTCTTGAGTAGACTGCTTAATAGACCTGAGAGAGCATGTGGTGAAACTTGAACTTTGCTACATGGCTACATGGCTCTAGCCTGTTTGCCGTCTTCAGAAGTAACATAACCTACTGAAATCAAAGCATTCTGATCCCAGAATATTCAAATATTCAGATCAAAGCATTCTGATCACAGAATATTCAAATGTTCAAATCAAAGCATTCAGACGGTTGACTCAGATTCCTTACAGTTGCTTTTTCATATTTCCAATACATATAATTTACCCTTAAGGGTTGAGGAAATTAAGCACATGCAGGCTTCATCATTGTCAGTACTTATATTTGCAAAAGTATGGGGGCCTGCTTGCTGGACATTGAGACACTGCCCAAGAGGTCCAGCGATCTTTCAGATGGGGCCCCCATTGGTACAAGTGCTAGTAGACATATTTAAGGTGTATGCTGGGCCTTGTAAAGTTTTAGCTTTGAGTGTGATATTTCCCTTAATTAGGGGGTATATCACACCACTAGCTGGCTTTACTGGTCTTATCAGCTTTTACCATTAAATAAAGTCAACTGCACTATCTAGCTTGTAAGTCCAGACTGTTCAGGTCTGTCTTTGTGCTACTACCAATAGAGTCGCTACTGTCAAATAATAACAGAGTCACTTCCCCTGGGAGGCTCAGGTAGCTTCTGGAAGATATAACTCCTGTGGGACAGAGGGATGGTGGTGGGAACTCGAAATTTGGTTCAGATCAAGGCTCAGCAGCTTGGGGCACCAAGAATTTAGTGCCCCCAGTGACTGTGCACTTGATTTTATACCGGGCAGGACAGTACTGCTGGGAAAACACTGGCGGTGGTTACTCCTGGTTTTGCCCGGGGGTTTACGGGTATTTGAAATATGAATGCGTCCTGCGGAATCTTACGTCGCGCGGCTGAATACTCCATTTCACCCACTACTGTATGGGAAATGCGGCATTCAGACGGTTGACTCAGATTCCTTACAGTTGCTTTTTCATATTTCCAATACATATAATTTACCCTTAAGGGTTGAGGAAATTAAGCACATGCAGGCTTCATCATTGTCAGTACTTATATTTGCAAAAGTATGGGGGCCTGCTTGCTGGACATTGAGACACTGCCCGAGAGGTCCAGCGATCTTTCAGATGGGGCCCCCATTGGTACAAGTGCTAGTAGACATATTTAAGGTGTATGCTGGGCCTTGTAAATTTTTAGCTTTGAGTGTGATATTTCCCTTAATTAGGGGGTATATCACACCACTAGCTGGCTTTACTGGTCTTATCAGCTTTTACCATTAAATAAAGTCAACTGCACTATCTAGCTTGTAAGTCCAGACTGTTCAGGTCTGTC
Source organism: Chlamydomonas sp. ICE-L (assembly GCA_013435795.1). NCBI lineage: Eukaryota > Viridiplantae > Chlorophyta > Chlorophyceae > Chlamydomonadales > Chlamydomonadaceae > Chlamydomonas > Chlamydomonas sp. ICE-L. The sequence goes on from JACBWV010000234.1 coordinate 458,012, forward strand.
TTTGTGCTACTACCATATGCAAGAGTCACTGCAATTTCACACACGTGCCCTCAGGATAATAAAAATCAGTCCCACATGTAAAGAAAAGGAGTGTAAAGGGGGACTGGGGGAAAGGTGTAGGAGTAAGGAGCATGTAACGGGACAGCAGGCTTGGCTAAGTGATGGGGTATCAAAAGAAGAAGAAGGAAAGGAAAAGCTAGGCTCAGAGGCTGGAGGCAAAGTTCAACTTAACCGAGAGGTCTGGGATCCGATATGCCTTAATGGCATCTGATATCCACCTACCTTGAGTTCTAATAGTCTCTAGATCTGCCCCATTAGCCCAAGCTGCTACTATACCTTCCCGTCTGAGGCTGTGCAAGGCAAACCTGGCTGGATCTATGTCCAGTTGGGGTGAGAGTGTGCAATAGCAGTGAGAAAAGACTTCAGTCAACAGGACAAAGCCTGACCCGAAAGAAGGGGGGACCACACTGAGCAAAAAACTCACTCCTCCTAAGGAGGTCAAAGAAACCCATCACTAGCCAAGCTGCATCTCTAGTAAACACGTCCTCCATGTGGGGCAGCAGGGTTTTCAGCTTCCTCATGGTCTCCAGACACACAAACATGAGGGACTTACACACTGCCCTCTTTGCCAGATGCAACTCCCTTAGGCCCTGGAACACCCTAAAGGCCTTAGAGATCTGTCCCGCAACACTGGAAACCAGAGTGCTAAGGGTCCAGTCCCTTGGGCCTGTGCCATTCAGCTAGTGCTGACATGGTTGTAATGGTGGCAGGTTAGTTATGACCTGCTGCCCAATCCATGACCAGCTTTAACTAGCATCAAAGGCACTTGTTCCTTGAGGCCAGGAGGGAGTGCATTCTGCTCAGTAAGCAAGTAACTTCAGCCATACACTTGGTGTCGCTTAAGATCACTTGCATAAGTGTCTTGTGAGCTTCGGTACAGCCAAGGTAGAGCCCTCCAACATCCCTAGCCCCCTGGCCCTTGTTGGCCTTGGAAGCTAGTGATGTGGAGAGACACTCTTATAGTGTGCAGGCTGAGCACTTGAATGTACCACAGGACATGGCATTCCTGCCCAAGCTGATGCACTGGGGGTGGCTGTGCTGGCTGCAGTTGATGCACCTAAGCATCATTCCCTTGGTGCCTTGGTAGATGGTACATCCTATGGGGGGTGGGAGGAAGATATGAAAGGGGTAAGCTTCTGGGCAGGTCTGATCACAAGCAAAGTGTGTCAGTGGGTGAGGCCACCCAAGCATATAGGAGATCCACAGTTTTTCCTAATGCCGATAATGGGATGTTATCATCCCTGATGCGTGTTATCCTGGAACCCCCCTTATACACAGCTGAGACAGCTTGGACCTTATCCATGTAGCACAAGGCTGACGTTCCTGACAGTCTATGGGCCCAGTGCTGCAAGCAAATCATGCAAGCTTCGAGTTCCAGGACACCTATTGTGCACATGTACCCCTACCGACTCATGCCACTCCAGCTCCAGAGCCTTGTCCCAGACTCCAGGTCACTTAGTGTGCCCTTGTTATAATTATTTTAAGTGTAGGCTGGACTTTGTAACGATTTAGCTCTTGTGTGTGATATTTCCCTTAATTAGGGGGTATATCACACCATTGCCTGGCCGTACTGGTCATATCAGCTATGTTACCATTTAAATATCTATGGGATTTAAGCCTGTGCCTTGTAAGTGGTATGGTAGGTGGTGACAGGGTATAGGGCATCAAAACAAGAGTTGGATAGTGCAGGTATCCCCAAGGGTGTGACCTTTGGGGAAGAGCTATCCATCTACCTATTTTTTACCTGTCACAGGGTTGTTTCAGGGGTGGTGAGTGATCAAGGTAACTTGCTCATACAACCATTTATCCCAGTGAAGGAAGTGTCTACCAGAAACCTAGGACAAGGGACACCTAATTCATCTGCCCAGTATTGCCATCTCTCTATATTCAGCTTGGTTCCAGTTGAGTTGAACCACTTTTCCCTGTCTTCCAAGTCATGGGGTTGGAACATCTCAACCATCAGTCTCCCACAAAGGGTCGTGATTTGAATGCAGCTATGAATGTGAGTGGGTACTGTAGAAAGACAAATTCTAGCAGAAGCTGAACGACGCAAACTTCAAGGCGAACAGGGCTGCAGTGCAAAGGCACTGGGCAGAAAAGGAAGGCAAAGAAGGAGATCGCGATGGTCGACTACGAGTCGCGGAGCAGAGGGGGAGAGGGAAGGAACTCAATACTCTCACCTTTCTTCTCGAGCTGGCTGGGAGGGAATCTAGCGGCATAGGCGCTAGGGGATTGGAGGTCTTGGGGGCATCAGGAGCTATAGGATAGGTCGATGAATGCAACTCCCGTTGCCCACTCATCTTGCGATGGGTTGGGATTACGGTGTAGCTTTTCAGAGCGAGCCTTGATTTGAGGCCCGTGCGCCATCTTCGATCGTTTTGCGGGACCTGCGGGATGGGATCTCGACGCAACTCGAAATTTGGTTCAGATCAAGGCTCAGCAGCTTGGGGCACCAAGAATTTAGTGCCCCCAGTGACTGTGCACTTGATTTTATACCGGGCAGGACAGTACTGCTGGGAAAACACTGGCGGTGGTTACTCCTGGTTTTGCCCGGGGGTTTACGGGTATTTGAAATATGAATGCGTCCTGCGGAATCTTACGTCGCGCGGCTGAATACTCCATTTCACCCACTACTGTGTGGGAAATGCGGCATTCTGACCACAGAATATTCATATATTCAAATCAAAGCATTCTGATCACAAAATATTGTTATTCAAAGAAACCAAAGCATATCGTTGTATGTACACATGCCCAAGAAAGATGATTTTGTGGTGAAACTAAAGTTTGTGATCTTGTTTGTATGTAGACATTCCCATGAATGATAATCTCGTGGTGAAACTAAAGTTAGTAATCTTGTTTGTATGTACTCATTTCCAATAATGCTAATCTCGTGGTGAAACTGAAGTTAGTGATTCTCCACAGCATGCAGCTGCTGAGATAATGGAGTTTGGGATTTTTTGCGGAACCCGAAACCTTGAACCCGACACCATTCATATCAGCTGCAAAACAAACCCTAAAAAGACCCTTACACCCCCCAAAAAACCCCAAGAAAACCCTAAATTTAACCTTGACCCCCCCCCCCCCCCCCCCCCCCCCCCAAAAAAAGCAGACATACTTCAAAATGTACCCTTGAACCCCCCTAACCCCCCAAGTATAACCTTGAACCCCCCAGAAATAAAATAAAAACAAAAATATACCTTAACACCTTGAACCGTGCAGCTGCTGAGAGAATTGGCGTTTTTGCGGAACCTGAAACCTTGAACCTGACACCATTCAAACCAGCAGCGGATAAAACCCCAAAATACCTTTGACCCCCCCCCCCCCCCCCTCCCCCCTCAAACCCCCAATACAACCCTGAAAACTCCCCCAAAAAGCTCACATTATATCCTTCAAACCTTGAACCATGCAGCCGCTGAGAAAATTTGAGTTTTTGCGGAAATTGAAACCTTGAACCCGACACCATTCAAACCAGCAGCAAAAAAATCCCAAAGGACCTTTGATCCCCCCCCACCCCCCCACCCACCCCCCCACACGCCCCCCCCCACACACACCCACACACACACAAGAAACCCCAAATACAACCTTGAAAAACCATAACAACCGCACAGCTCAATATATACCCGTGAAACCTTGAACCATGCAGCTGCTGAGAGAATTGGAGTTTTTGCGGAACCTGAGGTTGTAAGCAAACAATTGACGTCGAACCATCCCTTTCTCGTGATTGCCAGTGACGGCGTTTGGGAGTTCCTTCCTAGTCAGAGCGTGATAGACATGGTAAGCGGTCTATCAAATGTATTTTTGTTTGTAATGTATTTAAAGTAGCAGTTGCATTATCATTTTTTGTCCGTCAGTATATGTGTGTGTGTGCATGTGTGTGTGCATGTGTGTGTGAGAGCATTGTGTGTGTGCATGTTGTTGCCACTCTTGCCCACACATGGGACATTCCTTCCTAGTCAGAGCGTGATAGACATGGTGAGCTCCAGCTCTGATCTATATATTTTTATTTTTTTATACTTGCAGTTTACATGGTGACCTCTAGCTCTGGTCTAGCTTAATTTTCTTATTTTGTAAGTACAGCAGCAGTTGCATTGTCATTTTTCGTCTGTCAGTATACTTGGGTGAGCATGTGTGTGTTTGTGCATGTGTGCAAGTGTGCATGTGTGTGTTCGTGCATGTGTGCATGTGTGTGTTCATGCATGTGTGCATGTGTGCAAGTGTGTGTTCGTGCATGTGTGCATGTGTATGTTCGTGCATGTGTGCATGTGTGTGTCTGCAGCGTGCCTCAGTTGTACCGCTTGTGGCGTCAGCATGAGTTCCGCACCCACACCCACTGACACACTCCCAGGTTTCAAAGTTTGAGGACCCCCAGGAAGCTTGCCTCAGTGCAGTGGCTGAGTCGTACCGCTTGTGGCTCCAGCATGAGTCTTGTACCCAATCCTACTGACCCACACACACTGACCCACACACACAGACCTACTGACCCACACCCACTGACCCACACACACAGGCCTACTGACCCACACCCACTGACCCACACCCACATACCTACTGACCCACACACACTGACCCACACCCACAGACCTACTGACCCACACCCACTGACCCACACCCACAGACCTACTGACCCACACCCATTGACCCACACCCACAGACCTACTGACCCACCCCCACTGACCCACACCCACAGACCTACTGACTTACACCCACCGACACACTCCCAGGTCTCAAAGTTCGAGTACCCTCAGGAAGCTTGCCTCAGTGCAATGGCTGAGTCGTACCACTTGTGGCTTCAGCATGAGTCTCGCACCCACACCCACTGACCCACACACACAGCACCACACCCACAGACCTACTGACCCACACCCATTGACCCACACCCACAGACCTACTGACCCACACCCATTGACCCACTGACCCACTGACCCACACCCACCGACACACTCCCAGGTCTCAAAGTTCGAGTACCCTCAGGAAGCTTGCCTCAGTGCAATGGCTGAGTCGTACCACTTGTGGCTTCAGCATGAGTCTCGTACCCACACCCACGCACCCACACACACAGCACCACACACACAGCACCACACACACAGACCTACTGACCCACACCCATTGACCCACACCCACAGACCTGCTGACCCACACCCATTGACCCACACCCACAGACCTACTGACTTACACCCACCGACACACTCCCAGGTCTCAAAGTTTGAGTGCCCTCAGGAAGCTTGCCTCAGTGCTATGGCTGAGTCGTACCACTTGTGGCTTCAGCATGAGTCTCGTACCCACACCCGCTGACCCACACACACAGCACCACACACACAGACCTACTGACCCACACCCATTGACCCACACCCACAGACCTACTGACCCACACCCACAGACACACTCCCAGGTCTCAAAGTTTGAGTACCCTCAGGAAGCTTGCCTCAGTGCAATGGCTGAGTCGTACCACTTGTGGCTTCAGCATGAGTCTCGTACCCACACCCACTGACCCACACACACAGCACCACACCCACAGACCTACTGACCCACACCCATTGACCCACACCCACAGACCTACTGACCCACACCCATTGACCCACACCCACAGACCTACTGACCCACACCCATTGACCCACACCCACATACCTGCTGACCCACACCCACCGACACACTCCCAGGTCTCAAAGTTTGAGGACCCTCAAGAGGCTTGCCTCAGTGTAGTGGCTGAGTCGTACCGCTTGTGGCTCCAGCACGAGACCCGGACCGATGACATCACCATGATGGTGCTGCAGTTCATGGGACTGGAGGATGAGGCACCCAAAATGGCATTGCCGACTCCCCTGGGGTGAGATGCGAGTTTTGATTTTTTGTTTTGTGTATCACTGCCCATGGTGTTGGTGCTGTAGTCATTGGAATTTGTGTGTGTGTGGATGGGGATGTATGAATGGGGATGGGGATGTATGAAGGAGGGCAAGGCACCTAAAATGGCGTTGTCAACTCCCCTGGGGTGAGTTGCAAGTAATGATTGTTTGCTATGTTTATCGCTGCCCATGTTGATGGTGCTGCAGTCATGAAACTTTGTTTGTGTGTGTGTGTGTGTGTGTGTGTGTGTGTGAGGGGGGGGGGGGGGGGGGGGGGGGGGGGGGTCTGTATGTGTGTATGTCTGAGGGCAAGGCACCTAAAATGGCGCTGTCAACTCCCCGGGGGTGAGTTGCAAGTTATGATTGTTTGCTATGTTTATCGCTGCCCATGTTGATGGTGCTGCAGTCATGGAACTTTGTTTGTGAGTGTGTGTGTGTGTGTGTGTGTGGGGGGGGGGGGGGTATGTATAGGGATGTGTATGTATGAAGGAGGGCAAGGCACCCAAAATGGCATTGTCAACTCCCCTGGGGTGAGTTGCGAGTTGTGATGTTTAGTTCATTGTATCACTGACATGGGACTGGAGGATGAAAAACCCAAAGTTGGATTGTTTATTGTATTGCTGCCCATGGTAAATGTTTGTTTATTGTATTGCTGTCACGGGACTGGAGGATGAGGCACCCGAAATTTGATTTTTCATTGTATCGCTGCCATTGTGGATTTTTTGTTTATTGTATTGCTGTCATGAGACTGAAGGATGAGGCACCCGAAATTTGATTTTTCATTGTATCGCTGCCCATCTTGGATCTTTTGCTTATTGTATTGCTGTCATGAGACTGGAGGGTGAGGCACCCAAACACCCCGACTCCACTCACACCCTAATCCCACACACACACCAACTCCACACACACCCCAACTCCACACAGAGCCACATTGGATTACAGCAGTCGCCCAGCCCCTGGCATGGCCTTGCGTTGCATGCACACACCACGGGTGTCTGCAATCGAGGTGCCTTCCACACTCAGCCATGGTGTCAGCATGGCAGAACTGAACACACACACACACACACCCCAACTCCTCCCACACCCCAACTCCACACACACCCCAACTCCTCCCACCCCCCATCTCCTCGCAGGGCCACATTGGATTACAGCAGTCGCCCAGCCCCTGGCATGGCCTTGCGTCGCATGCACACACCACGGGTGTCTGCTATCGAGGTGTCTTCCACCCTCAACCATGGTGTCAGCATGGCAGAACTGAACGCGTCCCCCTCAAGTGCGGCAGGCCGCTCTCCCGAGGAATTAAGATCGTTGGAGGAGGCGGTACGGAACAACTTTCTGTTCATGAACCTAGAGGGACTCCAGCGGCGTGAGGTGTTTGAAACCTTTGAGAAGCGATTTGTGCAGGTGAGTGAATCGCACCCAAGGAGTTGACCCCCACCCCCACCCCCACCACACGCACACACGCACACACACACACACACACGAGGAGTTTAAATTGTTGGAGGAGGCGGTGCGAAACAACTTCCTGTTCATGAACCTAGAGGGACTTCAGCGGCGTGAGGTGTTTGAAACCTTTGAGAAGCGATTTGTGCAGGTGAGTGAATCGCACCCAAGGAGTTGACCCCCCCCCCCCCCCCCCCCCCCCCCCCCCCCCCCCCACCACCACACACACACACACACACACACACACACACAAAGAGTTAAAATCGTTTGAGGAGGCGGTACGAAACAACTTTCTGTTCATGAACCTAGAGGGACTCCAGCGGCGTGAGGTGTTTGAAACCTTTGAGAAGCGATTTGTGCAGGTGAGTGAATCGCACCCAAGGAGTTGACCCCCCCCTCCCCCCCCCCCCCCCCCCCCCCCCCCCCCCCCCCCCCACACACACACACACACACACACACAAAGAGTTAAAGTCGTGGGAGGAGGCGGTGCGAAACAACTTCCTGTTCATGAACCTAGAGGGACTCCAGCGGCATGTTGTGTTCGAAACCTTCGAGAAGCAATTTGTGCAGGTGAGGGAATCCCACTCTAACTTTAACTCTAACTCTAACTTTGAACTCTAACTATATCTCAACCTCACAACACGTACACCCCATCTCTATCTCAATCTCTATCTCAATCTCTATCTCCATCTCTATCACACAATACATACAGCCTCACGTCTATCCCACACAGCACTCACACCCTATCTCTATCTCTATCACACAAACCATACACCCTCATACCTATATCTCACAACACACGCCCTATCTCTATCTCTATCCCACAGCATACACCCCCATCTATATCTCACAACACGCACCCTATCTCTATCCCACAGCATACACCCCCATCTATATCTCACAACACACACCCTATCTCTATCCCACAGCATACACCCTTATCTATATCTCACAACACACACCCTATCTCTGTCCCCCTCGTACCAGGCTGGTGAGCTAGTGATCAGACAAGGCGAGCCTGGTGACTATTTCTACATCGTTGTAGCAGGACAGATTGCTGCGTACCACACAACCCATACACACTCATACCTATATCTCACAACACACACCTTATCTCAATCCCCCTCGTACCAGGCTGGTGAGCTAGTGATCAGACAAGGCGAGCCTGGTGACCACTTCTACATCGTTGAGGCGGGGCAGTTTGATGTGTACCTGCAGCATCCTGGGGCTAAGCAGCCAGAGCTTGTACACACTTACTTAAGCCAGGTAATGGATGGACTGGCTGTTGTTGTGGTGTATGTGTGTGTTGGTGTGTGTGTGGGGGGGTGGGGGGTGGGGGGGGGCACTATAGGGTAGCCTCTGTTGGAGTGTATGGTCGTCCACACATACTTTAGCCAGGTATTGGTTGGACTGGGTGTTGTTGAGGTGTATGGGTGTGTGGTGGTGGTGTGTGTGTGGAGGGGGAAGGGGGGGTTGAGTCATTGTAGGGGAGCCTCTGTTGGATTGTTTGGTCATCCACACAGACTTAAGCCAGGTAATGGATGGACTGGGTGTTGATGAGGTGGGTGTGCCAGGGTACTACTTCTTGCCAAATTGGTCAGCGCTTAAAGCGCACAAACGTCAAATTGGTCGGCGCTTTTACTGCAAAAAGGGGGTTGAAAAACTGCGCGAAATGCGCAGAGGGGCTCAAAATGGCAGCGCGGCACCACACTGCCGCACGCGCTTAGTAGTACCCTGGTGTGTGCACAAAAAAATGAACTTCTAATAAATGAATACACCATAAATGAATACACAATAAGTGAATACACAATAAGATACCCTATGATACCCCATGATACCCTATGATACCCTATGATACCCTATGATACCCCATGATACCCTATGATACCCTATGATACCCTATGATACCCTATGATACCCTATGATACCCTATGATACCCCATGATACCCTATGATACCCTATGATACCCTATGATACCCTATGATACCCTATGATACCCTATGATACCCTATGATACCCTATGATACCCTATGATACCCCATGATACCCTTTGATACCATATGATACCCTATGATACCCTATGATACCCTATGATACCCTATGATACCCTATGATACCCTATGATACCCTATGATACCCTATGATACCCTATGATACCCTATGATACCCTATGATACCCTATGATACCCCATGATACCCTTTGATACCATATGATACCCTATGATACCCTATGATACCCTATGATACCCTATGATACCCCATGATACCCTATGATACCCCATGATACCCTATGATACCCTATGATACCCTATGATACCCTATGATACCCCATGATACCCCATGATACCCTATGATACCCTATGATACCCTATGATACCCCATGATACCCTATGATACCCTATGATACCCTATGATACCCCATGATACCCTATGATACCCTATGATACCCATACAAATTGCATCATATAATATCGTATTGAAATGGTCACTTTGGCAGAGTCAGACTGCCGGCATCATATGATATCATATTGCCGTTCAAGCAAGAGCATTACGGACTTGCCCCTCTCAACCTCACACCTTTTCATAAGACTGCTATTTATTTATTTATTTGTATGCGAAGCAAGAGCACTACTGGCTGGCCCTCTCAACCTCACACCTTGTAATGATACATTCTATTTACTTACATATTAATGTTTTTTTTTTTTTTTTTTTATAAGCCAAGCAAGAGCACTACGGGCTGGCCATCTCAACCTCACACCTAGTAATGATACATTCTATTTACTTACTTATTTATTTATTTACTTATTTATTTATTCATTTATTTATTTATTTACTTATTTATTTATGTATTTATGTGTATGCCAAGCAAGCCATATGCCATGCTCCTGCATATGCCATGCTCCTGCTCATTCACACACACTTTATCTCGCAGGCTGGCCAGAAGGCATCGTTTGGAGAGTTGGCACTGCTGTACAGCAAACCCAGGGCAGCAACAGTGATAGCCAGAACTGATGGCATGCTATGGTCTTTGCATCGAATAGCCTTCAAGGTGCGGTGCTCGGGTGCAGCTTGGGGATGTGCCTTTTGGAATTTGAAATTTGAAACTTGGGTGCAGCTTAGGGATGTGGCATTTGGAATTTGAAATTTGAAACTTGGCTGCAGCTTAGGAATGTGACATTTGGAATTTGGAATTTGAAACTTGGGTGCAGATTAGGGATGTGACATTTGGAATTTGAAATTTGAAACTTGGGTGCAGCTTAGGAATGTGACATTTGGAATTTGAAATTTGAAACTTGGGTGCAGCTTAGGGATGTGCCATTTGGAATTTGAAATTTGAAACTTGGGTGCAGCTTAGGGATGTGACATTTGGAATTTGAAATTTTAAACTTGGGTGCAGCTTAGGGATGTGGCATTTCGAATTTGGAATTTGAAACTTGGGTGCAGCTTAGGATGTGACATTTGGAATTTGAAATTTGAAACTTGGGTGCAGCATAGGGATGTGACGTTTGGAATTTGAAATTTTAAACTTGGGTGCAGCTTAGGGATGTGACATTTGGCTGTGATTTGTGATTTGGCTGTGATAATTGATATGTGATATACCTTCCTGTCTATCTCTTACCAGCAGTTGGGGAGGGGGGGGGGGGGGTAGGGTTTAGAGTTTTAGTTTAGGGGGGGTAGGTGCAGATTAGGGTTGTGACATATGGCCGTTATGTGTGATATGTGATGTGTGATTTGTGATATACCATCCTGTCCATCTCCTCCCGGCGGTGGAAGGGGGGGGGGGGGGGGGGGGGGGGGGGAAGTGCAGATTAAGGGTGAGACATTTGACTGTAATGTGTAATTTTTGATTTGGCTGTGACAACCCTTTGTGTCCGTCTCTTACCGGCAGTAGGGGAAGGGTGGGTGGGTGGGTGGGTGGGTGGAACATAAGGCTTTAGTCCTTGGCCTGGAGGGGATTGATGGATGCATGCATGACACGAATGATGCTACGGTTTGTGGTGTGTGTGTGTGGGGGGGGGGGGGGGGGGGGGGGGGGGGGGTATGTGGTGTGTGTGTGAGTCAATAATTTGCACAGTTTACCCACAAATGACGCTACGTGAAGACACCTATTCCTTTCCCTGAAAAAAAGAGAATGCCTGGAGGGGCGTGGAGTAAGCCATCCCTGAAATAAACCTGGTGCTCTTCTCTCCAGGGTGTGCTTCAACAGGGAGCTAACAACATAAATCTGAAGGTCACATTTCACACTCTTCGAAGTGTTGAATTGTTGCACTATATGTCCATGTCCCACCTCTGTCAGCATGGTGCTACGTAAAGATAACTGTTCCTATTAAAAACAAACCTAAACCCTAAACCGGTGTTCTTCTCTCCAGGGTGTGCTACAGTTTGTTGAAGTGTTGAAGTGTTGAAGTGCTGCGCTGTCTGTCCATGTCGAACCTCCATCGGCATGTTGCTACGAAAAGAAACCTGTCCCTGTCATTCATGATAATATTGGTGGTGTTCTCTCCAGAGTGTGCTGCAACAAGGAGCTAACAACACCATCAGCATGGTGCTATGTAAAGAAACCTGTTCATATCCAGTCCTATCCTTAAAGATAATCCTGGTGGTGTTCTCTCCAGGGTGTGCTGCAACTAGGAGCTTATGACATAGATCTGAAGGTCACTGTTCGCACTCTTCGAATTGTCGAGGTGTTGCACTGTCAGTCTGAAGAAACCTGTTCCTATCCAGTCCTATCCTTAAAAATAACTCTGGTGTTGTTCTCTCCAGGGTGTGCTACAGCGAGGAGCTAATGACGTAGACCTGAAGGGCACTGTTCGCACTCTTCGAATTGTCGAGGTGTTGCACTGTCAGTATAAAGAAACCTGTTCCTATCCAGTCCTATCCTTAAAAATAACTCTGGTGTTGTTCTCTCCAGGGTGTGCTACAGCGAGGAGCTAATGACGTAGACCTGAAGGTCACAGTCCACACTCTTCGAATTGTCGAGGTGTTGCACTGTCAGTCTGAAGAAACCTGTTCCTATCCAGTCCTATCCTTAAAAATAACTCTGGTGTTGTTCTCTCCAGGGTGTGCTACAACGAGGAGCTATTTACGTAGACCTGAAGGTCACAGTCCACACTCTTCGAATTGTCGAGGTGTTGCACTGTCAGTCTGAAGAAACCTGTTCCTATCCAGTCCTATCCTTAAAAATAACTCTGGTGTTGTTCTCTCCAGGGTGTGCTACAGCGAGGAGCTAATGACGTAGACCTGAAGGTCACTGTTCGCACTCTTCGAATTGTCGAGGTGTTGCACTGTCAGTCTGAAGAAACCTGTTCCTATCCAGTCCTATCCTTAAAAATAACTCTGGTGTTGTTCTCTCCAGGGTGTGCTACAGCGAGGAGCTAATGACGTAGACCTGAAGGTCACAGTCCACACTCTTCGAAGTGTTGAAGTGCTGCGCTGTCTGTCCATATCACACCTCCATCAGCTAGCAGAAGCCATGTCTGAAGTTTCATTCGAAGACGGGGAGTACATTATTCAGCAAGGGGAGCAAGGGAGGTGAGGAGAGCACACTGTTGCATGGGGAGGGTGTGTGTGTGGGGGGCGGGAAGTGACGGAGGGAGGGAGGTGTGTGTGTGTGGGGGGGGGGGGCATACAAAGACAGGGAGTACATCAAGGAAGGGGCAAGGGATGTGAGGAAAGCACACTTTCATTTGGGGAAGGGACGGGGAAGGGATGGGGGGGGGGGGGGGGGGGGGGGGATTTCATACGAAAACTCTAGCAAGGGAGGTGAGGAGACCACTGTTTCATTTGTTTCTTACAACAGCCTTATTTACTTTCTCACAACTGCCCTCTATTTACTTCCTTACAACTTGTCTTACAACCGCCCTCTATTTGCCTTCTTACAACTTTTTTTTTCAACTTGTCTTACAACCGCCCTCTATTTACTTCCTTACAACTTGTCTTATAACTGCCCTCTATTTACCTTCTTACAACTTTTTTACAACAAAAGGACTGTATTTACCTTCTTACAACTTATCGTGCCATCTAACCCTTTACGAGCAGGGTCATTTGATACAAAAACGGAAAGATTCTTACAACCAATACAACCGCCCTCTATTTGCCTTCTTACAACTTATCGTGCCATCTAACCCTTTACGAGCAGAGTCATTTGATACAAAAACGGAAAGATTCTTACAACCAATACAACCACCCTCTATTTGCCTTCTTATAACTTCTTCCTTCAGGGACTTCTTGCTCGTACAGTCAGAGGAGGTCGTCTGCACCGTGCGTCCTGCTGTGGCCCTCATTTACAGTTTGCCTGCCGTCCTTACATCTGCCCTCTATTCAGCTTCTTACAAATTTCTTACATCCGCCCTCTATTAACCTTCTACCACCAGGGACTTCTTCCTCATCCAGTCAGGGGAGGTCGTCTGCACAGTGCGCAAGAACCCTGATGACCCAAACGAAGCACCAAAGGTGATCAGCTTGGTGGTGGTGGTGTGTGGTGGTGATGTGTGTGTGAGTGTGGTGGTGTGTGTGAGAGGGAGTAGAAGAGTTTGAGCATGGCCACCAAGCACCATGTGAGGTCGTCTGCACCGTGCGCAAGAACCCTGATGACCCAAACGAAGCTCCGAAGGTCAGCAGTTAGGTGGCAGGTATTTTTTCCGGCTTTTCCCCGCAGCTTCTAGGCAGCTCCTTCAGAAAACATATGCTTGGTGTTTTCTCATCCAGTCTAGAACTGGAACTATTAGTATAGGTAACTTAAACCTAGTCAGACTGCCAGCATCATACAACTTGTATTTAAATGGTAACTTGAGCCTAGTCAGACTGCCAGCATCATACAACTTGTATCGAAATGGTAACTTGAGCCTAGTCAGACTGCCAGCATCATACAACTTGTATTGAAATGGTAACTTGAGCCTAGTCAGACTGCCAGCATCATACAACTTGTATTTAAATGGTAACTTGAGCCTAGTCAGACTGCCAGCATCATACAACTTGTATTGAAATGGTAACTTGAGCCTAGTCAGACTGCCAGCATCATACAACTTGTATTGAAATGGTAACTTGAGCCTAGTCAGACTGCCAGCATCAAACAACTTGTATTGAAATGGAAACTTGAGCCTAGTCAGACTGCCAGCATCATACAAATTGTATTTAAATGGTAACTTGAGCCTAGTCAGACTGCCAGCATCAAACAAATTGTATCGAAATGGAAACTTGAGCCTAGTCAGACTGCCAGCATCATACAACTTGTATTTAAATGGTAACTTGAGCCTAGTCAGACTGCCAGCATCAAACAAATTGTATTTAAATGGTAAGTTGAGCCTAGTCAGACTGCCGGCATCATACAAATTGTATTTAAATGGTAACTTGAGCCTAGTCAGACTGCGGGCATCATATGCTATCATATTATGGCATGTTATCATGTTGCCGTTCCCAGAGCCTATATAAGGCAACAAGCACACGCCGTATAGAGACGAGTAGCTTACACACCTAATCCAGGTGTGTGCAGTGTGTGTGTGGGGGGGAGGGGGGGGGGGGGAGGGGGAAGCTGCATAAGGCCGTTCCCAGAGCCTATATGCTGCTCCCAACACTACCCACCTCACCCCAGTACCCCACCCCACCTCACCCAACCAAGGAGTGTTCGCCGTCTGCACTCCCACGAGCCTGACGCTTTGCTCTACCTTGAGCCAGACTACTCGTATGGCGTGGTCCCGTACGTGAGCCCTGAGCCTGGTCATGTTCTCATTGAGCTGGATTCAAAGCTCCCAACACTACCCAAGGTGCAGATGGTACCAACCGCTGGGCTCTGGCACCCACCCACCACCACCACCATCGCCCTCCCCACACCACTCCACACCACCAAACCCACCACCACCACCATCGCCCTCCCCACACCACCAAACCCACCACCAAACCCACCACCATCACCACCAGCTAACACACCCACCCACCTGCTGTGCCTGTGTTTGGGCATGAGGCTGAGGCTGCACGTGCGCCCGACTCTGAGCTGGTGCCATAAAATAATCCAGGTGTGTGCAGTGTGTGTGTGTGGGTGGGGGTGGGTGGGGGTGGGGGGGGGGGGAAGCTGCATAAGGCCGTTCCCAGAGCCTATGTGCTGCTCCCAACACTACCCAAGGTGCAGATGGTACCAACCGGTGGGCTCTGGCACCCACAAGCACTGACCTCAGTTGCACGAAAGACACACATGCACATACACACATGCACACAAATACATATACAGACATGCTCACACACGTACACACACATGCACACACGTATTTACACACATGCACCCCACATACACACACCACTACATTTACCTGAGCTACAGAGCACACGTAGGACAAGCCGTGGATCCTCGTCAAGTCCTAACATCACCAGGGTACTACCAAGCGCACGCTTTAGCGCGCTGGCGCGCTGCCTTTTTGAGCCCCACTGCGCGTTCCGCACAGTTTTTTGCAACCCACTGTAGGCGCAGCAAGCAATTTTTGCGCTTTTTGCACCACACAGCACAGTTTTGTCTTTTTCGAATGCGCTAAAGCGCTGGCCAATTTGGTCAATGGAAGTACCCTGAAAATCACCCCTGGTGCAGATGATTAGGGAACGGCAAATCATATGATGTTGACCGAAGACAAGTATGATATCATCTGATATCATATACAAAATCATATGATTTAATATCATATGATATGATTCCCCAGGCCTAAGTTACCTAGTCAGACCGCCGGCATCATATGCTATCATGTGATGACGTGATATCATATTATATCATATTGCTGATCCCTACGGATGATACCAACCGCTGGGCTCACGCTGAACAGATGATATGCGAAGGGGTTGAGGGGCGAAGTTGCTAATTTTTGCATGTGGCACAGTAATGTTGTTTTCTATCGCATAATAGATTGGAGCTAAAACGATTAAACCTCATACCCCAAATCCCTGAAGTAATCGATTTGTGTCGAATTGGTAAGTAAGTATCTGGTTCCCACCATTTTTGGCGGAGCCCCCTCTTCAAGGGGGCGGGATGTTTACCCATTTGTCCGTTTAGCCAAAAAAAGAACTTGAAGTCTGACACGTCAGCCAACAGTCGCGTAACTAACTTGCTGCGGTCAGCTCCATCGTTGCCACCTTTCGTTCCGTTGCCAACACACTCCGCCAATTCCCCGCGTCGCTTGCGACGCTGCATAGACTTTGTCCATGAGTAGTTTGGTTTGGTAGCCTTGGTGGTTGGCAAGCCAATGGGCTGCCCCCCTCAACCCGCATGCCTCATAATCAGGTGTATTATTTATGTATTTCACAAGCCTAGGAAATTCAGTTTCCGTAATTATTGGTTTATTTCACTAACTAGTAAACGCCAAACTCTAGACTCTAATCCTAAACTCTTGAATTGTGCAGGAGGTGCTGTGACTGACCACAGGGCAGTATTTTGGTGATCAGGCCTACTATTTATTTATTTGTTTATTTATTTCACAAGCCTAGGAAACCCTAAACTCTAACCCTCAACTTGAGACTCCAATGCTAAACTCTTGAATTGTGCGGGGGGGGCTGCAACTGAGCACGGTACAGAATTTTGGCATGCGCGCACTATTTGTTTATTTATTTGTTTATTTCAGAAGCCTAGGAAACACTTAACCCCAAACTCTTGAATTGTGCAGGAGGTGCTGCGACTGAGCACAGGACAGTATTTTGGCGAGCGCGCACTGCTGACAAGCGCCAAGCGTGCTGCCAATGTTAAAGCCATCGGGAAGGTCCAGCTTCTTGCTGTCAGCCGGCACTGCTTCGAACGCTCTATTGGTCCAATTCAGGTGAGTAGGTAGCCAGCCAGAAGCTGCCCCTCGAGGGATATAGACGCCTCAAACTGGCAAGCGCTAAGTGTGCTGCTAATGTTAAAGCCATAGGTCCAGCTTCTAGCTGTCAGCCGGCACCGCTTCGAGCGGTCTATTGGTCCAGTTCAGGTGAGTAGGTAGCCAGCCAGAAGCTGCCCCTCGAGGGATATAGACGCCTCAAACTGACAAGCGATAAGTGTGCTGCTAATGTTAAAGCCATAGATCCAGCTTCTAGCTGTCAGCCGGCACCGCTTCGAGTGGTCTATTGGTCCAATTCAGGTGAGTAGATAGCCAGCCAGAAGCTGCCCCTCGAGGGACATAGACGCCTCAAACTGACAAGCGCTAAGTGTGCTGCTAATGTTAAAGCCATAGGTCCAGCTTCTAGCTGTCAGCCGGCACCGCTTCGAGCGGTCTATTGGTCCAGTTCAGGTGAGTAGGTAGCCAGCCAGAAGCTGCCCCTCGAGGGACATAGACGCCTCAAACTGACAAGCGCTAAGTGTGCTGCTAATGTTAAAGCCATAGGTCCAGCTTCTAGCTGTCAGCCGGCACCGCTTCGAGCGGTCTATTGGTCCAATTCAGGTGAGTAGGTAGCCAGGCAGAATCTGTCCCTCAGAGCTGAAGGGCCCAAGACTTGGGTGGTCTACAGGTCCAATTCAGGAGAGTAAGTAGCCAGCCAGAAGCTGCCCCTCACAGCTCAACGGCCCCAGTGCAGGGTTCTACAAAGCGCGCGCTTTTTGAGCCCCACTGCGCGTTTCGCGCAGTATTTTAACTCCCTGTGGGCGCGGCGCACAGTTTTTTTGCTTTTTGCACTACAAAGCGCTGACCAGCTTGACAAAATGTAGTACCCTGCAACAGTGTTATCATTTTGTAATCATTTGTCCCTGTCTCTCGTCTCCTTTTACTGCTGATTTCTCTTTTCGGAAATATCATTTTAGATCCCTGTAAGTGCAGTTCAAGGCAAAATCGACTTACTCTCATGGGGACCCTAATTTCTTGGGGATGTTGGTTGGGATTATTTTTTTTACCCGGATTGTTTTACTTGTAAAACCTAGTTTGTGCATGCCCTGTGTCAGTTTTTTTTCAAATCTGAATGAGGGTTTTTCCTAGCTTTAATCTTTTGAGGCCTCCTCCAAGGGGGGCGTTTTAGTGCTTTTTAGGGGCGTTTGGGGCCAATTGTTTACCTTCTTTTACTTTTTCGATAATTTTGCTAAAACGGGGTCAAAACTAGCGATCGCTATATATAGCGGAAATAAAGTGTATATTGTTACTGACCCAGAGGTTTCTATTACTTGATCTTGAATTTGGTTACATAGCTCCAGCCAACAATTTGCCGGTTCACCGTCTTTGGCAGTAAAAGTAATTATCAGGGGAAATGTAAACGTTGTCAAATCAATCAAAAATCAATCAAACATTTTTCCATTCATTTTTGATTTTCCATTCTTATCAACATATACTTTCAATGTTTATCTAAGCATTCTGATCAAAATGTTATTTCTATGTTCATCCAAGCATTCTGATCAAAATGGACTTTCTATGTTAATCCAAGCATTCTGATCAAAATCGACTGAATATGTTCATCCAAGCATTCTGATCAAAATGGACTTACTATGTTAATCCAAGCATTCTGATCAAAA
Source organism: Chlamydomonas sp. ICE-L (assembly GCA_013435795.1). Taxonomy (NCBI): domain Eukaryota; kingdom Viridiplantae; phylum Chlorophyta; class Chlorophyceae; order Chlamydomonadales; family Chlamydomonadaceae; genus Chlamydomonas; species Chlamydomonas sp. ICE-L. Next base: position 476,799 of record JACBWV010000234.1, read on the forward strand.
TGGACTGAATATGTTCATCCAAGCATTCTGATCAAAATGGACTTTCTATTTTCATCTAAGCATTCTAATCAAAATCGACTGAATATGCTCATCCAAGCATTCTGATCAAAATTGACTGAATATGTTCATCCAAGCATTCTGATCAAAATGGACTAAATATGTTCATCCAAGCATTCTGATCATAATGGACTGAATATGTTCATCCAAGCATTCTGATCAAAATGTACTTTCTATGTTCATCCAAGCATTCTGATCAAAATGGACCGAATATGTTAATCCAAGCATTCTGATCAAAATGGACTGAATATGCTCATCCAAGCATTCTGATCAAATTGGACTTTCTATGTTCATCCAAGCATTCTGATCAAAATGTAATTTCAATGTTCAGGAAATCATTGACTGCGAGAACAATTGGAAGGACCAGCTAGCGCTGCAACGTGAGTTGCTTGCTCGGAAGAACACAACAACCACAAAAGTAATTCAGGTAAGATGCTGAATGGATTATGTTGGATGGATAGGATGTGAATGTGGGATGCATAGACTAGGGATGAGTAGATAATGATGTGGGATGCATAGACTAGGGATGAGTAGATACTGATGTGGGATGGAAAGGATGCTTACTTGGGATGCAACTTGAGGTGTTTGCCCGGAAGAACACAACAACTACGAAAGTCATTCAGGTTAGCTGCTTATGTGGTGATGTGCTGCTTCTGTGGTGATGAATTGCCAACTAGACCTGCTGGCTCTGCAACGTGAGGTGCTTGCCTGAAAGATCACAACAAGCAAGAAAGTCATTCAGGTAAGATGCGGGATGGATTATGTGGGATGGATAGGATGTGTTAGTGGGATGCATAAACTAGGGATGGGTAGATGGTTATGTGGGATGGATAGGGTGCTTACGTGGGGGGCAGCGTGAGGTGCCTGCCCAAAAGAACACAGCAACTACGAAAGTCATGCAGGTAAGATGCGGGATGGAATTTGTGGGTTGGATATGAAGCATATGTGGGATGCAGCGTGAGTTGGATGCGTTTGTGGGATGCATAGACTAGGGATGGGTACATGGTTATGTGGGATGGATAGGGTGCTTACGTGGGATGCAACGTGAGGTGCTTGCCCGAAAGAATACAACAACTACAAAAGTCGTTCAGTAAGATGCGGAAGTGGGATAGCTTCACAATTGCCGACCAGACCAGCTAGCTCTGCAACCTGGTGGCTTGCCCGGAAGAACACAACAACCACCAAAGTCATCCAGGTATGATGCATATGTGGGATAGATCAACAAATAACAAGCTTGGGCTTGGTTCATACAGTAGTACCAGCTTCGACTGACAGGATGGGGGTTTGAACCTAATTAAATACCCGCCGCACCACCACTCCCTCTGCATGCAGGGCAGCTTCTCACTTGATGACCTCCACCACAATCCAACCACCACAACGCCACAACGCCACCCCGAGATTACCACCACCACCACACCACCTTCTTGCAGGGCAGCTTATCGCTTGATGCCCCCATTGCCCGTGGGCTGCTGCTCTCTACCGACTGCACCCTGATGCTGATGGTGCACCTTGTAGCACTATACCCCACCACCACAACCCCACCACCACCACAGTCTCACCACCACAACTCCACCACCACCACAACCCACCTCCACCACAATCCAACCACCACCACCACAACGCCACCCCGAGATTACCACCACCACCACACCACCTTCATGTAGGGCAACTTCTCACTTGATGACCTCATAGCCCGTGGGCTGCTGCTCTCTACCGACTGCTCCGCCCTCATGCTGATGGAGCACAAGGAAAGTGAGGAGATCTTCACTGTGCGAGTTACAAGTGTGGCCGACGTTGCCACGATGAACAAGCAGGGTCTTGTGCTACGAGCTAGGGAGATCACTCGCAGCTTGGAGCCAAGCTTCTTTGTGCCTGGAGTGCTGAAGAGTTTTAAGGACTCACGCGTGCTGGCTGAGGTAAGTGCATCTCAAACAAAGCAGGGTCTTGTGCTAAGAGCTAGGGAAAGCACTCGCAGCTTGAAGCCAAGCTTCTTTGTGCCTGGAGTGCTGAAGAGTATTAAGGACTGGCTGAGGTAAGTGCTTCTCACCCATAGCTTATACTTTCAGCTTGGAGCAGCAGCTTCTAGGCAGCTCCCCAGGCTCTCTCTACATCCAAACCTTAAGCAACCTAGGGCACCAGGAAAATGTAATCATCACCATCATCACCACCACCACCACCACCACCACCATAATCATCACCACAACCATAATGGTAATCCAAACCGTAAGCAAACTAGGGCACCAGGAATCCATGGTCCATCCACATTGGAAAAATATAATCATTATCACCCACCTCCAATTGCATGCACGTGCTGATGACAGTGGGTCTCTACATGCTGGATGTGTTGCTGCATCCATGCCCCTTAGATACCATCCCTCATCTACTCTGTATGCACACTCCATATATCAGCACCCCATCCCCTCAACTCCATTCCCTGGACAACAACACTCCTACCTCTGATTGCCAACCCTAAATTAGGTGCTCATGGCAGTGGGTCTGTGCACCCTTGACTTGTTGCTGCATCCAATCACATAGGTTTGTATTGAAGTTGACTCCTATGTCTTATTTTGTGACATTAACGAGGCTATGGATATTTCATCATTTAAAAAGTCACCATTTAATGATATCGCATGTAGGTGCTGATGACAGTGGGTCTCTGGGGCACTGGACTTGGATCCCCATCGTCATCCGTGTAATCTCAAGCCTGAACTTCTATCCCACCTCATACCACACACCATACCCACCCCATCCCCTCCTCAGATTGCCTGTAGGTGCTGGTGACAGTTGGTCTCAGCACGTTGGACATGCTGCTGCATCCATGCCCCTTCAACACCCCACACCCTCAACACCCCACCTCTACCCCATCCCCTCCTCTAATTGCCTGTAGGTGCTGATGACAGTGGGTCTGTGCACGCTGGACATGCTGCTGCATCCATGCCCCTTCAACACCCCACACCCTCAACACCCCACCTCTACCCCATCCCCTCCTCTAATTGCCTTTAGGTGCTGATGACAGTGGGTCTGTGCACTCTGGACATGCTGTTGCACCCAAGCCCCTTTGATGAGCTCAGCTCTATCTTTGTGGCCGCATCTATCGTCGTGGGACTGGAGCACCTGCACTGGAGCCACGTCATGTACCGAGGCCTGTCGGTGCATTCGGTCATCATCACGGAGGGAGGACAGGTGCGTACACACCTTTCCTTTTTTCAGCTACAAGCAGTAGCTTCTATGCAGCTCCTTGAGCCACGTCAAGTACCGAGGCCTATCAGTGCATTGGGTCATCATCACAGAGGGCGGACAGGTGGGTACACAGCTGTTCTTTTCCAGCCACGTCATGTACCGAGGCCTGTCAGTGCATTCAGGCCTCATCACGGAGGGCGGACAGGTGCGTACTTCCTTTTCTTTTTTCAGCTACGAGCAGTAGCTTCTAGGCAGCTCCTTGAGCCAGGCACTGAGCCCCCCCTAAATATTTCGGCAGTTTTGGACAGCAGATCGTGTCAGCTGCAAGGTGCACTAGCTTGTGTTAGGCTTGGCTGAATAGCCAGTCAGAGGAGCAGCCAATAAGCTTTTGCTCAAGTGGTTGACTTCCGTTTTGCATCAAGGACAAGAGACACGCCTTCACCTGACCCCCTCCCACCCACCTGACCCACCCACCCATCTGACCCACCTGCCCCAACTCACCCACCCACCCACCTGATCCCTCTCACCCACCCACCTGATCCACCCACCCACCCACCCCCTTAGACACAGGTCCAACTGGTTGACTTCTTATTTGCATGCAAGAATGAGGGACGCAGCTTCACCTGACCCACCCACCTACCCCCCTACACCCCCTCCCACCCATCTGACCCATCCACCCAACCACCTGACCCACCCACCCACCCCCTTTGACTCAGGTCCAACTGGTTGACTTCCGATTTGCACGTAAGAACGAGGGACGCGCCTTCACTTTGTGTGGTAACCCTGAGTACTTGGCTCCTGAGGTGGTAGAGAACAAGGGGCACACCGAATCTGTGGATCTGTGGTCACTTGGAGTTGTCATCTACTGCCTTCTTTCGGGGGGAAACTCCATTTGCAGGTACTTATTATTTTGTTGTTATTATTATCATTATTATTACTATTTTTATTATTATTATTATTATTATTATTATGCGAGTAGGAGGTTAGTCCTTTCCCCCCCTTAGTACGTTTTTTTATTTATTAATACACGGATAGGTATGTGTTATTATCCTGGGTTGTTGTTGTTAGTTGCAGGTTAGTACCTTGTTCAAGTTCTGCGGGAGAGATGATGTCTTCCGATTTAGTATTAACTCTCAGTGTGTTACAGCCTGTGTGCCTGTGTCCCCAACCCGTCACGCCTGTTGAAGTCGCGAACCTACCAACATCGGTACCCCCATAGGCCACAACCGATGCCCAATGTCTGGGGGTACAACCTTGCACTAGTCCCTTTACAACCCTGCACATAATACTCGTCTACAACTCCACAGTTATAACCCGTTTCAAAACCGGTGACAAACATGTAATTATACACCGGGACATACTCCGGTGAAAAACCTAGTGAGACCCGGGGCAAAACCGGGGAACAAACCTGCACAACCACACGGGTATCAAACCGAGGACAACCCTGTGCACCACAACCAGGAAGAACCCGGGACCAAACACGGGACAAACCGAGACATACCCGCACACCAACACCCCGGGCAACCAGTGACAAACCCCGGGACAACATGAATACCCCGGGACAAACCGTGTACCAATACCGTCGTACAAACACGGACACAAATTACGGGTACAACAACGATGAGAACCGCGCACAACCACATGTGCACTAATACATCACACACCCACCGGCAACAACCTGACACAAAACCGGTACAAACCTTCAACAAACCTCGCACCAAACCCTGCACAAACCATTTTTAACCAACACCGTCACAATAAACGGACACAAACCTGCACTAACAATCACTTTGCAACACCACTCATTAAAACTTTACAAACCTTTCAACCCGTTATACTTCACAACCGAGCTACCCCCAAACCTACACAAAACACCTTTCACAAAACTGCACAAACTGGACAAAACTCATTAACCCTTTACCACAAACTTCACAAAACATTCACACCTCTCACAAAAACATCACAAACCTTTTCAACACTTTGCAACACTTTATAACCCTTTACAAACCTTTACAAACCTTTATAACCCTTCACAAACCTTTACAAACCTTCACAAACCTTCACAACACTTGACAACACTTCATAACCCTTTACAAACCTTCACAGGCCTTTACAACCCTTCACAACACTTTACAACACTAAACCCTTGACAAACCTTCGTAAACCTTTACAAACCTTCACAACACTTTACAACCCTTCACAACACTTTACAACACTAAACCCTTGACAAACCTTCGTAAACCTTTACAACCCTTCACAACACTTTACAACCCTTCACAACACTTTACAACACTAAACCCTTGACAAACCTTCGTAACCCTTTACAAACCTTCACAACACTTTACAACACTTATAACCCTTCACAAAGCTTCACAAAGCTTCACAAAGCTAATCAAACCTTTACAAACCTTCTAACCCTTCACCCACCCTTCGCAGCCCCTGGAGATGTCGAGGATTTCATCCACCGCAAGATCATCAGCCACCAGATTGCCCCCCTCCCCCCCCCCCCCCCCCTCAACCCAACCCAACCCACGCGCAGCCCCTGGAGATAATGAGCTGCGCATATACCTCAATATCACAGCTCGCAACTTGGTTTTCCCTCCATACTTTTCACCCATTTACAACCCTGTTCAACCCTGTCCAACCCTTCACAACCCTGTCCAACCCTTCACAACCCTTTACAACCCTTCACAGCCCCTGGAGATGATGAGCTGCGCATATTCCGCAAGATCACAGCCCGCAACTTGGTTTTCCCTCCACACTTTTCACCCCTAGCGTGCGACCTGATTGAGAAGCTTCTTCAGAAAGACCCCCAAACCCGCCTTGGCCATGGCCCCCTAGGCATGGGCGCCATCAAGGCACACCCCTGGTTCAGCCCCATCGATTGGGAGGCATTGCTTGAGCACAGGTGAACAAACAGTTGTTTTGTTGTTTTCACCCCAGGAGGTGGGCCATGGCCCACTAGGCATAGGAGCCATTTAGGCACACCCCTGGTTCAATCCCCTGCACTCTTGGTTCAGTCCCTTGCACTGCCTTCAGCACCCGTTCATTACCTGCAGGCATCCTCCACCACCGTGCATTAGAGTCTTTCCAATATGTTTTCGCTCTTTTCACTTTTCGACTATTTTTTGTGGAGCCCCCTCTTCAAGGGGGCGGGAGCCCCCATGTTTACCCATTTGTCCGTTTGACGGGGGGGGGGGGGGGGGGGGGGGGGGGGGGACGTGAAGCCTGGCACGTCAGGCAACGGTCCTGTAACTAACTCGCTTCGGTCAGCTCCATCGATGCCACTTTTCGTTCCGTTGCCAAAACACTCCGCCAATTTTCCGCGTCGCTTGCGACGCTGCATAGGACTTGTCACCTATTCATTCACTCGCCTTGCACGCTTGCACCCTTGCGCTCTTTACACTCACTCTTGCACTTGTCCATTCACTCGCCTCGGCATCAGTCATCCTCCACCAACTGGAATTAGCGTCTTTCCACTATTTTTTGCTATTTTTCACTATTTTCCGCTCTTTTTACATTTGCACTATTTTTCACTTGTTCATTCATTCGCCTTGCCTTGCATCTTCGCCTTGCCTTGCCTTGCCTTGCCTTCGCCTACCCTTGCACCCTTGCGCTCTTACACTCACTTTTGCACTTTTTCATTCACTCGCCTTGCATCCTCCACCACCTGGCAGTAGGTTATTTCCCACTATTTTTACATTTCATTATTTGCACTTGTTCATTCATTCGCCTTGCACCCTTGCACTCTTACACTCATTCTTACTCTTAATCTTGCACTTCATTTACTCACCCTGCAGGCATCCTCCACCACCAGGCATTAGGGTCTTCCCCATTATTTTTCACTCTTTTCGCTCTTTTCGCTATATAGCAAATCAGGGGATGAACTGGACAAATATTTTGTACTAAGTCGTTCCCTCGATCAAAATTGTCGAGAATTCTCGGATTTCCTGGCCAAATTCTCGATTTCAAGTTACGAAGTACGAAGTACGAGTTCTCGCGGAAAAGTTTTGTCCAGTTCATCCCCTGAATTGCTATAACACTTTTTCACTCCTTCGTCACTTGTTCATTCATTCGCCTTGCACGCTTGCACTCTTACTCATTCATGCACTTCATTCACTCGCCTTGCACACTTGCACTCTTACACTCACTCTTTCACTTCATTCCCTCACTTAGCAGGCATCCTCCACCACCTGGCAGTAGGGTCTTTCCCTCTTTTCCACAATTTCCACAATTTCCCTTGAATTTTCCGCTCTCTTTTCATTTCCACTCTCATTTCACTTGTTCATTCATTCGCCTTGCTCGCTTGCACCCTTGCCCTCTTTCACCCACTCTTGCACGTGTCCACTCACTCGCCTTGCAGGCATCCTCCACCACCTGGCATTCGGGAGCGAATCTATAACTTCGAGGGAGTCGCCTATGCGCACTTCGATCCTAAACCCTACGAAGCAGAGACCGCATGGATCAACAATTTCTAATTTGGACAGGCATTAGCGATGGAGATACTGAGCCATGTAGCCACCCTGAGCTACTATCTTCAAACATTTCAGATGGTGGCATGGTGCCTGTCTAATTTGGACAGGCCTTGGCGATGGAGATACTGTGCAATGTAGCCGTCGTGAGCTACTGTATACAAACATTGCAGCTGGTGGCATGGTGCCTTTCTAATTTAAGCAGGCCTTGGCGATGGAGGTCCTGGGCCATGTAGCCAGTTTTTTGTGTGAAATGCTTGGCAAATTGAGCGACTCAGTGATCCCTGTGCGATGCGCTGCCCCGTTTGGGCAATCTGGACAGGCATAAGCGACGGAGAATCTGGGCCATGCAGCCTTCTTGAGCTACTCTCTTCAAACATTGCAGATGGTAGAATGTTGCCTTTCTATTTTGGAGAGTCATTGACGATGGAGGTCCTGGGTCATGTAGCCAGTTTTTAGGGACGAAGAAGAAAGATTACAAGGGTCTCTTGAACCTGGCAGTACGACAACCTGGCAAAATTAAAAGGGGCCCTTGATCCGTTTTTTGACACTTGGCAGTTTGGATTGGATTGTTACATGGTTTTGCAGCCAACTCTGGGCTGCTCACCGTCTTAGGTTCCAAGCCCCCCACCACCACCACCACCACCACCACACACACACCCCAACCACACACACACCCCACCCCACCCATCCCCCCAACGGAAACGGAAAAACGGAACGCCCTTGATCCCTGCAGCAAGACAATGCTGTCATATTTGTGGACGCGAGAAACCCCCGGTGTCTTCAGGCTGCAGGGCTGGGCCATGAATCAATTATGCCCAGCCTTGGGGGACCAAGTCCATGGGGTAGGGAAACAAGGGAGGCTGATGAGCTGTGGTTTTACCGCACTGCCGATTATCTGGCCAAATAGCCGTGCGTGGTAAAACCAAAGCTTTACATAACATTGCACTTAATTCTCTGGGGTGACTTCCAACCCGGGATGGCCCGCGCGGCAGAACGGCAGGTCGTCACTAACCGCGGGATCTGATCACTAATTAATTAATCTGGTCACTAACAGCAGAATCTGCCTTGTACGTATTAGGCCTACGTCTGCAGACAACACACCAGGCCTTACTGATACTGGTGGGGCGTGGTATTAAAGGAGCCCCGCCTTAAGGCGGTAGAGAACAGACTGCTACTTTACCTGGACAAAGCTACCATGGCGGTTGACACAATACTAAAGCGCACCTGTAGGGATTCGAACCACGCAACTATTTCGTTCAACGAGCTCAACCAATATAATGTATATGAACCACTCCCCACTAGCATCTGTTCCAAGCCCCCACCACCACCACCACCACCACCACACACACACCCCACCCCACCCATCCCCCCAACGGAAACGGAAAAACGGAACGCCCTTGATCCCCACTAGCATCTGCCAAGACACAAATCCCCCATCCCCCACCCCCACCCACCCCCAACCCCACACCCACACCCACACCCCACACCCACACCCACACCCACAATATAATGTATATGAACCACTCCCCACTAGCATCTTCCAAGACACAAATGAGTGTGTCTCATTCTATCACGCACAGCGTTTCGGCTAAGGACGAACTATCAGCATTCGCTGATAATGAATGTTTCTAGGCGAATTTAGCAGGTCTACGTCAGGGTAAGACAAACCGGTCGGTATTGGGGTATTGCCAATTTTCGCTGCGGTATTTCGCAGCGCAAAAATCCCACCGTCAGTTAGCACCCACAAAACTTGCTGTTCAACGCATATTGTCCTTTGCGGCTGCCGATACTAATCAGTTAGAGAGAGCACCCGTTGTGGTAAGACCGGCAGGAATCCGTTCGGCTTCGGAAAAATCCTGACTCAGCTGAGTAGTGTGTTGTAGTTCGACAGGTTGAATCGGAGGCGCTGTGTGTTACAGGTTGATGGGCCCAGCAACCTAGTGGCTTGAGTAGCTGTCGTTAGCTTACAGGTTGAGGGCAAGCACCTATGGGATATGAGGGATGTGCTGATCTGACTACGGCCACCCCCCGGGTTGAGGGGCCAAGCAACCTAGGGCTCCGAGTGGCGGTGTAAGCATTACAGGTTGCCGGACAACGACCATAGCGGGCTTTGAACCCGTGGCTGTGTAGCTTAAAGGTTGAGGGCCCAGCACCCTTAGATGGCTATGAGTGGCTGTGACACGCTTACAACGTGAGGGCACCAGCAACTAGCTCGGCTCTGATTGGATGTGTGAGCTTACCCAGGCAGAGGGCCCAGCACCTAGCTGGCTATCCGAGTGGCTGGTAGCTTAAGGTTGCAGGGCCAAGGCACATAGCTGCTACGACGTGGATGTGTATAGCTTACAGGTTGAGGGCCCAGCACTATGTAGGCTCCCTGACGTGGCTGTGTAGCTTACCGTGAGGGCCCAGCACTAGCCACCCAGGCTATGGTGCGCTGGTAGCTTACAGGTTCGCATTGGGACCAGCACCTAGCTGGCTCTGAGTGGCCTGCTGTAGATTGACAGTTGAGGGCCACCCCCCAGCACCTACAGCGGCTCTGAGTGGCTGCTGCTAGCTACATGGGTTGAGGGCCCAGCACCTAGCTGGCTCTGAGTGGCTGTGTAGCTTACAGGTTGAGGGCCCAGCACCTAGCTGGCTCTGAGTGGCTGTGTAGCTTACAGGTTGAGGGCCCAGCACCTACCTGACTCTGAGTAGCCATGTAGCTTACAGGTTGCGGGCCCAGCACCTAACTAGCTTAAAAGGTGGCTCTGAGGGCCCAGCGCCTAGCTCAACTCTATCTCCCTTGACCGTCCCAACACCATCCCTTTAAGGGAGATAAGCGACCTACAGCAATCCATTATCTGGATCTGGATCTGCAGTATCTGACTCAGCTGGGTAGCTGAGTAGCTGAGTAGCTTACAGGGTGACTCAGAGGGCCCAGCGCCTTCCTGTGAAGGAACATGAAGTTCGTCTCCCTTGACTTTCCCAACACATTCCCTTCAAGGGAGAAGGGTACCACAAAGCGCGCGCGGCAGCGTGATTTCACGCACGCTTTTTGAGCCCACTGCGCGTTTCGCACAGTTTTTTCACCCCCCTGTGGGCGCAGCGCGCAGTTTTTGCGCTTTTTGCATGGGAAAGCGCTCACCAATTTGACGTTTGTGCGCTTTAAGTGCTGATCAATCTGGCAAGTAGTACCCTGCAAGGGAGATGAATTTCATCTCGTCTCTTTTTAATGTGAGGGGCGTTTACAACCAACGAATTCGTAACTGAGGCCAAAAGTTGCTGAGCTAAAATGGACAGGAGAATTCGAAATTAAAGCCTCGGTAATTACTAGCACATGGGTTTTACAGTTCTGTGAGATCTAGATAGAAAAACATTGGGTTGTTACAAGGTTTCCAGCCAACTCCAGGCTCCAGGTCCCCGATACTGAAGCTTTAGTATAACATATCTTGCTGCCTGTGATGATTCCAATGTTCCTTAGGTCATCATGTATATATTGCAACACCCACGGTGACTATAGCTAGCTGTGGTGTCCTTAACATCACGTCCTGTGAACAACTGTAACACGGATGTAACAATTTCAGCTGCAATTGCAACACCCAAATTTGGAATTTTGTAAAAAGCAATCGCCAAATGAACCCCGAAGTGGTTTCGCCAGAGGCATAAAAACAGAATTGCGGTTTACCCGGGGTTTGACCAAACAAATATTGGAAGAAGAAAAAAAGTGCATGTTCCCAAACTGCCCCCCAAAGTGCGCCGCAGCCCGCAGGCGTAAAAACATAACTGTGGTTTAACCACACAATTTTTGGAAGAAAAAAGTAAGTGCAGTTTCCCTAAACGCCCCCCAAATTGCACCACAGGGGCAAAAACAAAAGTGCGGTTGGGCTGGGTTGGGTAATAAATTCAAGGACGGCCTTAGTCCTACCCCGATGTGGGTAACGTTTACGGATTCGTAATTGTTGCCTGGAGTATCGGTCAGGTCCGACAATCAATGTTTCCGGTGCCTTGGTTGAAGCATCGGCATGCTAGATGTCGTTTCGGACAACGCGGACTGCTGGCTCAGTAAGGAAACCCATGCGTGGGGGCATAGCTGGGGCAAATTGCCAGGGTGACACTTAGCAGTTTGGATTGGATTGTTACATGGTTTTGCAGCCAACTCTGGGCTGCTCACCGTCTTTGGTTCCAAGCCCCCCCCCCCCCACCACCACCACCACCACCACCACCACACACGCAACCCATCCCCCCATCCCCCCAAAACCCAAAACCCAAACCCAAACCCAAACACCCCACCCCCAAACCCCACCCCAACCCCAACCCAACCCCAACCCCCACTCAAACCCCCAACCCCAACCCCATATGTATACATGTGCGTGTGTGTGTGTGTGTGTGATTTGTTGACAAGTGGTGACGTTCTTGCTAGTGTTAGCAGAACATTCTCTACCAATTTACGTATTGGACATCTGGCACTTATCTGGACATTAGTAGAGTCTGTCCTGCTGACAGCTAGTTTTGTTTTTACTCCTGGTTTACTGTATTTATTATACATCTATTACTCATTCATTATGTTGTATTGCTAATGCAATATGTTATTTATAATACATTTATTTCATATAAAACACATATCTCATATGTTTTATTTATAATATGAGATACATATATTTTATTTATAAAAAAAAAAATTATAATACATGTATTCATAATCCATTATGTTTGTAATTGTTCTGCCCCACGTGTGAGTGATTATACGACACACACATGCAAACATGCGCATACACACATGCAAACATGCATCCATGACACACATATGCATACATGTACCATTTCCCATGTATGCTATTCTTTGTGTGAGTTTGTTATTGTGTATGTTATTGTGTGTATGCTATTGTGTGCATGTATGTTATTGTGTGTGTGAATGTTATCGTGTGTGTATGTATATTATTGTGTGTGCTTGTATGTTAATGTGTGTGTATGTGTACATGTGAGTGCACATACACCACATGTGTGTGCATATGCCACTGATATTACATGAGTGCTATTGTGGGTGTATGTGTGTATATGTCTTTGTTTATGTGTATGTGTGTGTGTACGTGTATGTATGTATGTATGTATGTATGTATGTATGTGTGTGTATGTGTATGTGTATATGTCTGTGTCTGTGTCTGTGTCTGTGTCTGTGTCTGTGTCTGTGTCTGTGTCTGTGTCTGTTTCTGTGTCTGTGTCTGTGTCTGTGTCTGTGTCTGTGTCTGTGTCTGTGTCTGTGTCTGTGCTGCGTCTGTGGTCTGTGTCTGTGTCTGTGTCTGTGTCTGTGTCTGTGTACGTGTACGTGTCTGTGTCTGTGTCTGTGTCTGGTGTCTGTGTCTGTGTCTGTGTCTGTGTCTGTGTCTGTGTCCTGTGTCTGTGTCTTTGTCTTTGTCTGTGTCTGTGTCTGTGTCTGTGTCTGTGTCTGTGTCTGTGTCTGTGTCTGTGTCTGTGTCTGTGTCTGTGTCTGTCTGTGTCTGTGTCTGTGTCTGTGTCTGTGTCTGTGTCTGTGTCTGGTGCTGTGTCTGTGTCTGTGTCTTGTCTGTTGTCTGTGTCTGTGTCTGTGTCGTGTACGTGTACGTGTACGTGTACGTGTAGGTACGTGTACGTGTACGTGTACGTGTACGTGTACGTGTACGTGTACGTGTAATGTGTGTATGTGTATGTGTATGTGTATGTGTATGTGTATGTGTATGTGTATGTGTATGTGTATGTGTATGTGTATGTGTATGTGTATGTGTATGTGTATGTGTATGTGTATGTGTATGTGTATGTGCGTGTATAAGTGTGTACATGTGTGTCTGTGTATGTGTGTGTATGTGCGTTTGTGTATCTGTGTGTATGTGTGTGTATCTGTGTGTGTTGTGTGTGTGTGTCTGTGTGTATGTATGTCTGTTATATATGTGTGTGTATGTGTGTATGTATGTATGTGTGTGTATGTATATATGTGTGTGTATGTGTGTGTGCATATGTGTTTGCGTATCTGTGTGTATGTGTGTATGTGTGTGTATGTGTGTATGTATGTGTATATGTGAGTGTATGTGTGTGCTTGTGCGTGTACGTGTGTGTATATGTGTGTATTTGTGTGTATGTGTGAGTGTATGTGTGTGCACGTGTGTGTAAGTGTGTATGTATGTGTAAACCCTGACAATCCTTTACATGGGGTTGATTACACATGATTTGCAAACCCTAAAACTCTTAACCCTGACAAACCTTTACATGGGGTTGATGACGCATGATTTGTAAACCCTAAAACCCTAAACCCTGCCAACCCTTTCCATGGGGTTGCTTACGCATGATGTGTGATCACTTTGGCTGTTTGAGTACAGGGTTTGCCTGCTGTGTCTTTTCGGCTACGAGCAGCAGCTTCTAGGCAGCTCCCCTGGCTGGCTAATCAGCCCAATCTAAAGCAACCTAGTGCACCCTGAAGCTGACGTAATCAACTTTTTAGCGCTGATGTAATTTTGAGGCTTAGCCCAGTGGCTGGCTCAGGGAGCTGCCTATAAGCTGCTGCTCGTAGCTATAAATAAAAACTAGGGGTTGACGGCTGTTTCTGTTCTTGCAGCTGCATTGGAATGCCTATCCTTTTTTGAAGGCACAGGGTAGCTGAATATGAATATGAATATGCATATGAATATGAATATGAATATGAATATGACTATGAATATGAATATGAATATGAGTATGAATGTGAATATGAATATGAATATGATTATGAATATGATTATGAACATGAATATGAATATGAATATGAATATGAATATGAATATGAATATGAATAGGGTTGGGCCGACATATAAACGTATAATATACGTTTATACGTTTATACGTATAAATACGTCTTATATTTTTTCTCAAATCGACCTTGTATACGTCGTATAAAAACGTATAGTCTGTACTTCCAGAAGTGCAGCACACGTCATGGCACTTCACTTTCTTGGTTTGCATTATATTTTTTGATTTAGATAGCTCGTTGGAAAGCTTTTGACCTCCTCTATCACAATATGCAATAAAATTCATCATTCACATGCACCATTGTATAAACATTTGGCCTAAAGGTTGATGTAGATAGCCATGATGGCACACATTTCAGAGCGCCACATAGCCTTTCATTCCACAAGCTGTGCTCCTACGTGGGCTTGAAGGATTGATGGTGCAAGCCTAGTGAAATGTGAACATGGACAATATTTCAATACCGTTATGTACTTATATTATTATACACTTAATAGCCTCTTTAAGTGATATACATTGGTCTAGTGGTAGACTAAATCACTTTAAGAATGAAGAGTTGGGCGTTCGACTCCCCCTTCGATCGCATTAGGCGTTGCAGGTCGTCGACAACCGCGATGGTTGTCCAGTTGAGGTAGGAGACCGCTCCCCACCCGCGTACGATGGGCTCCCTTAACACCACGCCCCACCAGGCGTTATCATTACCTTTTTGTACACTTATACACTTATATAATATAACAACTGGCATTTAGTGGCTCCCTTAGATTGGCACCGCGCTTCTTGGTAGACGCGCTTTCTGGTTGTGATTTCTTTTCTGAGAGTTAGACAACCTAAACTTGCCAGATTATTTTTCTGAGAGTTGGTATGTGATGCCAATGAAATTAGCTACGCGGCAATACCTTTAAACCCATGTAAAAGTATTTTCTCAAGAAGTGTCTAATTTGTATATACGTTTTGATACGTTTATATGTATACGTTTATACGTTTATACGTTTATACGGCTTATAAAAATAAAAATATACGTTTGCTTCCCAACCCTAAATATGAATATGAATATAAATATGAAGCATACTACATGTAAAAAATCCCAGATTTTTCAGAGGCCTCCTTGATGTACTGATATACCATATATAGACATATATTGCTATGTTTAGATCTGTATCTGTATCTGTAAAATCCCAACTTCAGACCTGCATAACCTGAAACAACACCAAGCTAGCCCGGCCTGTCGTGACGCCCGCCCTAGCGGCCGCTCAATCACAGATTTTTTCTCCAAGAATCCTGGTCCAATTCTGTCCCCCGATGTGGTATTTGTATCTCCCAGCAATTCCTCTGAGGGACCTTCTACAGCATTACCCAGGCTGAGGTCTGGTGCCTTAGCCTCTCCACAACCTAGATTAACTGGGTCCTCTCTCGAGTCCCCTTCTAGGAAGCGTGCAAGCCTGTCTCTTGGAAGCACTGAGGCACAACCTTCAAGAGCAAAGGGCTCCTCCCTTTGCAGAGGGTTTCTTCCCCCAGGAAAGCCGGCTGTTCCTTTTGTGCTCCAATGGCCTATTGCTGAGCATGGGGCTCCTTCCAAGCCTAAAAACTTCAAGTTCTCAGAGACTGGCCTAGTGTCCAACAAGTGTGTGGGGTACACATCTGCTAAGGGTAAGGAGAGCTGTGATGAATGTGCCGCCATTCAATATGACACCAAGTACAAGGACATGCATGCTAGGGTTCAGAGAGTGGATGAGGAAGGTGCTGGTGCCTCATGCGTGCCGAGCATTTTCCTTACACCATCACAAATGCTTGACAAGCTGCAACACAAGAGAAATGGGGAGGACAAGCTACTCCTCTTTCACTTGAACCTTCACAGAGTAGCTTCTCGTGGCCGCAGTCGCATTGAAACATTTGACCGCTTGATCGTGGCACTGTCAGATAAAAATGTTCCTCGTCTAAGGCAACTGGTCCAAGTGGCTCTGAGGCAGGGCAGGGGTCCCAACTTCATCATCGAGCAAGTATCCAAAGCTGCTCAAGGAGTGTATCATGCCAAGGGATGGAAAGATGACCCAGATGCCATAGACTTGGCTTTCTTGGTGTTGAAGATTGGAGGACCTCTACTACTCACAGCTGTGCACAAGGCAACACAAAACCTTCCATGCGTCAGCTGGGTGAAGGCCAATGGTTCACCCCCTAAGTTTGCGCCTTACTATGGCATTGACATGGAAGGTGTGGTGAAGCAGAACATCATGGTGTTGGTTGCTAAAAGTGAGGAGGCCTCTCTTCCTGGCTTGTTACCTACTTCGTGTGCATGGCACATTGGGTGTGACGAAGTTGCATCAGAGAAATGACTCCACTGGTGTCCCAAGACAAACAGACTGGTTGGGATTTGCTACGAGCACCAAGACGTTGTAGCCGACAATCTGGTGTTCAACAGCATTGAGGATTTACAAGCCACACACAGTGCTGTTTGCCGTGGTGAGGCTCATCTGGCTGTGGAAGTGTTGGTTGTCTTTGCACAGCCCTACAGAAATGCAAGCTATGCAGCCATCCCCATTCTGGCTCTGTCTTCATGTAAGAGGCTTAGCTCTGAGGAGCAACACACCATCCTGCAACGTGTTCAACAGGTTTGGCAACAGATGCATTCTGATGGACATGTGGGTATGTTGCTCAATCTGGACACAGACGGCCAGACACAAAGACGGGTTAGCCTGCACAAGTTGCATTCAACAGTAGATGCCTCGGATCCATCATGCTCTGACAAAGTAGCCAAGGCTGTTTGGGAGAGGATGCAAAGCATGCCACTCATGGACCCTCTTTGTGGAGCTGGAGCCACCACAACAGGCTTTGACCTCAAGCACCTCCTGAAGCGGTTGCGAACTTGCATAATCAGTCCAACAAGAAATGGCATGCTGGTGCTTGGAGTTGCCATCACAAGGCAGCAGTTTCAAATGTTCTGCAGCACGGCTGGGGTCAACGATGAGACCATAAAATCATATTTTGATCCGAAGGACAAGCAAAACGTGCCCATTGCTGTCAAGTTGCTGAAGACCATAGCTGGGTTTAGTTCCTTATCTGATACAGCTATCCCCACCTTGCCCGAAGAGCTAAAGGCAGCCAAGTTGTTGGGAGAGGTGATTGAGTGTCTCTTAGCTCCTCTGGTGCAGTTTGATGCGACCACAACCTCTTTGCTAGAGGGACTCAGCAAGGCTGCACACATATTGTTTGTGTGCTTTTCCAAAGGCGGCAATAAGTTCATGCCATCTGTGCAGTACCATGACCTCGTGGCGACCATCAAGACAGTGTTTTGGAACGTGGCCAAGATTCAGCTCTACTACCCTGAGTCTGCCTTCTACATCTTCATGCAAGGCACAGATTGTGGCGAGCAGTTGTTTGCTGTCCTTAGGACACTAACCCACAACACCAACTTTGACCCGTTCGAGTTGAACACATCACTGGGGACAGCACAGCAAATCAACGCTGTCTTCGAAAGACACCCAGATTGGTCCAGGGCATCTAAGCGCCTGCAAGCTACAACCGACCACGCGAACCCTACAAGCTGGCGTGGGGATGTCGTAGTAGACACAGATTCTGAGCTTCTAGCTAAGGTGTGGAAGAAGGGTCAGGATGCAGCAATTGTGGCGGTTCGGGCTAGCTCTTTGTTGGTCGCTGATGATGCTAAGAAGTACTTGAACTTCTTTGAGCTCAGCAGCCTGAAGTCACCCAAATGTACCTTGTCCTTTCCTATTGAAGGAAAGTGTGCCGGCGTCGAAGCAAGGACAAGTGAAGGGCAGAGGTTCATGCAGATGAGGATCTTTTTTTTGAGGATGACCAAGATGATATCACTGAGGTGGCTGTGGATGAGGATGAGGACAATGAGGTTGACGACACTGAGGATAATGCCACTCCTCCACTTGAGGACATGCTTGCAACAACCCAGGAGGTGATAGTTCACAGCCCTATCATCCAAATTGGTGGGAAAAGCGCGTACAAGGCGTCAGCCATTCTCGCCATATTTGGTACACAGGGTTCAGACTCTTCTGATCGACTCAGACGGGTTGCAGGCACAAGCAAATGTCTCAACCCTGGATCTGTCATTGGCCAACAGCGTGACTGGTATGCGGAAGCTCAGCTGTGCACGGGGAACCCGGTGGCTGCTGTTGTCTCTTGTGGATCAATCCTAGCCCTCGGGGTGTTTCGTGTCAAGGTCCTTCATGTCCCTTGGGGAAATGGGGCAGTAGGGCTTTCCAAAGTTCCAAATATTACGCTAGATCAAATGCAAAATGGAGCAGCCAAGGTGACAGGGACACTTATGTCATTGACGTTCCAAGAACCGTCTGAGGAGAACCCTAGTGGGACTTTGAGATGGACTACTAAAGTGGCGCATGCGGACACCACTTTCATCGCAGCCAAGGTTGTACCACTGGATATGACCACCACATATAAGCCAGAAGGAGGATTGACCTTGGCATTTGATGTTGGCGTTCTACAAGGCATATTTGAGGAGGAAGTGGATACGATTCCATTGGTAGCAGGCATTGTCCCTACTGATACCTCACCCCCTATCGCGGTGTCAGCCACCTTCCCCTATTGTGGTGGTGATACACATAAGGACAGGCTGCTGTGCAATGGGGCTCCAATAATGGCTAGCAGCAGCCAAGCACAACCAACCCAAGTATCTTCAACTCTTAGGGACACCATGCATGCATGCCGTGTTCTGTCCGGAGTGAAAGGGCAAGCGTGTGGCATCATGGTCAAGCTGACCAACATGAGGCAACATGTTGCCATGCACATGCTCAGAGGAGACTGTGGAGTTGTATGTGGGGTAACACCTACGGCGGATGAGGCTTGTGGTTTTTGTGGCATGATTAGGAGCCATGGTGAATGCTCAGTGAAACTTGCCAAAGGCAGTGGCAGCTGCACGAAAATTGTGTCACAGTGCCCGTACGCCAACAACAACTTGCGCTATGGTTCCATCACCAACAAATCCAAATTTGCGCCATCAACCAACAGGCCGGTAGAGTGTAAGATATGCAAGGCTGTAGAAGGCAACAGCAAGGAGCAGTACTGCGTCTGGTCCTATCAGTACCTTGACCATCTGCAACAGGCTCATCCAGCCCATGTTGTGAGTGATCAGGACAAGAAGGACTACGCCATCAGTGCAGCAGAATTTGAGAGTGTCGTCAGCTATGGCTCAAAAACGAAAGCAGACAGCAAGGCTGTCATCCGTCGGCATGTGAAGCGACTCAAGATGGTGGTAGAAGTAGCGGAGGGCCCAGCTCTATTCTGGCACTGGGTACCGAGCTGGGTACTGTAGACTCTACTACACTACACTTCTGAGTACAGAATGCAATCAGACGTAGAAGACCCCCCACCTACTTGGCGCGGGCACATCAGGGTTCAGACTCATAGTTCAGACTCTTCTGGATTAGGGGACAGGCTACACAAAACAATTTAACAATGATGATGATGATGATGATTGGTAGGATAGGTAGAGTCTTGGATAGACTACACTACTACACTACTGAGTACAGAATGCAATCAGATGTAGAAGACCCCCCACCTACTTGGCGTGGGCACATTAGGGTTTAGACTCAGGGTTCAGACTCTTCTGGATTAGGGGACAGGCTACACAAAACAATTTAACAATGATGATGATGATCGGTAGGATAGAGTGATAGATAGAGTTATTGTCATACCAGGGTGATCTCATCCAAGGGTATGAGACGCCATAGTTGTGAACATGACAAACAACTGAATAACTTGTGTTTAACTTGATATTTTGTTATTTTGAGTATATGGTTGTCAAGCTCTTGACGAGATGATGCTCATGGACCCCCCTTTCACTATGTAATACTGTCTGGGTGTCCAGGTATGAGGTCTCAAAGGGGGGGAGGTGTGTGTGTGGGGGGGGGGGGGGGGGGGGGGGGGTCCAGGGGTGAAAAAAACAATTTCCGAACGTGCGGTCAGCCAACATTATTCATGCCCCCCCCTCGTATATATATATATATATATATATATATATATATATATATATATATATATATATATGTATATATATATATTTGCCGCACTCAATATATATGTGTGCGTGATTTGTTGACAAGTGGTGACGTTCTTGTGTGTGTGTGTGTGTGGTGTGGGTGAATGTGGGTGGGTGTGATTTGTTGAAAAGTGGTGACGTTCTTGCTATTTATGTGTGCATGTGCATGTGTGTGTGTGTGTGATTGTGAATGTGTCTATGTGTGATTTGTTGACAGGTGGTGACATTCTTGCTATGTGTGTGTGTGATAGTGAATGTGTGTGTGATAGTGAATGTGTGTGTGATTTGTTGACAAGTGGTGACGCTCTTGCTATTTATGAGTGCATGTGCAGGTGTGTGTGTGTGATAGTGAATGTGTGTGAGTGATTTGTTGACAAGTGGTGACGTTCTTGCTATTTATGTGTGCATGTGCAGGTGTGTGTGATTGTGAATGTGTCTATGTGTGATTTGTTGACAAGTGGTGACATTCTTGTTATGTGTGTGTGTGATAGTGAATGTGCGTGTGATTTGTTGACAAGTGGTGACGTTCTTGCTATTTATGTGTGCATGTGCAGGTGTGTGTGTGTGTGATAGTGAATGTGTGTGTGTGTGATTTGTTGACAAGTGGTGACGTACTTGCTATTTATGTGTGCATGTGCATGTGTGTGTGTGTGTGATTGTGAAGGTGTGTGTGTGATTTGTTGACAAGTGGTGACGTTCTTGCTAGTGTCAGCAGAACATTCTCTACCGATTTACGAATTGGACATCAGGTATTTATGTTTGTAACACAAAAGCAAGCGTGATAAGCTTTACTGCACCTACCAAGGATCCATATCTTCTGAGCTTTTCTGTTCAGCTACGAGCAGTTGCTTCTAGGCAGCTCCTTGAGCTACACCCATAATTCCAGCAAATTTTGACAGAAGATTGTATCAGCTTCAAGTTGGACTAGGTTGTGTTAGGCTTGGCTAGTAGTCAGTCACGGGAGCTGCCTAGAAGCTTTTGCTCGTAGGTGAAAATAAAAACTATGGATATCTTGCATGCAAGCCACAAGTCCATGCATCTGCCAGCATGTCAAGACTGGAAAGGAAGCCCTAGTAGCGTAGTAGCGGGAGCATCGCGAAATTCTGGCAACGTCTTGATCTGCAGGACTGCAGATTTCGGCCCATCGGGCGTGTAGCTTTCGAAGAGCAAAAATAAAGCGAGCTGTCGAATATTATGTGACCCCTTCATGATAAACGGTAACGCTATTGCAATCTGAAGTCAGGGATGGGCTGTGAAGAAAGGAGGAGTTTCTGACGCATTCAGGGAGACCCCAGCCCACTCCAGGCCCTGAGGGGTTCGGATCGCGCAGGGGGCTGTGAAACGCGTTCCGGAACGGGGTTTCAACCGCCTCCGTAACTACGCTCAACAGCTTTTTCGCCTCGCCACCCCAAGGATTTGATCACCATCCTCCAGCTTCCGTCCTCTTCCCATCTTTTCCTCGGCAGGCGGTATACGACCAAGCTTATAGCGTTCCATGACCAAATGACCAAATGAAGCAAAATCAGATTTTTCAAGGGACTCACGTATTTCAAATGTTGGCAAGCTGATATATACTGCCTCTATTTTGATCACCGCTCTCTCGAAACAATGCATGGCGGGCGAAATATTTGATTCGACACGTATATAAGCTCAATACAAGCATTGCATTACCTAGCTCTTGACCAAATTATAGTTCACAACTTTCGAAACTACCTTCGCGTAACTACACCCTACAGCCTCATCGCCTCGCCATGCAATCCTGCAACCGATCCCTGTCCCAACCCATTCAGCGCTCCTCAGCGTGCGCCACGAGCCTGCGCGCCCCAGGCGCATCACAGCTGGCGAGTCGCTTCAACCCCAGGGCCACAATCACAACTCCGCGCGGGGCCATGCGGCAAATAGCAAGCCGCCCAAAGCGCCAACATGAATCCATCCCCTCCCCATGCGCTGTCCCTACATCACCCAGGGTGGCTGACGGGTACGTCAAGCCATCGTTTGCAACGCCTGCCTGTGGCGCTGGCCCTGTTGCTGCACCTACCTAGTACCAACGCATCACTGCCTAGCTTCTTTTCCACACAGCAGCAGCTCCAATCACCTCCCTTCCACACGACTGCTCCAGTATCACCAGCTTATTGACCCCCACCCACACACCACCACCACCACCACCACCACCACCCCTCACTCCCCAACCCCCAACCCCACCCCACCCCACCCCTAACCCCCCCAATCAACAACAACAACCAACCCCCACCACCACCCCCACCGACCCCCACCAACCATCCATCACCCACTACCCACCCACTACCCGCACCCACCCTGCACCAGTATCACCTACAGCCACCTGTGTATCATGTATCTCAAGCCTTCATGTGTCCATGCTTGCAGGCTGAACCGCCTGTTGGGATGTCAGGGAAGGAATGTGAGCACAGCAATTAGTGTTGCTGACATCCAAAGGTTCAAGGCCATGGCGGAGGACCAGAACAAACTGCTGGTAGGGCTTCTTTGACCCTCTTTGTACTTATCCATTCCAAGGCACTTGAGGTTGTTCTGAAGGCCTTGCACTGCTAAATTGGGGGGTCTTTGGCGGCCTTTTCTTAGGTTTGAAAGGGTGCATTGGGGTGAGAGGGGTGCAGAAAAGGGGACCGACCCCCCCCCTAAATGTGCAGTGTTGCTTGCATCCATCCATTCCAATGCATGTGATAAACACACCGCTATCCACTATGCCAATATTGGGATGCGGTGATGAAACACATGAGCCTACATCCTGAGCACATATAGTGCCCACGTGCTACACAAACAACGACGGGGCACTCCTATCCTTTTAATACAACAAGCTGTTTTGTGTATGTGTTTTGTGTCCCACTTCCTGGAGTAAAACAAGGAAGCCTGAACCAGTCAGTTTCACACCCTCCCATCAGGTATTCGACTTCTACGTGCCTAGCAACTCCATGTGTGCCCGCATCCATGAGATGGTGGAGGAGGTAGCGGCAGAGAACAAAGATGTTATGTTTGTGAAGGTAGGAAAGCTATGACTGGGGTGGGGGTCCTGTTTTCAGTGCGTGTTGATTGCATGTGTGTGTAGACACGTGTGGGTGCGATGCCATAGTGAGGGCCACACATTGTGGCAATGCGAATACATGTGTGGTGTCTGTGCATGTGGATACTGATGTGGACGGGAGTCCAAACAACAGCCTAGAGGGCCACCATTGGTCTCATCCACCACAAACCATAGGGTCCATAGCCAACCAATATAGGCAACAGTGAATGGCCACACACCACTTGTGTTTGCCTTGCATACCCACTTGCACCTTCACCATTGCCCATAACAGGTCAACCGCCTGACGGAAGAGCTGCGGCCCTTCCTCAGACAGGTAGGTCAGAAACAGGGTCCAGGTTTCATTGTTTCTGTTTGTGCACTCACACATGTGTACATGCCCTTGTGGGTTTTTGGTGGGTGAGTATGTGTTAGAAGGAGCTTTTATGAGTATCACGATTGTTCTTATTTGAAAATGGGACAGAGCTGTGGTTAAGTCACGACCACGACCCGCATGACAAGCGTGTCCTGTTGCATCGCACCATGAGGCTGGCAACCACATTAACTAAAATTTGGGGGGTCTACGGTAACCTTTTATTTGGCTTTTGAGGGTGCATGCTGGGTGGGAAGGGTGCTGTAAGGGTGCAGAAAAGGGTGCTGAAGATCCCCAAATTTGGAGTGATTCATCCACTCCTTTGACACACAGGTTACAGCACGCCGAACCTTCCACATCTGGAAGAGCGGTACGGTTATTGCCAAGATGACCACCAGCCTCCTGCCAGAGGTAGTCTTCCCAATGGGGGAGCTACGGGGAGAGTTGCGTCGCCATGCAATGGCAGCGGCAGCGGCACCAACAGGTAAAACATGTTCCATAAATTGTAAAATACATTAATAAATGGTTAAATAAAAGAATTTTATGTTTTATTTAAAATATTGTCAAATAATTGTTTAGTGATGACTGTCTCCTTATGTAGACTAGATTGTTGCCACTACACCTTGGTGTATTCCTTTGTCCTAAGGTTAGTAGTGCCCATATGTATGTGGTGTTATGAGGCTTCTGACACTGCGTTTGCATGGCTCTCTGCTCCCAGTTGCTCCCAGACGCTACCCCTGCATGTCATGTAACCAATATCATCTGTGTGGAAAACGTGCTGTCCCTGTCCATGTCGCTATGCCTCCAGATGCAACACACGCAACCAACTCAGTCAAGCGTCCAGCTCATCACTTTGCCCTCACCCCTAAACCCCAAACGTGCATGCCCCTCTGCCTCCAGGTGCAGCACGTGATACTGTCCCAGTACAGATCCAAGCTCCCGCCAGCAGGGAATCAGTCTTATCATTTGTGATAGCCTTTTCTTGGGCACTGCGTGCCCTGAAGAAAGCAGCAGGACTTCCTCGTCCAGCGGGGAAACCTTGCATCGCTTGATCAAGCAAATTATGTACAATAGGGCCGACATGGGACAAGCATACTAAAGGCTGGATGGCATTCTTCTGCTGCCAATGTGCGATGCTATCATTCTTCCAGTGTTTCATTTTTGGGCTACGCATGGTAGCTTCCATCAAGCTCCAACAGCCAGCCACTGGGTTTAGCCCCAAGCTTTCAGTTGCATTTGAATGGCCATATTGTCAACTTTCAGATGCACTAGCAAGCTTAAGGTTTGGCCCTAGGAATGGGAATAGGAGCTGTCGAGAAGCAGCTACGCGCAGCCTGACAATGAAACAGAGTATTCGGCTTGGCTTGACTTGACTTGGCTTGGCTTGGCTTGGCTTGGCTTGGCTTGGCTTGGCTTGGCTTGGCTTAGCCTGGCTCTGTTGAGAAGCAGCTACGCGCAGCCTGACGATGAAACAGTACATTCAGCTTGGCTTGGCTTGGCTTGGTTTGGCTTGGCTTGGCTTGGCTTGGCTTGGCTTGGCTTGGCTTGGCTTGGCTTGGCTTGGCTTGGCTTAGCCTGGCTCTGCTGAGAAGCAGCCACACGCAGCCCAACAATGAAACAGTGCATTTGGCTTGGCTTGGCTTGGATCTGCCGAGAAGCAGCTACGCGCAGCCCGACAATGAAACTGAGTATTCGGCTTGGCTTGGCTTGGCTTGGCTTGGCTTGGCTTGGCTTGGCTTGGCTTGGCTTGGCTTGGCTTGGCTTGGCTTGGCTTGGCTTGGCTTGGCTTGGCTTGGCTTGGCTTGGCTTGGCCTGGCTTGACTTGGCTTGGCTTGGCTTGGCTTAGCGTGGCTCTGCTGAGAAGCAGCTACGCGCAGCCTGACGATGAAATAGTACATTCAGCTTGGCTTGGCTTGGCTTGGCTTGGCTTGGCTTGGCTTGGCTTGGCTTGGCTTGGCTTGGCTTGGCTTGGCTTGGCTTGGCTTGGCTTGGCTTGGCTTGGCTTGGCTTGGCTTGGCTTGGCTTGGCTTGGCTTGGCTTGGCTTGGCTTGGCTTGGCTTGGCATGGCTTGGCTTGGCTTGGCTTAGCCTGGCTCTGCTGAGAAGCAGCTACGCGCAGCCTGATGATGAAACAGTACATTCAGCTTGGCTTGGCTTGGCTTGGCTTGGCTTGGCTTGGCTTGGCTCTGCCAAGATGCAGCCACACACAGCCCAACAATGAAACAGTGCATTCGGCTTTGCTTGGCTTGGCTCTGCCGAGAAGCAGCTACGCGCAGCCCGACAATGAAACAGTACATTCTTCCCATTCTCTTTTGGGAACACATCACATTACATCACATTATTTGCATTCTTCTGCTGCAGCTGCGTAGCACTAATAACATTCTTCCTATCCTCTTGTGCTTCCAAGCACATTCTTTTCATTTGCATGTCATTCTTTATTGGGCAAGTCTATCTATTTAGCCTATTTGGCTACGCCTTAATCGGCTAGACTGAAAAACATACACACAGGTTGTATGGACCTTGATTGTACATACCACATGGTGTGATGCATAATGGGACTTGATGTACAACATGGTGATGTACATCACACCAACTAGGTAGCAACACCAGTTACTATATCTCATGCGCTTTGTATTGCCATCCTTTGCTCTGCTATTCTGCGCCACAATATAGTGGCGCAGGTTATCATAGCACCCAAGCGTGTATTTGAACTCAGCTTTATTTGCTTTGTGGCAGTGAGTGATGTCGGCCTCAATTTTGATGCTCGGTCGGGTCGGGTCGGGTCGGGTCGGGTCGGGTCGGGTCATAATACAGTAGTCTACACTAGATTACAGGACAGTGCATTGACACACGAGCCCAGGGCTCTGGTAAAACGATTGTTTGGATTGGGGGTCAGTTCTTTTTCGTGTTAGCCCCTCCTGATATCAGGGTCGGGCAAGGACCTTTAGCCTGTTCTACTTTGGACTGTAACAATATACGCTCGGTGAATTCGTTTATTGCCGTCCTCCCATATTCATGCTTAGATTTGCGTGTTCATGTTTCTGCCCAAGCCGACAAATATATGTTGTTTACGACTCAGGTGCAGCCATGCGTGTCTGGGTGGTTGAATTTACACTGTAGCACGAACTCAGGGCCCCCGTCAGTAAAACGATTGTTTGGGGTTCAGCTTGTCAGTGCCAGAGAGACTCCGACCAGCCAGGGCAGAGACCAGGGGGGGTCAGCTCCGCGCAATGACCATGCTAGGGTCTTAAACACCAAACCCCATTTTCTCTGGGTCTGGGCCGTCCCGTGGCATCCCTCTCTCTGGTCAGTGCTTTTCCGTTTTTGCCCTCCTGCCACGGTTGGCCAGTACCTTTAGCCTTTTGGCCTACCCCTAGACTGTAACAACGTACATGGGATGGGTGAACATTAGGGTTGTTCTGGGGTACTCCAAGATCTGCATCATGTGACGCAACCCGTTTTACAATCTGTGAGAGTTGGCTGAAAAGCCCTGTAACAATCTAATCAAATCCTAATGAATCCAATCCAAACTTAGAGGCTAGCCACGGCACTACGGCAGTTGTGGGCATTTGCTGGCCACGTTACATGGGTTCAGGTGATTACCGGTAGTACTTCTCCCTAGTTTCAGTGGGTATCACACGTGGGGACTTGAAATTGGAAGACGGTGAGCAGCCCAGATAAGATGCAAAAGCATGTACCAATCCAATCAGCGGCAGTGGTGGAGATGGGCTGGCTGGATTGTTCCAGGTTGTTACGGTAGTAGTTCTCACTTCTTTGAATTGAGATGGGCTGCAAAAGCATGTAACAGTCCAATCTGCGGCAGTGGTGGACATGGACTGGCTGGATTGTTTCAGTTTGTTACTAGTTTTCACTTCCATGAATTTATATGGGTAGCAAAGCATGTAATGTTATAGTCTATATTTCTTCTCTGTTAAATGGTGACTTCCCCCTTCAGATTTCGATAACTAATTCCTAGACTGTGCAATAGTCACCTTAATGTGACACTGCCCGGGTACCTATCAGCATCTGGTGTGTTACACCCGCTGTTTATGCCTTGCTGACCTCTTTTGTGTGACCTGAAGTGTTTAAGCTGATAGTACCCTCCAGCTCCAGTGATGCTTTATGTATAGCACACTATCTTTCCTTCTTATTCTGCTTCAGCCCATCTAGTTTTCTTTTTAACTCCTTTTTAATCCCCGGAATTGTTCTGAATGAAGAATACCAGGGATTGGGGGGGCTGTTATATTCCGGCTTATGTGCCGTGTCTAGAGTGGCCTAGAGCACACAGGTCTTAGTCCCTGCTGTGCTCCCTGCTGTGCCGTTGCAAGCTATGCCCCCCCGCCCCCTCCCAATTTTCAGTGAGAGCAGTTGTCCTCCGCACTCTACCAGGTGTGTTCAAAACACTGTGTCTTGCGACTCATACACAGCTCTTGGTGTGCCTCGTATAATTATATAGCAATTGGTGCCGTTCCCAATATTACATTGATGATTTGTACCAGTAGCCGACTCAGATATTGGAGGGTCCGTTACGTCTCAGACGCAGATCCAGTGGGTTGGTTATATTCGTTGGAGGGTCCTCTGCGTCTCAGATGTAGATTTTGGAGTGTCCGTTTCGTCTCAGATGCAGATCTTGGGCCTCACTCCAAGATGCAGATCTTGGGCCTGACTCCAAGATGCAGATCGAGGAGTGTGGTGTAGTAGAGTTTCTGCTACCCATGGTTCACTCTGCCAGGAGACGGCGAGCAGCCTGAAAGCTGATAGACCATGCAATCAAAACAAATAAAACAAGCTTTCAACTGTCTCATCCGCTTAATATGCTCCCTGGTTTCTGTGGGTATCGCATAGTGGGGGGGGGGGGGGGGGGGGGGGGGACTTGGAATTAGAAGACGGCGAGCAGCCGAGAGTTGGATGAAGAACCATGTAATGATAATGATAACGCCTGGTGGGGCGTGGTTTGAAGGGAGCCCGTTGTACGCGGGTAGGGAGCGGTCTTCTACCTCAACTGGACAAGCAACCATCGCGGTTGACAACGACCTGCAACGCCAAGAGCGATCGAGGGAGGAATCGACCCCCCGACTCTTCATCCTCAAAGTGATTTGGTCTACCACTGGACCAATGTATATCACTGAAAGGGGCTACGAACCATCTAATCATTACACATAAAAAGGGTCCCCCTGGGACCCTTGGTGACCGCGTAAACAGGACATGAGCCCCTTATAATTTTTCTAAACAGGGTACTACCGTACATGACGCGCGTTACAGCGCACTAGCGCGCAAGTTGAAATGAAATTGAAATTGTTACATCCGTGTAATACAGTCACACACAGGACGTGATGTTAAGGACACCACAGCGTAAGCCGGAGCTAGCTATAGTCACCTAGCGAGCAAGCTTTTGGAGACGGACTGCGTGATGGATGCAAACAAATTTACCCCCTCTGCAGCACGCAGATGTTTTGACTACCGTTGCGCTCTGCACTTGCTGCGTTCTGGTCTGAGTTTCCTGGTGCTGGGTATTTTTGACAGTTGCTTGCCCAGGCCAGATAGAGTGGGACTCAGTGAGTGAGTCAGTGCGTGACTGAAGGGGTGGGCACAATAGACATTTAAATTGTGAGTCTCTCGGAATCTGAGTAACTGGCTAACTGCAACAGCCCTGGACGATGAATTTCTGTACCGTAGTTGGCAGTAGCGCTTTTGAAGCACCCCCAAATGACCATATCTAGTACCCTGGACGTAAATAGTGGTTAACAATAAGCAACTTTAAAGAGAGGGCGCTCAATACCAGGGGATTAGCATTTTCCCTGGTTCTCCTTGTTTTAGATCTTGCCAAGGGGCTTATTCAGATCTTCTAACAAGGAGACTCTTTTATGGTGCCTACTGCTAGTTCCGGCTTACACAGTGGTGTCCTTAACTTCACGTCCTTAGAGTGGCACATTACTCGTATGTAACAATTGCAATTTCAATTAGAGAGAGGGTGACAACCATCCATCTCATGAAGGGACTGTGGTAGCCCGAGTGGTGTACGGGTTATAATGGTCACCATAACCGGAGGAGTCCCTGTTTCGAACCTGTACTCCGCTGTGTGCGCTAGAAATCCCTGGTTCCTTGGTTCTCGCCCCCCGTTTCCCTCCCGGGTCAGGCATTATTATCAGCCTGAACTACTAGGACACGAGTACCCTATTGGCATCTGATCAGATGCCAATAAGGTACTCGTGTCCTAGTAGTTCACGCTGATAACGGGGGGTTATTGTTGGCTGCAATGTGCAGATGGTTAGACGCCAAACCGGGCGTATAGAACCTTCTTACAATAATGAAGGGACTGTGGGGGATACAGTACCTTGGAGAGATGAGAAAGGTACTGTGCCTTGGAGAGATGTGAAAGGTACAGTACCTCTGAGGTCAGAAAGGTACAGTGCCTTGGAGAGATGTGAAAGGTACAGTACCTTGGAGAGATGTAACACACTCCTCCTCTCAAGGTACTAGGGCGCGCAGGGCTTAGGCCCATGGCGCCACTTTTGCATAAGCCTAACGACACTTTCGGCGAATTCCCTCTTCCATGCTGCATCACAGCAAGAGTACATAGGCTCAACTTTAATTTTGTCTTCTCAGACAGCTCCATGTTTAAGGCCAGGCTCGGTAGTGGAGCGAGATCGGCACTCCAGTCGGTTCATGGGTTTAAACCTTGAAGAACCTAGAACGCAAGGTAACCAGGGTATGGTAACCAGGGTACCCACGTACCCACTTACACCAGGGTACCCACATATGGTAACCAGGGTACTACAAAGCGCACACGATTTTGCGCAAGTTTTGTGAGCCCCACTGCGCCTTTCGCGCAGTTTTTCAACTCCCTGTGGGCGCAGCGTGCAGTTTTTGCGCTCTATGCACTACAGAGCGCAGACCAATTTGACGTTTGTGCGCTTTAAGCGCTGACCTATATGACAAAATGTAGTACCCTGATAGTAACGGCATCGTGACAAATTCATAGGGATAGGCAATATGATATCATATGATATCATGTCATCATACGATATCATATGATGCCGGCGGTCTGAGTAGGAAACTTTGGCCTGGGGCATCATATCATATGATATTAAATCATATGATTTTTGCATGATATCATATGATATCATACTCGTCTTTGGTCAGAATCATATGATTTGCCGTTCCCTACAAATTCATGACCTCCATGTCATGACCTCCATGTCATGAATTTGACACCACCTGGTCCACCATGGGCATTTGTAGTGTTGTGGTCCAGAGTGTTGGTGGGTCATGTCTAGGGAAAGGCAATATGATGTATGATGTCATCATATGAGATCATGTGATGTCATACGATGCCGACGGCCTGGCTGGGTTACATTTACCATTTATGTACAATATCATATGATATCATACTCGCCTTTGGTCAGTATCATATGATATGCCGGTCCCTAGTCATGTCCCATGGTTATGGGCCCCAGGGTGTCGGTGGGGTGGGGTGGGGTGGGGTGAGTGGGTGGGTGGGGGTCCTATGTTTATGGGGTGCCCCCCCCCCCCCCCCCCCCACCCAGGGTGTCCCTTGGTTATGGGGTCCTGGGTGTTGGTGGGTCATGTCCCATGATTATCATCAGTGAGCAGTGACCGGAAGAAAGGTCGGCGCCGTCGGTATGGTGTGGGTCATGTCCCATGGTTATGGGGCCTAGGGAGGGAAGGACAGGTGTAACCCAGCACAGAGGGAGGGAGGGAGGGAGGGAGGGAGGGAGGGAGGGAAGGACAGGCGTTAGTGGGTGCTGTCCCATGGTTACCATCAATGAGCAGTGGCCGGAAGAAAGGTCGGGGCCGTCGGTGCTTTCTCAGCTTGGAAGACTTCTTGGCAATTTCCCCAACAACCTTTGCAAAAGGGATTTTGGAACTTCCCATCAGCACTTTGCAGGTACTTGTACCTGCAAGCAGTACCAAAGTGCGCATGGATCAACTAATAGTTTCTTTCGAGTTTGTAAGGATATAATGGATCCTGGAGGGAGGGAAAGGAGGGAGGAGGGAGGTAGGGAGGGAAGGACAGGTGTAACACAGCCGGCAGAGGGAGGGAGAGTGAGGGAGGGAGGGGAGGGAGGAGGGAGGGGAATGACAGTTGTAACCCGCCAGAGGGAAGGAGCGAAAGAGGGAGGGAAAGCAGGTGTAAACCCAGCCAGAGGGATGAAAGAGGGAGGAGGGAGGAGTAAAGCAGGGGTAAAACCCAGCACATAGGGGGGCGGGGGGGAGGAGGGAACAAAGACAGTGTTTGAACCCGCACAGAGGGAGGAGGAGAGGGCGGTGAGGGAGGGAGGGAAAAAAGACAGGTGTAACAAAGCACAGAGGAAGGGGAGGAGGGAGTAGGGAGGGAAGGGAGGGAGGGAAGGAGGGAGGGAAAGGACAGGGTAACCCAGCCCTAGGAGGGAGAGAGGGAGGGGAGAGATGAGAGGAAAAGAGGGAGGGAGGGAGGGAGGGAAAAAAAAGAAAGGTGTTAACCCAGCACAGAGGGAGGGAGGAGGGGGGAGGGAGAGAGGGAGGGAGGGAAGAAAGAGGAAAGACAGGTGTAACCCAGCACAGAGGGAGGGAGGGTTGAGGGAGGGAGGGAAGGGAAAGACAGTGTACCCCAGCACCGAGGGAGGGAGGGAGGTAGAGAGGGAGGGAGGGAGGGGGGAGGGAGGGAAAGACAGGTGTAACCCAGCACAGAGGGGCGGAGAGGGGAGGGAGAGAGGGAGGGGGGAGGGAGGGAAAGACAGGTGTTGTAACCCAAGCAATATGGAGGGAGGGGGGGAGGGAGGGAAAGGACAGGTGTAACCCAGCAACAGAGGGAGGGAGGGGCGGACGGGGAGGGAGGGAGGGAGGGAGGGAGGGAGGGTGGGAGGGAGGGACGGGAGGGAGGGAGGAGGGAAAGACAGGTGTAAACCAGAACAGAGGGAGGGAGGGAGGGAGAGAGGGAGGGAGGAGGGGGGGAAACGGGGGGGGGGGAAAGACAGGTGTAACTCAGCATATAGGAGGGAGGGGGGGAGGGAGGGGGGAAAGACAGGTGTAACCCAGCACAAGGGAGGGAGACGAGGATCCGGGAGGGACCGTGAGAGAAACGATGACCGTGAGGATCGCGATGGACCACGACGTCGAGATCGACGACTGCGCAGCATTTTTCCCCTGACTTCCTCGTGCCCCGAACACCGGTGCGGAGAGAGCCTCTATACAAACCACGCTAACCCGCACGGGAAAACCCCGGTCGAATCAGGGCCAACCCTTGTCACGACAATCCCTGAGACACTAAGTCCCGCACCGCTCTAACCGAGACTTCTGCTGTTGGAACCTTAGCGGCCGTGAGAGAGTGCCCGAGCCCCATTGAGAGACGCTGGGACCACCGGGGGAGAAAGGATCACAGATGACGAGAGAGATCGAAGAGAAAGAGCCAGCCGACAGCAGCACAGGAATCCGCTAACGAGATTCCGGCCCCCTGCCCGAGATTGACTTGAGATGGATGAACGCTCCCCAACTGTAATCCGAGACGATGATCCAATACACGGGAGGAGAGGATCGCCAGCAATGAGGGGAGATGGGTGACTTGACAGACGATGACGCGAGAGAGGGAGAGAGAGAGATGGACATGCCTACAGATAACCCTGACGGACACAGGCGGAGTATAGGTACACTATACACATCAACATTATACCACCCACCTATACTAGTTGGCAAGCTCATTCGTTGTCAAGTTTCTTGCAGCTTGAGATGCTTGAGGTATGGCCATGGCCGCAATGCTTAATCCAATGAACATGTCTTACAAACAACCCTGACAGCCACACAGGCGGCGTAGTAGTGAACGCTTATACAGTTGTACACATCAACATCACACCACCCACCTGTACCAGTTAGCAAGCTCATTCGTTGTCAAGTTCCTTGCAGCTTGTGATGCTTGAGCTATGGCCATGGCTGCGACGCTTAATCCGACAAACAGGTCCAGCACCAAGAAGAAGATGATCCAGGTAAGGGTGTAAGCATCCCAGCTGTCACCTCCCATGTGGCCTCTCATTTGTATGGCAGCAATTATGGCAGACACGGTCACTGCGTAGAGCTCCATCCACAGGAATAGGATGAAGTAGTGTCTGCAAGACAAGACATCAATACACAAATAAATAAATAAGTACATGAATGAATAAATAAATAAATAAATGAACAAATAAATAAATAAATAAATAAATCATTAGTATGGCAGCAACTATAGCTGACAATATCACTGCGTAGAGTTCCATTCACAGGAATAGGATGAAGTAGTGGCTGCAAGAAAAGACAAAATACATACATAAATAAATGAACAAATAAATAAATAAATAAATAAATAAATAAATAAATCATTTGTATGGCAGCAACTACAGCTGACACTATCACTGCGTAAAGCTCCATTCACAGGAATAGGATGAAGTAGTGGCTGCAGGACAAGACACAAATAAACCATTAAATAAATAAGTACATAAATACATAAATAACTAAATCATTTGTACGGCAGCAATTGTAGCGCTGAACTGTCCTTACATAGAGCTCCATCCATAAGAATAGGATGAGGTGGTGATTAAGCCCCCCCCTCCCCCCCCCCCCCCCCCCCCTCTCTCCTCCTCCTCCCCCCCCCCTCCCGGCTGTCCATTCCCTTTCTCCTCCTTCCTGCCCCCCCCCCCCCCCCCCTCCCCCCCCCCCCACACACATCTACACGCACCCCTCTTCTCCTCCCTACCGCTCTCCCGGCTTCCCCCCCCTCTCTCCTCACACTCACCGGTTGCCCTTGCCGATCGCATTCCCAACCCAGGGGCAGTAGTGGTCGTAAACCTCAATGCATCGGTTACTGACAGAGCAATGCTTGGCCCGCAAGGGGCGCACGATTCGGCACGAGACACAGAGCTGGTTCCAATGCTCAGCCCAGAGCGCGGGGGAGTCAATCGCTTTGAAACGATTTCTGTCAGTTGTCGAGAGGAGGGAATCTGAGGAGCCTGGGTTGGGGTTGGGGTTGAGGGTTGGGGTTGGGGGATGGGTTGGGCCAGGGTTGGGGTGGGGGGTGAGCCAGGGTTGGGGTTGGGGGTGGGGTTGAGCCTGGGGTGGGGTGGGTTGGAGTGTGTGCGTGGGGGGTGATCATACACAGTCGATCGCTTTGTATCGATTTCTGTCAGTTGTCGAGAGGAGGGAATCTGAGGAGCCTGGGTTGGATTGGGGTTGGGGGTCGGGGGGTGGGTTGGGGTTGGCCTGGGGTGTGTGTGTGGCGTGTAGGGGGGAGGGTGGGGGGGTTAGCATGGGGTGGGGGTTGGTTGTTCGGGGGGTGGGTTGGGGTTGAGCCTGGGGTGTGTGTGTGGTGTGTAGGGGGGGAGGGTGGGGGGGTTAGCCTGGGGTGGGGGTTGGTTGTTCGGGGGGTGGGTTGGGGTTGAGCCTGGGGTGGGGTGTGTTGATGTGTGTGGAGGGGGTGATCATTCCTAGTCGATCGCTTTGAAGTGGCTGGGGTGGGGTAGTGTTGCCTAGTGTGGTGTGGGTGTGTGGTGTGTGGTGTGTGTAGTGGTGGTGGTGGTGGTGGGTTAGTGTTGCCCATTGTGGTGTGTGTGTGTGTGGTGTGTGTGGTGGTGGTGATGGGGGCTAGTGTTGCCTAGTGTGGTGTGGGTGTGTGGTGTGTGTGGTGGTGGTTGTGGTTGTGGTGGTGGTGGTGGTGGGGGGGGTTAGTGTTGCCTAGTGTGGTGTGTGTGTGTGGTGTTTGTGTGGTGGTGGTGGTGGGGGCTAGTGTTGCCAAGTGTGGTGTGTGTGTGTGTGGTGGTGGTGGTGGGGGCTAGTGTTGCCTAGTGTGGTTGGTGGTGGTGGTGGTGGTGGTGGTGGTGGGGGGCTAGTGTTGCCTAGTGCACCCACCTTGGAGGGCCTCTGAGGAACCTGAAGTACCTCCCGGGCTATTCTCTACATCAGCAGTCATATCTTCCTCCTTTCCGGCGGTGTCCCAACTGGATGGAATATAGCCAGGGTCTGCAACAGTTGTCTTGTACAAATAGACGAATCCCAAAGATGCAACGATGACAATGCTCCTGAAAAGGCCAAGAAGAGGCAGCGGTGTTTGATTGGTTTTTGTGTGTGTGTGTGTGTGTGTGGGGTGGGGGGGTGGGGGGGTAGATGTGTGTGGTGTGTGTGTGGTGTGCGTGTGAAGAAAAGGGTCAAGAAGAGGCAGCGATGTTTGATGTTTGGTGTTTGGTGGTTAGCGATTCGTTGCCCAGCGCTCGTGGTGTTTGATGTTTGGTGTTTGATGTTTGGTGTTTGATGTTTGGTGTTTGGTGGTTAGCGATTCGTTGCCCAGCGCTTGTGGTGTTTGATGTTTGATGTTTGGTGTTTGATGGTTGGTGATTCGTTTCCCAGCGCAAGCACCTAGGTTGCAATCAAGTCATAGGAGTGGCTAGGGAAGGGTAGAATCCCAACAACAACAATGACGATGCTCCTGAAAAGGGCCAAGAAGAGGCAGCAATGTATCATGTTTGATTGTTTTTTGTGTAAGTGAGGGGTAGATGTGTGTGTGTGTGTGATGAAGTCAATTAAAGTCAGGTTCCAGGACATAAATGCTTCGACATATGACTGTGTGTGTGGTTGAGTGTGGTGTGCGTGTGATGAAAAGGGCGAAGAAGATGCAGCGGCGTTTTATTGTTTTTTGTGTGTGTGAGGGGTAGATGTGAGTGTATGGTGTGTGTGTGTGTGTGTGATGAAGTCAATTAAAGTCAGGTTCCAGGACACAAATGCTTCGACATATGACTGTGTGTGTGTAATGTGTGTGGTGGGCATGTGATAAAAGGGCGAAGAAGAGGCAGCGATGTTTGATGGGTTTTTGTGTGTGTGTGTGGTGTGTGTGGGTATGTGTGTGGTGTGTGTGCGTGGTGTGTGTGTATGATGAAGTCAATTCAAGTCAGGATCCAGGCCATACATGCTTCGACATACGACTGTGTGTGAATCCTCGGTGTCGCTGATTTGTGGAGGGAGACCCACCCCCTATATGTGAAACTCCTTTCACATATAAAATTAAAAGTACCCATTTCAGGGACGATTCCCCATGTATCAAACAGAACATGTGAAACATGTATCTTACAAATATCATGTAACAAATATCACACACATATATAATATATATATATATATATATATATATATATATATATAAAAAGAAATCATGGTCGTGGTCGCGGTGGTCGTGGTGGTCGTGGTGGTGTCATCATCGCGTGCCCACGTGCCATGGGCGTGCGAAGTGTAACCGACTTGCAACCGACTTTTCGTTCACCCAACTAGCAACTCCCCGCCTAGCGGAATTTTCAAATACCAAAACTGCAGATTCGCTAAGCTAAGCGCGCGCGCTCATAGCATGTCCACAACTGCCTCCGATACTATGACGGCAAGACATTTAGAATCAGAAGATCCTCTCCCCGGAGGTCACCAGCTGACCCTCATATGGCTTGGCATGGCGCTCGGAATAATAGCTTTCAGTTCTTCACGGATAATGCGACCATGATGCATGGCAACGGTCCTAATGGACAGGAGGGCCCGCAACACCGCCAGCCAGCGCTCAAAGCGAGCTTGCCAGAGCAAGGAAGACAGGGAAATAGCGAACAAGCGTGGACGTGATGCCCGCTCTGCCCGGTCCGAGGAGCTACGTCATGCTGGTAATCTCGCAAGGAGTCAGGAACGAGCTACCGTGCCTGAGGAGGAACACGACGCTGCTAACCAATCCAGGCGCGAAGACTATGCTGCTCAGCCTGAGGAGTTATGCCAGGATCATAATCAAGCCAGACCTTCATGTCATGATGCTTTTTTTCTCCGTCTGCGAGCGTTGCCACCATTCATCTCACGCATGCGCAGTTTTGCCATGCTATCGCATCACATTCGTAGTGATTGGCATCCAGTTGCGATTAATTACCTTTGTTCAGATCGCCATGGCCATTCCGTCCCCCTGGACACCCTCGCGCTTGCCACGCTCATCCTATCTTTGCAAGCTCTTTTCGTTGTATAGAATACGAAGTACGTTGCTGCGATTTTTGCTGTTCTGAGTTGACCGAGTCTTGACTGGGGCACTGTACAAGAAGACGAAGCTGCAGGTTTGTAGCCATGCAATTGCACCGGTCCGGTGTTCTCGGGGCGATCGGAATCTGAGCGTTCGCAATGTTGGTAGGTTCGAAGCACAGCGGGTCCCTCTTTCTGCACGACTGAATCCCACAGGGTGAAGTGAAGGGTACGAGGTAGGGAGAAGAAGATTGTGTGTGCGTGTTGGTGGTTGGGGGAAGGAAGGTGGTGGGGGGTAAGGTGAGAGAAAGAGAGTTTGTGTGGATGGGGTGGGTGAGGGGTAGGGAGAGGTCAGGATGGGGGGGAGGGGGGGATGGTATGTGTGTATGACAGGGTGGGAGGCCACACCTGAAGCAGAAGGGGAATAGGTAGGGAGAAGAAGTGTGTGTGTGGGGGGGGGGTTGGGGGGAGAGGCAGGGGAGCGTCGAGCAAGGGCTGAGATGGCTGATTTCTTGACTGTGTGTAAGGGGGGGGGGGTCATACAAGGGCGTTACCCATTATGTAACCCAGACCAGACTAGGACCCATGGCCTGGGTGGGTGGGGTGGGGGTGGAGGGTGGCCACCGGCCACACGGGCTACCGTACTAGTATATATATATATATATATATATATATATATATATATATATATGTATATATATATCATGTAAACAACATATATATATATAGATATAGATATCATGTAAACAAATATCATGTATCAAACAAAACATGTGAAACAGGTATCTTCCATTCACCAAGCCCCTTTAATACACATTGGTCTAGTGGTAGACCAAATCACTCTGAGGATGAAGAGTCGGGGGTTCGATCCCCCCTTCGGTCGCTCTTGGCGTTGCAGGTCGTTGTCAACCGCGATGGTAGCTCCAGTCCAGTTGAGGTAGAATACCGCTCCCTACCCGCGTACGACGGGCTCCCTTAACACCACGCCCCACCAGGCGTTATCATTACCTTTTTTTTTCATTCACCAGCTCCACCACTCAATACATAAATACGCAATACCACCAGGGATGTTTTTTCCGCTTTATATAGCGATCGCTAGTTTTGACCCCGTGTAGCAATTACAAGCGTCGGGGTCAAAATACGGTTACGGGGTCAAAACACGCCCCGTAACCCCGTACAGCAAAATTATCGCTATGAACAAGTTTTGATTTTGTTTTTTGTGTGCACTAAATGCAGCTGAAAAGCTACAACTAGCTATATGTAGCGATCGCTAGTTTTGACCCCGTTTAGGAGAAATTATCGCTATAAAAAAGTAAACATTTTTTTTGTGTGCCCCAAAGGGCCCCCCAAAGCTACAAAAAGCTACAAAAACCACTAAAACGCTGTCCCTGGAGGAGGCCTAGAACCATAAAGCTAGAAAAACCCCACTTTCAGATTTGAAAAATAAATCACTGAATACCACTCAATACATACATACATAATAAATCCATCCATGCATCCATCCATGCATACATACACTCCCCATTCCGGGGACAATTCCCCATGCGGAACAGGTATCCTCCACTCACTAATCGCTATAAGGACGAAGGGTCAGGGGTTCGATTCCCCCTACGGTCACCCTTAGCGTTGCAGGTCGTTGTCAACCGCGGTAGTAGCTTGTCCAGTCAAGTGGTAGACTGTTCTCTGCCCGCGTACGACGGGTTCCCTTAACACCACGCCCCACCAGGCGTTATCATTACCTCTCCACTCACTAGCTCCAGCACTCGATACATACACACACAATACATACATACAAACGCAATACATCCATCCATGCATCCATCCATACATCCATCCATGCATACATACACTCCCCATTCCCCGTACACACACAATACATACATAAATACATACATGCATACATACATACACACCCAATACATACATAAAAACACAATACATCCATCCATGCATCCATCCATGCTTACATACACTCCCCATTCCCCGTACACACACAATACATACATACATACATGCATACATACATACACACACAATACATACATACACACCCAATACATGCATACAAACGCAATACATCCATCCATGCATACATACATCCATGCATACATACACTCCCCATTCCCCGTACAC
This sequence comes from Chlamydomonas sp. ICE-L, assembly GCA_013435795.1. Classification (NCBI taxonomy): domain Eukaryota; kingdom Viridiplantae; phylum Chlorophyta; class Chlorophyceae; order Chlamydomonadales; family Chlamydomonadaceae; genus Chlamydomonas; species Chlamydomonas sp. ICE-L. The sequence continues at coordinate 516,790 of JACBWV010000234.1, forward strand.
ACACAATACATACATACATACATGCATACATACATACATACACACCCAATACATACATACACACCCAATACATACATAAAAACACAATACATCCATCCATGCACCCATCCATGCATACAAACACTCCCCATTCCCCGTACACACCCAATACATACATACATACATACATACATGCATACATACATACACACACAACACATACACACCCAATACATACATGCGCAATACATCCATCCATGCATACATCCATGCATACATACACTCCCCATTCCCCGTACACACACAATACACACATACATACATACACACCCAATACATACATGCGCAATACATCCATCCATGCATCCATCCATCCATTCACTCACCAGCTCCACATATCAACACATAAATACACAAAACCACTCAATACATACATGCGCAATACATCCATCCATCCATTCACTCACCAGCTCCACATATCAACACATAAATACACAAAACCACTCAATACATACGTGCGCAACACATCCATCCATGCATCCATCCATCCATTCACTCACCAGCTCCACATATCAACACATAAATACACAATACCACTCAAAACATACATGCGCAATACATCCGTCCATGCAACCATCCATCCATTCACTCACCAGCTCCACATATCAACACATAAATACACAATACCACTCAATACATACATGCGCAATACATCCGTCCATGCCAACCATCCATCCATTCACTCACCAGCTCCAGCAAGTCATGACAGGTCCCATGTGCTCGTGCGGTCCTGCCATCACCTGCACAGCAAAGTTGACAGAATAGACATTGTGTGTGTTTGTGAGTGTATGTGTGAGTTTGTGTGTATGTGTGTATGGGTGCGGTCCTGCCATCACCTGCACAGCAAAGTTGAGAGAATAGACATTGTGTGTGTGTGTGAGATTATGTGTGAGTTTGTGTGTATGTGTGTATGGGTGTAGTCCTGCCATCACCTGCACAGCAAAGTTGACAGAATAGACATTTTGTGTGTTTGTGAGTGTATGCGTGAGTTTGAGTGTGTGTGTGTATATGGGTGCAGTCCTGCCATCACCTGCACAGCAAGTTTGACACATGGGACTTCGTGTGTGTGTGTGTGTGTTTGTGTGTGTTTGTGTGTGTTTGTGTGTGTGTTTGTGTGAGTGTGTGTTTGTGTGTGTGTGTTTGTGTGAGTGTGAGTGTGTGTGTGTTTGTGTTTGTGTGAGTGTGTGTTTGTGCGTGTGTTTGTGTTTGTGTTTGTGTGAGTGTGTGTTTGTGTGTGTGTGTTTGTGTTTGTGTGAGTGTGTGTTTGTGTTGTGTTGTGTTTGATGTGAGTGTGTTTGTGTGGTGTGGTTTGTGTTTGTGTGAGTGTGTGTTTGTGTGTGTGTGTGTGTTTGTGTTTGTGTGAGTGTGTGTTTGTGTGTGTGTGTGTGTGTTTGTGTTTGTGTGAGTGTGTGTTTGTGTGTGTGTGTGTTTGTGTTTGTGCGAGTGAGTGTGTGTGTGTTTGTGTTTGTGTGAGTGTGTTTGTGTGTGTTTGCGTTTGTGTGAGTGTGTGTTTGTGTGTGTGTGTGTTTGCGTTTGTGTGAGTGTGTGTTTGCGTTTGTGTGTTTATATTTGTGTACCCATGAGTATCTTGTACACAAATATGCCGATGAGCGAGAATCCAAGGAGCCAGACGATAGGGCACAGCTGGTGTGTTGACCAATCAATTGCCAGACCATTGAGTACCTACCCACTCCCACCTCACCCCAACCCACCTACCCCAACCGACACCCCACCCCACCCACAAGTTCAAGTACCTTGTACACAAATATGCCGATAAGCGAGAATCCAAGGAGCCAAACGATGGGGCACAGCTGCGAACTTGTGAGCCACGATAACGTCCCATTTTTTCCAAACGCACCACCGGCGTTTTCTTTTTTGCTCTTGTACTGACTCAGATGACGGCCTAGGTAGCGGTGTCCTTTTTCATATGCTAGCTGGGAGGGGGTCTCCCTGTCTCATCCTTGCACTCCAAAACTGCAGCAGAGCCTCCCTGGGGGTGGGGGGTGAAGGGTTGGGGGTTGGCTGGTTGGAGGGTTGGGGGTGGGAGGGGTGGGTGGGGGTGGAGTTGGGTGTCATTTTTTGTAAGCTAGCTGGGAGGGGGTCATTCCAGCCTCATCCTTGCACTCCAAGACTGCAGCAGAGCCTTCCTGGGGGTGGGGGTGGGGGTGGGGGTGGGTGAGGATGGGAGGGGTGTGGGGTGGAGGGGTGGGGGTTGGAGGGGTGGGTGGGGGTGTGGTTGGGTTTATTTTTTAATAAGCTACCTGGGAGAGGGTTATTCCAGTCTCATCCTTGCACTCCAAGACTGCAGCAGAGCCTCCCTGGGTGTGGTTTGGTTGGGTGTGGTGTGGTGTGGGGTCTTCCAACCCTCCATCCCAGTCTCATCCTTGCACTTCAAGACTGCAGCAGAGCCTCCCTGGGGGTGGGGGTTGAAGGGGTGGGGGTTGGCCGGTTGGAGGGTTGGGGGTGGGAGGGGTGGGTTGGGGTGGAGTTGGGTGTCCTTTTTCATATGATAGCTGGCAGGGGGTCACCGCTGTCTCATCCTTGCAATCCAAAACTGCAGCAGAGCCTCTCTGGGGGTGGTGTGGGGTCTTCCAACCATCCATCCCAGTCTCATCTTTGCATTCCAAGACTGCGGCAGAGCCTCCCTGGGTGTAGGGATGGGTGTGGGGTGGTTGGGTGTGGTGTGGAGTGGTGTGGGGTCTTTCAACCATCCATCCCTGTCTCATCCTTGCACTCCATGACTGCAGCAGAGCCTCCCTGGGGGTCGGGGTGTATCACCAAACCCATGCGTCGCTATGCAACGACGGACTGGCGACGCACATGAAAATGTAAAATGCTGGCCTGTAGGAGGACTGTGCAAGCCTCTCCATGACCTTGCCTGGATGGACAGTGCAGGGGGGTGTAGCCTTCCTTGTCAGCACTTGTGTATCGAGCATGGTCGGCATCATGGTATGATGATGTGAATGCGCACCGTTTGGGGTCAACCCTGGCCTGTCTATGACAATGCAAACGGAAATGGAACATGCTGGACTTCAGTAGGACTGTGCAAGCCTCTCTATGACCTTGGATGAATGGGCAGTGCAGGGGGGTGCAGCTTTCCTTGTCAGCACTTGTGTATCGAGCATGGTTGGCATCAGAATGTGATATTGCGAATGCGCACTGTCTGGGGTCAACCCTGGCCTGTCTATGACAATGCAAATGAAACATGCTGGCCTGCAAGAGGAATGTGCAAGCCTCTCCGTGACCTTGATGGCTCAATAGTGCAGGGAGGGGGGATGCTAGTACCCACAAAGCCAGTACCCACAAGCCAGATCTCCTATACCCTAAACCCCATAACCTAAACCCCTAAACCCTTAACCCTAAACTCTAAAACCGAGGAGATCTGGCTTGTGGGTACTTGCTTTGTGGGTACTAGCTTCCCCCCACCCCAGTGCAGTGGGGTGCAGTGGGGTGCACTAAACACAAAGAGCAAGGCGACACTATTGATAAGTGCTATTGATTACGGTAGCTAACATGTATGAATCGGGATCACAACCCAAATCATCAATTTAAATGGAGAGCACAACCCAAATCACAACCCATGTGCCCCTACCTGCAAGAGGACTGTGCAGGCCTCTCCATGCCCTTTGATGGCTGACCAGTGCAAGAGAGTGCACGAAACAAAAGAGGGCGAGGCGACACTGTTGATAAGTGCTGTAGATATATGTATGAAAATGGATCACCCCCAAAATCACCCTCCAAATCAAAACCCCATCTGCCCCTACCTGCAAAAGTACTGTGCAGGCCTCTCCATGCCCTTTGATGGCCGACCAGTGCAGGGGGGTGCAGCCTTCCTTGTCAGCGCTAGTGTACCGAGCATCCAGCACCAAGAGAAGACGGATAGTGTCTGGGAAGCCCTTATAGGCGGCCCAGTGGATAGGACAGCGCCCATCATCATCTGGGATGTCAATGTTCACATTCCATTTCAAAGCCTGCAACGCCAAGATGCAAGCAATGGCTCGTATTTCATATTTATGAAGGCCAGGTTGAGTAGCTACTTGGGCTACACAAGCCTGGTTTCTGTTTTTTGTGCAGCCATCGCATGGCGGAGCGGGAAGCGCGGAGTCTGGGGGCGTTGGGGGGTATCGCCAAAATCATGCATAGCTACGCAACAACACAATGGAAACGCAGTGGGGACGTCGTCAGAAAATAGTAAGCCCAGGGAAGGTGTGATATCCCGTTCATCGCCATGCAACAGCGGACCGGCAACGCAGTGGCGACATCGTCAGAAAAGTTATATGCAGTGTCACATGCGACGCTAAACATTTGCGGAGATTGTTCGCGACGGAGCGACAGGTGGCAACGGAAGCGAGTTAGTTACGAGGCCGTTGACCAACGTGACAGGCTGTATCTCGGTCAGACGGTTGGACACACAGACAGACAAATGGGTAACCCTGGGGGCTTCCGCCCCCTTGAAGAGGGGGCTCCGCCAAAAAAGTTAGCACAGGGGAGGCGTGATACCCCATGTGTCGCCATGCAACGTTAGACTGGTGACGCAGTGGCGACACATCGTTGAAAAAAAAGGATGCATGCATCATCGGAAGCAACAGCAGATATGTAGCATCACATTCAGTATCAGCAGCATCTGTGGTGATAATTGGATGCTAGGAAATAGAGGCAGCAAATGATTGGCATGGATGCAAGTATGAGGATATGAGCATACGACTGTCTGTCTGCTTTGTTGCTGGTGTATGGAAATATGAGCATACGACTATTGATATAGAAGTATGATGATATGAGCATACGACTATCTGTACAAGTATAAGCATGAAACTACATATAAATATAAATATAAATATATATATATAAAGTATACATACAGACATATATATATATAAAGAAGTATGAGAATATGAGCATACTACTGTCTGTCTGCATTGTCGCTGGTGGGATCCTGGCCAACACCTTCGATTGATGAGAGTGTTGGCATGTGCAATGTGTGTATGCGTGCATGTGCAACTTGGAGCAATTGGTATAGCAGGTTGTTTGGCTGATGTTGCTTCTGTCTCTCTCTCTCTACATGTGTGTGTATGCATGTGTATGTATGTGTACGTGTGTATGACTTTGATAAATTGGTATGGCAAGTTGTTTGACTGAAGTTGCTTCTGCATAATGCCACGCCTGTTTCAGATGGTGAGTGCATATGTTTGTGTGTGTGTGTGTGTGTGTGCGTGTGTGTGTGTGTGTTAGAGAGAGAGAGAGAGAGAGAGAGAGAGAGAGAGAGAGGGAGAGAGAGAGAGAAAGGGTACTGTTTTGCCCCGTGAAAGCAGGCACTATCAACCCTTGTCTCGCCAGATTGTACAGCACAACTGTCTGTATGTATTGCACGCCAGAGTCAGACGGTGAGTGCATATATGTGTGTATGTGTGATATATATATATATATATATATGTGTGTGATACACACATATATATAAAGAAATCATGGTCGTGGTGGTCGTGGTGGTGTCATCGCGTAACCGACTTAACCGACTTCCCGCCCAGCCATTTCCCGCCCAGCCAATTCCCGCTCAGCCAATTCCCGCTTTTAATCCCTCCTGCTTCAACTTCTGCCTGATTGGCCTCCTGCGAATTCTGCCTTATGCAACCTTCGCCTCCTGCGTATTCTACCTGTTGCGCATCCTGCCCGATTTCTCCTTTTCCCGCCTGAGTTCATCCACCTGATTTCGGTAGCGCTACAGTTCGTCTTCCTACAAGCTTTTCCCCCTACATCTCTGCAAGACCTTTCCCTTGCGCCAAGAGACCTGTCGCTGCGCACAACGGGAGGTGACGAGGTGAGTCAGCCAACCTGTCAGAAATGTCCGAATCGCATCCATCCCATGTCACAAACTTGCCTGCAAATACTTCCCACTGCATTGACAAACATGTCTCTCCGCATTGTGCCATAGCAAGTACGCATCAAAGTTGACCGAATGAAAAATCTCGCTGAGCATTCTCGCCCTAACTTGACCGAACATCTCAAATCAGCAACTTGACTGCAACTTCTTCCCACTGCATCGAGAAACATGTCGTCGCTGTGCATTGTGCTATAGCGAGCACGCGGCAAAGTTGAATGGATGAACCTAGCGATGTTTCCAAGTCTCAGATCGAGTTGACTTCGGGAGCAGTTGCGGTTAACAGGATTGTTCTTCGGCCGAACTGAATACATGCTCGCTAAAAATATGCTTTAGTAATGTGAAGGTTGTGATTGCGCAGGTTCAGCTTTTTCAGTGGGGTCGACTATCGATCACAGCTGAGGTGGCAGGGAAGCAGGTCCGATGCTTTTAGCGGAGTCGGATCATGCGCAAACGTTGTCGATGCTCTTCGTCCCGTTTGCCTTTCAGCTATGGCAAAGCCCACAGCTGAAGTGGAGGGAGGCAGATATGGAGTGTGTGTGCTGGTGGGTGCGTGTAGGAGGGAGGGGAGGGATGAGAGTGGGGAGAGGGTGGGGAAGGTGGGATGGCTGGGGTAGGGGAAGGGATGGAGTCAGGAAATATGTCAGGAATAGTTAGGGAGTATGTTTGTGGGCGGGGGTACATGGTTGGGTGGGGGTGGAGATAACTGGGGGGGGGGGGGAGGGGCGGAGGACGGTGGTGTTTGTGTGCTTGTGGGTGCACAAGGGAGACCATCGCAAATCCGTCAATGTTTTAAGTTGCATGCACTGCAGAGAAAACCGTTTTGCAACCCAGCCCAAAACAGGTGTGGCCAACGGGAGGGAAGGGGGGAGGGGGCGGATAATGGTTTGGTGGTGGTGGTGTGTGAATGGGGGGGGGCTTCAAGTGTAAACCATTATGTAACCAGCTCCCAATAGGTGTGGCCAAAGGCCAAACGGGCACCGTACTATGATTGGTGTGTGTGTGTGTGTGTGTGTGTGTGTATGTGGTGGGGGGGGGGGGTCTTTGTGAGACCGTACTAGTATATATATATATATATATATATATATATATATATATATAGAGAGAGAGAGATAGATAGATACATATAGAGAGAGAGGGAAAGAAATAGAGAGATTTACAGAGAGAAAGGGGGGGTACTGTTTTGCCCCGTCAAATCAAGAACTACCAACCCTTGTCTCACCAGATGGTACAGCACCGCTGTCTGTCCGTACTGAGCTGCCACATGTGTTATCTGGTACTTTTTGAAGTCCCCAGCTTCAATATCCGCGTTGTTGCGCAGCAGGGCTTCCAACACAGAAATGGATCCTCTAACAGCACACCTGTTCAAAATTGAGATTCGAGATGACGAGATGAGCTTTAGGTAAAAAAAGTAGAGTGATCTAACAGCACACCTACTTAAAATTGAAATTCGAGATGCCGAGTTGAGATTTAGATGACAAAAGAATAGAGTGATATAGCAGCACACCTATTTACAATAGAAATTCGAGATGCCGAGATGAGCTTCACATGAAAAAGTAGAGTGATATAGCAGCACACCTATTCACATTTATAATCGTCTCTATAGATATCCTTGTATTATAAATACATTTATAATCGTCTCTATAGATATCCTTGTATTATAAATACATTTATAATCGTCTCTATAGATATCCTTGTATTATAAATACATTTATAATCGTCTCTATAGATATCCTGTATTATAAATACATTTATAATCGTCTCTATAGATATCCTTATATTATAAATACATTTATAATCGTCTATATAGATATCCTTGTATTATAAATACATTTAGAATCGTCTCTATAGATATCCTTGTATTATAAATACATTTATAATCGTCTCTATAGATATCCTTGTATTATAAATACATTTATAATCGTCTCTATAGATATCCTTGTATTATAAATACATTTATAACTATCGATATAGATATCATTTGTATCATAAATACATTCATAATCATTTATGTAAATACATTAATAACCATCTATATAGATACATTTATAATCGTATATACATAACAATAAAGCCACACCCCAAAGCGCACGCTAATTCAATTATAGGTAAAAGTGGTTAAACAAAATGCAATTTGAGGTGACCAGATGAGCCTTACATGTATGACTAGGGAACAGTGGTATGATAAAATATGATGCCAGCAGTCTATCTAGGCTTAAACTGACATTTATATACAAGATCATATGATGCAGTTTGTATGATATCATATATATGATATTATACTCGCATTTGGTCAACATCATATGATATGCTGGCCCCTCGTGATGACACTGGTAGGGTGATCATGGCTTTTATTTTCAGCTACCAGCAGCAGCTTCTAGGCAGCACCCCAGGCTTGCTATCATCACTACTGACAGGCAAATCATATTATGTTGACCAAATGCGAGTATGCTATCATATGATATCATACAAACTGCACCATATGATATTGTATATAATGGTAGCTTTAGCCTTGGCTTTTATGGCTTTTATTTTCAACTACCAGCAGCTTCTAGGCAGCTCCCCTGGCTTGCTACCAAGCCAAACATATAGCAACGAAGTGCACCTGAAACAGACAGAATCATTTCTCCAATTCTGCCTAAAAGCTGCTGCTTGTAGCTGGAAAAAAGCTATGAGAGGGATGGCACTGATCAGGTGTGGTTGGCATATAGTAACAGGAGTAGAGATCCTGGTTCGGCGAATGGTTCAATGGTTAATCATTACGCTGGACTGAAGAAGGTGCTAGGTTTGAACGCCTGCGGGTGCGCTTTAGTGTTCGCGGCCGCTGTCAACTGCAATGATAGCACTGTCCAGGCTCACAAAGAGCACGCCCCACCCCGCTTCCTAACCCCAGCCACCACCACCTAGACCAAAGGGGGGCTCCCTTACCCACACCACACACCCATCGCCCCCCCCCACAGGCACCCCGCTCTTCCCCCCTATTAACTTACCTTTATACATGAGTCTACTACGGCCCCTCCCCCGGTCCCCCTCCCCCAGCCACACACCAGACACCAGTCTCGCATGGTGCTGTTCACCCGGCAGCAAGGCAGTAGACTCAGCCGTTTGACCCCGCATTCCACCACTGCACCAGCACAAACACATCCCACACCAGCAAATTTTGCCGGGGTACTCGTGGACCCCTACTTGCACCCCTACAACACCCTTACACACCCAGGATACACCTTTTTAGCCCAATAAAGGGTGACGCAGATCCC
>JACBWV010000234.1:526457-596401 GCA_013435795.1 Chlamydomonas sp. ICE-L
ATATAAAAAAACACTACCGTGAACCCGCAAATAAACACCACACCAAACCAACACCATACCAAACCCGATTAAACCAACCACCTACATGAAACACGAACATAAACACACACCAAACCACACCTACCAAACCCCGATATAACAACCCCACCTAATGCACACGCACTAAACACACACCACTCCAACCACCTACCAAACCCAATATAAACCCACCTCCTGCACACGCACATAAACACAGACCAAAACCAACCACCCTACCAACCGTATAACAACCACCTAACCTGCACCGCAATAAACACCACAGCCAAAAAAAAACCCTACCCAAAAACTAGATATAACCAACCCAACTACCCTGCACAGCCACATCAACACACACCCAAACCAACCACCCTACCCAAACCCGATATAACCAACCCACCTACCTGCACACGCACATAAACACACACCAAACCAACCACCCCTACCAAAACCCGATATAACCAACCCACCTACCTGCACACGCACATAAACAACACCAACCAACAACCAACCTTACAAACCCGATATAAAACCAACCCACCTACCTGCACACGCACATAAACACACACCAAAACAACCACCCTACCAAACCCGATATAACCAACCCAACCTACCTGCACACGAACATAAACACAACACCAAACCACCCACCTACAAACCGATAAAAACAACCCACCTACCTGGCACACGCAGAAAACACACCCAAACACAACCGAACCTACCAAACCGATATAACAACCCACTTACCTTTTTTTTTTTTTTTGAACACGCACATAAAACACACACCAAACCAACCACCTACCAAAACCCGATTATACCCCAAACCACATACATTGCACACGCACAGGAAACACACACCAAACCACCCACCCTACCAACCCGATATAGAACCAACCCATCCTACCTGCCCACGCACATAAACACACACCAAACCCAACCACCCTACCAAACCCGATAAACCAACCCACCTACTGCACACGCAGAATAAACACACACCAAAACCAACCACCCTACAAACAGATATAACCAACCCACAGTAAGGAACACGCACATAAACACACACCAAACCAACCACCCTACCAAACCCGATATAACCAACCCACCTACCTGCACACGCACATAAACCACACACCCAACCAAACCACCTACCAAAACCCGATATAACCAACCCACCTACCTGCACACGACATAAACACACCCAAACCAACCACCTACCAAAACCCGATATAACCAACCCACACGACTGCACACGCACTAAACACACACCAAAACCACATCCCTAAAAACCGATATAACCAACACACCTACCTGCACACGCACATAAACACACACCAAACCAACCACCCTACCAAACCGATATAACCCCAAACCAACCTACTGCACACGCCACATAAACACACACCAAACCACCAACCCTACAAACCGATATAAACCAACACCTACAGCACACGCACATAAACACACACCAACCAACCACCCTACCAAACCCGATATAACCAACCCACCTACCTGCACACGCACATAAACACACACCAAACCAACCACCCTACCAAACCCGATATAACCAACCCACCTACCTGCACACGCACATAAACACACACCAAACCAACCACCCTACCAAACCCGATATAACCAACCCACCTACCTGCACACGCACATAAACACACACCAAACCAACCACCCTACCAACCCTATAACCAACCCCACCTACCTCACACGCACATAAACACACACCAACCAACACACCTACCAAACGATCTACACAACACCACCTACTGCACACGACATAACAACACCAAACCAACCCTACCAAACCCGATATAACCAACCCACCTACCTGCACACGCACATAAACACACAACAAACCAACCACCCTACCAAACCCGATATAACCAACCCACCTACCTGCACACGCACATAAACACACACCAAACCAACCACCTACCAACCCGATATAAACCAAAACAACCTAACTGCACACGCAATAAAACCACCACCAAACCAAACCACCCTACCAACCAGATATAACCAACCCACCTACCTGAACACGCAACATAAACACACACAAACCAAAACCTCCCTACCAAACCCGATCTAAACCAACCACCTACCTGCACCGCACCTGAAACACCACAACAAACCAACCACCCTCCAAAAGCATAACCACCCCCTACCTGCACACGCACAAACACACAACAAACCAACCCACCACAAAAACCGATATAACCAAACCCACCTACCTGCAAACGCACATAAAACACACACCAAACCCAACACCCTACAAACGATCTAACCAACCACTACTGCACACGCACATAACACACCAACAACCACCCTAACAAACCGATATAACCACCCCACTCCCTGCACACGCACATAAACACACACAAACCAACCTCCTACTAAACCCGATATAACAACCCACCTACCTGCACACTCAATAAACACCCCCCCACACCCCCAACCAACCACCCTAAAAAACCCGATATAACCAAACCCACCTACCGGCACACGGCACATAAACACACACCAAACCAACCACCCTACCAAACCGATATAACAAACCATCAGACCTGCACAGCACATAAAAAACCCACACCAAAACAAACCACCATACCAAACCTGCATAACCAACCCACCTACTCACACGCACATAAAACACACCCAACAACCACCCTACCAAAACCCGCTATAACAACCCACTACTGAACACGCACATAAACACACACCAAACCAACAACCCTACCAAACACGATATAACCACCCACCTACATGCACCACGCACATAACCACACACCCCAAAACCAACCACCCTACCAAACATGATATAACCAACACCTACCTGCCACACGAACCTAAACCACAACCAACCAACCACCCTACCAAACCCGAATAAACCCAACCCACCACCTGCAACGCACATAATACCCCAAAACCAACCACCCTTACCAACCCGATATACCAAACCACCACCTGCACACGCACATAAACACACACCAAACCAACCACCCTACCAAACCCGATATAACCAACCCACCTACCTGCACACGCACATAAACACACACCAAACCAACCACCCTACCAAACCCGATATAACCAACCCACCTACCTGCACACGCACATAAACACACACCAAACCAACCACCCTACCAAACCCGATATAACCAACTTACCAACCCACCCTGGTTGATAATTTCATTTAGTGGGCATTCCATGAAGGAGTCAGCTGTAACAATTGAAATCAAAATTAAAATCAAAATTAAATTCAAATCAAAGCATTCTGATAAAAAAAGAAATCTCCCCACAGTGATGCCAGGAAGGTGCTGAGTGCTACGAAGGAGAGCAAATGGGAGGCGGTGTGGTTCCGCCCCCCCCCCCCCCCCCCCCCCACACACACACACACACACACACACACACACACAACCCCCAAACCAGCCCAGCCTAGTCCAGCCCCCAACCCACCTACACATCCCCCCCACCCTATTTCTCCCCACAGCGATGCCAGGAAGGTGCTGAGTGGTACAAAGGAGGGCAAATGGGAGGTGGCGTGGTTCCGCCCCCCCCCCCCCCCACACACACACACCCACCACCCGAACCAGCCCAGCCCAGCCCCCCCCCCACACACACATCCCCTCCACCCTGTTTCTCCCACAGTGATGCCAGGAAGGTGCAGAGTGCTACGAAGGAGGGCAAATGGGAGGCGGCGTGGTTCCAGAATGTGTATGGCCACACAGCAAGGCTCGGGAACATGACACGGCATGAAATGGCTAATGGCACCTATCATCCGCCACTTGATTTGGCTTCAGCCAAGTGCTTGAAGGTACTCTCCTGGTGGAAGAATAAGGAAGTGCCTGCTTAACTGATCCTATCATCCACCACTCAAGGAAGTGCTTGCTTAACCGCACTTATCATCCGCCACTTGATTTGGCTTCAGCCAAGTGCTTGAAGGTACTCTCCTGGTGGAAGAATAAGGAAGTGCCTGCTTAACTGATCCTATCATCCACCACTCAAGTTAGTGCTTGCTTAACCGCACTTATCATCCGCCACTTGATTTGGCTTCAGCCAAGTGCTCGAAGATACTCTCCTGGTGGAAGAATAAGGAAGTGCCTGCTTAACTGATCCTATCATCCGCCACTCAAGGAAGTGCTTTCTTAACCGCACCTGTCATCCGCCACTTGATTTGGCTTCAGCCAAGTGCTTGAAGATACTCTCCTGGTGGAAGAATAAGGAAGTGCCTGCTTAGGCGACCTTGTCAAATCGGTTTCTCCTTCGCACATAGCTTTTCTGAACGTATCATCCACCACTTAAGAAAGTGCCTGCTTAACAGAACCTATTGCCCACCACTTAAAGAAGTGCCTGCTGAACAGAATAAGCTGGTGGAAGAATAAGGAAGTGCATGCGTAAAGGCGCCTATCATACACTACTTGGTTGGGCAACTTTCAAGTGCTTGAAGGTGTCAGCGTGAACTCTGACAGAAGGTTCTTTCCTGGTGAACGCTGACAGAAGGTACTTTCCTGGTGGAAGAATAAGGAAGTGCTTGCTTAGGCGACCTTGTCAAATTGGTTTCTCTAGGGCTTAACAGAACCTATCATCCACCAGTCAAGGATGTGCCTGCTTAGCGAAATAAGCTGGTGGAAGAATAAGGAAGTGCCTGCTTAGGCGACCTTGTCAAATTGGTTTCTCTAGGGCGTAACAGAACCTATCATCCACCAGTCAAGGAAGTGCCTGCTTAGCAGAATAAGCTGGTGGAAGAATAAGTAAGTGCCTGCTTAGGCGACCTTGTCAAATTGGCTTCTCCTTACGCACATAGCTTTTCTTTTCCCTGCCAGCAGCAGCTTCTAGACGGCTCCCCTGGCTTGCTACCCAACCAGACCTGAAGCAGCGTAGTGCATCAGGAATCTGGTAGAATCAACTCCCCATATACCAACCTAGTATGCACTCATACTTGTATGATCACGTTGATACTGGTTATTTGTGAGGGAGGACAAGGCCAACTGTTTCTGTCAGGACAGGAGAACAACGTTGGGCCTCGTGACAAATACATGTACCAAATGTTTCATGGCAGACACATGTACCACCCTCGCAAGCACTCATACGTGTATGATCATGTTGATACCTATCATTTGTGAGGGAGGACAAGGCCAACTGTTTTTAGCGGAGCCTCCCCTTCTGGGGGGCAGGAGCCCCAAGAGTCCCCCCTTTTTCCGTTTGTTGTGTTGTTTGTCTGCCAGCGCGTAACCCTGGCCCTAACTGCCCCCTGGCCATGTCGTAAACCCTGGCTTCGGTCTGCTGCACACGATTCCGGTGCCACTTGTCGCTCCGATAGCCAACACTCTTCGCCAATTTTCCGCGTCGCTTGCGACGCGCCTTGTTTAACGTGCATGTGAAGGAAAGTACTAGATAGGTACTACGTACACCACACTGGTACCTCCTGACATGAGCAGGAAAAAATGAGTAATGATAACGCCTGGTGGGGCGTGGTATTAAGGGAGCCCGTCGTACACGGGCAGAGAACGGTCTTCTACCTTAACTGGACAAGCTGCCATCGCAGTTGACAACGACATGCAACGCTCAGGGCGACGGTAGGGGGAATGGAAGACCCTGCTTCGTTTAGCGCATGAGCAGGAAAGTAATAATGATGATAACGCCTGTCTAGAAGCTGCTGCACGTAGTCAAGAATAGAAGCAGTGATCAAGGATGTTCTGATTTCATATGATCAACAACTATGGGAATTCCTATCTAGTCATGGGCTACCATGTGTCCATGTGGCACAGGACAAAGAAGAGAAATGATGTTGGGGGAGTAGTGGTAGCGCCTGGTGGGGCGTGGTATGAAGGGAGCCCCGTCTTGCGGCGGTAGAGAACGGGCTGCTACTTTACCTGCACAGGGCTACTAAGGCGGTTGACAGCGACCGCAAACGGCGAGTAATGCATTATATGGCTAGGTCACCCACATCAAGCTCGCATGTATGTGAACTCAGACTCCGACACATGTGAACGGGGAGCGCCACATGGTGGGAGGAGAACTGTGTGTTCGGCATGCTTTCATTCGTTCCATCTGAGGGCAGCCTAAAAAAGTCCACCTAGGTCGTCACCCACCCACGTCTTGCATGTCCATTTCATATTTTCGTGATTGGGTTTCGCTCATGAGATGTGTCAAGTCACTGCTTGCTTAAAGCTCGGCCGAAGTACTCAAGATGTGGCGTGGTAAGGAAGATGAAATTATCCGAAATGCGATAGGGTTGGTTGCAAGCATAACCACAGGGCTAAACCCCTTGCGCCCTTTACGTAGATTTGCCTCATGAGACTTGGATCGGATAGTTACTTGAACTTGAACTTGTTTACATAGCTGCAGCCAGCAATTTTGCTAGTTACATCAGGTCGGCTAGATGCATTGGGTCAGATAGTTACATGATTTTCCAGCCAACTCTGGGCTGCTCACCGTCTTCCAATTCCATGACCCCCGTGCGTCACCCACGGACACCAGGGAGCACACGAAGCAGATTAGACAGTTTAAAGACTTGTCCAGGTCACAAGTCGAGACTTGGATGTTGATTGCTCGCCGTTTTCCTATTCCAAGCCCCCCCCGCTATTAATTATAATTTCGATACCCACAGAAACCAGGGAGCACACTAAGCAGAAGATACAGTTTAAAGGCTTGTCCAGATCACAGGTTGAGACTTGGATGCTGGCCCATGAAACTCAGATTTAGGCTCGTGATTCGCAGATTTATTTTCAGGATTGGTTCATTTGACTTGATGTTTTCTGTATGGGCATGTAAAGGCTAATAGTCTATTTCCTATAATATCCCCTTGATCTCATACTGATTCTCAAAAAGGGGATAAACAATATCGTTATCGTAGAATGGTTTAAACAAGATCTTACCTTCGAAAGCCCTACTCATGATGCGTGGATTTGGTAAACATACTCATCTGTGAACGTAGAGTACCCTTAACCAACCCTGGCTGCGTGTTGAATCAAAGTTTGAGTCAGTGTGGGTGGGTCAGAGGGTGTGGAAGAGGTCACACATGTTGCAGATCCTCCACATCCTTGCCGAAAAGCATTTTTGTTTTAGTTGTGAAAGGATTTTCACCCCAGGAGGTGGCTCTCCCGACGCAAGCCAGCGACACCTAGGATTCAGTTCGAATGGCGTATTGGCGTTGCGTCTCCTACAAAATAGTTGCAGTGTGTCATTTTGTTAATAAAAGGATTTTCGCCTCAAACTACCGGTATCAAACATGGGTCTTTGTGTGCTAGCCCTAGGCTCAAGTATCTTTTGATGTGATCGGCGGAGTTACTCCTACACTGGCCATGAACTCCAGCGTGTTTAAGTTGTGTACTTGAACTTGAACTTGAACTTGGTTACCGGTACTTAGTTTCAGTCAGCAATTTGGCTGCTCGCCGTCATCGGGGAGTTCCGCTACAGCAGGCCACTGGCCACTCGTGCAGCTTACCAGTACTAATCAGTTTAAATCATCTATATTATACCTGAAGTTCAATTATAAGTTAGAATGTTGAAAGAGGCCGATTTTAAAATAGCTATGAAAAGCTACAAACGGAGACTGGCCAGTTGGCTCCGGAACCAGAATAGCTATGAAAAGGGGGGGCTTCAAAAACGAAAAGAAAAAAACTGCCGCTGCCCCAGCTTGTTTGGGCTGCGCACTAATTCCATATTATATTTATGTATTATATTTGTATTATATTTTTGCTTATTTACACGCTTCTTGTTGTGTGGCGCGCACAGATTTGGGAGGGTCCGTTGTGTCGCAAAGAAGCAGACACAGTCGCGACGTCCAAAACGATAAGTATCGGTCATGCCGATGCTTCAGCCAAGCTACCGGTCGATTGGAAACGTTAACTATCGGCAGTGACCGATGCTCCAGCTCCCACTCGTCGATCTGTCCTTTTCGGCTGGAGAGGCTCATTAGGAACCATTTTGGCATGATAATTTGGCCAGTGAGATATGTTATGTCGAGGATTGGTGCGTAAGTGTAACATCAAGCGAGGGCGAGGGTTCAGGAACGAGGTTACTATTTCTTGGCGTGGCCTCAACTTTTGCCCCCCTTGGGCGGGATGAACTGGTTGGAATCTGTCCAGCGTGTCACCCAGTGTTTTAGCCAAGGCCTGCTCCCATGGGGAATTTGGGATGCGCGATGCCTGAGACAACAGTCTGGCTGATGCTAAATATTCATATTCGTTCTGCACGATGGTGCAGCCAGCGTTTGGATCGACCGTAAACAATGATAATCGTTCATACTACATTACCTACACCTGATCAAACGATGGACCATTTCGCGAAGAAACAGTAATACACGTGCGAAAAAGGTTAATCTGGCTTAAGAAAACGCTGTTTAAACGACATGGATTTATCTAGCAATTGGCTGAAGAGCCATATAACAATCAAATTCAAATTCAAAACTAGAATTGGTTTCAGCCCAAGCCAAACTGATCTCAAACTAAGCCAAAACTTCAAATTGAGAACTAGAACTGGTCTCAACCGAAGCTAATTAGCCAAACTCTTTGGCGCGTGCACTTCTCGGTCTAGGCCTTGAAAGCTTCCTCAAAAGGGAAGTTGTCGGCAGGGAACAGGCGGAAAAATTGAGTCTTCACCATGGCGGTTATGTGATCTGAACTTGACACCTGCCAAGTGCCAACCTGAATCTGTCCTGGTCTGGCCCTGTGGCCCAGGTGAGCCCTCATGCAGCTGGTGACCGATGCCTGAGTCAGCAGTCTACGACGTCGGAATCATTAATTATCGGTCATGCTGATTCTTCAGCTAAGCCACCCGTCACTTGGAACCATTAATTAGTGACCTGGCAGTGACCAATGCTCCAGCCGGCGTCTCAGAATCCGTAGACATTAACCAGACCTGGGATGCCGATGGCTGAATTGGCTAATAAACCTTAACATCGGCGATAATAAAAAAAAGTGCTGCCAACCATGACAACACTGTGGAGAATAGGGGGGTCGAACCCCTGACCTGTCGCATGCAAAGCGACCGCTCATACCACTGAGCTAATTCCCCTGTGACTTTCACAGGAATCGAATCTTCAAGATCCACCCACGAGTGCGGGTGCTCTATCCTTTGAGGTGCGAGAGCGACTGTTGATGAGTCATCTTATGTTTCTAGGTTATTTATCATAGGATAAAGAAAAAACGAAATCCCGCAAATGGACTTGACCTAGTTTGTTTTCATGTTTGTGGGGGTGCCTTCAAAACCCTCGTGCTTCCGTGTTATAAAATTGGATGGTCGGCAGGCTGTGCTGCTGTCCAGTCTCGGCAGTGATTTGCTGAGTTTATGTAACGAACCCCCTCTCCCTAAAATGTACCTCTTTAAGCATCTCCAATTTCTGTCTCCCCTTACTCCGGATTGACCTCGCGCCGATTCCTGGAGCTCGTCCCTCGATCTACGGTGCCTCCTTGCTGGAGGGCTGCATGAGTCTGCATGGCCCTGCCCTGGATCAACGCTGATGAAGACCTGCCTTCATCATGGTGGATCATCTCGATGACCCTGTTCGCCCTGCTTGGACTTTATCTTGAGTCTTTGGATCCCCCTGTGTCGTTTTCGGCATGGCGCTTCGTTCTGTTTTGGTCCCCCCCCCCCCCCCCCCCCCCCCCCCCCCCCCTCCCTCCTTTCTGCCTCTCTTTCCCTAATCCCTATAGCCCAGCTTTGCACAGTTTTTTGGTTTCGCTTCTCAAGTTTACGCTCTTGCTTGTGGCTTCTGGTGTTCGGGCAGGGCTTTGTGTTGGCTGTATCATATATCAGATGCTTATAGCCAACAGTTCTGCCCTATATGGTGGATTCTCTTGCCCCTGTCACGTGTGCCTGCTTGCTGAGTCTTGCTCGGATTGGTTTCTGTACTCTCTGTTCTTCGTCAGGACTCGCCCTTTTCTGCTCGGGGTGCCTATGGTTGCTCTTCTTGGCACCCAGGTCTTTTTCTGCTAGATGGTTGTGCTGGGTTGACTTACGCTTTTTCTGTTTGGGGCATTATCGCTGCATATTAAGGTGCTCATAGCGCGTGCCCTTGATTAGTCTTTAGCTCATTTGGCTTAGCCCTCTTGTCTTGTGTTTTTTTGGCTTGGTGCTCGGGATTGCCTGCTTCGGCATTTCTCCCCTTCACGCTCCCCTTTCCGTTCTCCTTTTCGCCCCTGGTTGGTTTCCTTTTGTTGGACTTGACCTAGTTTGTTTTCAGGTTTGTGAGGGTGCCTTAAAAACCCTCGTGCTTCCTTGTTATAAAATTGGATGGTCGGCAGGCTGTGCTGCTGTCCAGTCTCGGCAGTGATTTGCTGAGTTTATGTAACGAACCCTCTCTCTCCATGTAATGGCAGGCTCTGCTGCTGTCCAGTCTCGGCAGTGATTTGCTGAGTTTATGTAACGAACCCTCTCTCTCTCTCTCTCTCTCTCTCTCTCTCTCTCTCTCTCTCTCTCTCTCTCTCTCTCTCTCTCTCTCTCTCTCTCTCTCATGTAAATGCAAATGGATTTCCAGATGGCTGCCTTTGGACCTGGCCGGTGAAGACATCCTTTGGTGGACATTGCAGCGCTGTGGATACTAAAGTTTGTTGAGCCTTTCTAGCAATGCTGTGTGTTGGCTGCATATAGCCAACAGGTCTGCCCAGTCAACGGGGGTGGGTTCCTTTATCTTAGATGTTTGTGCGTGCTTGCGGAGTCTTGTTAGCTTGGTTTTGTGGATTCTTTGTGTGTAGTCTGGATACTCCCTTTACTCCTTGGGGTGTGTTTGGTTGTTCTCCTAGGCACTCTTGTCCTTATTTGCAAGAAGGCGGTGCTGGGTTGACTAGCGTTTTTTTCTGTTACGGGCATTATCGCTGCATATTAAGGTACTCATAGCGCGTGCCCTTGATTGGTCTTTAGCTCATTTGGCTCAGCCCTCTTCTCTTGTGTTTGTTGGGCTCGTTGCTCAGGATTGCCTGCCTCAGCATCCCTCCCCTTCACGCTCCCCTTTCCGCTCTTCTTTCCGCCTCTAGTTTGTTTCCTTTTTTTGGACTTGACCTAGTTTGTTTTCAGGTTTGTGGGGGTGCCTTAAAAACCCTCGTGCTTCCTTGTTAAACAATTTGATGGTCGGCAGGCTGTGCTGCTGTCCAGTCTCGGCAGTGATTTGCTGAGTTTATGTTACGAACCCCCTCTCTCTCTCTCTGTAAATTCCTTCCCTGGTCTGTGTCTCGGATGCCGTATGCATCTCAGCCTCCCTTTCTGCCGCCCTTAGGGGTGAGCTCCCGAATCGCATGGACTGGTGATGTTTGGCGTAGCTTCTTCTGCCGCCAGGTATGGCAGCACGAACTTACCCGGACTTGCCTCCTACCATGTCCACGTTTATAGAAGACCCCCTCCATGTGCAGGGGCTGCTGAGCTCTTTGCTTGATAGCATCCCCCCAAATTGGTGGTCAAATTGGTGGTCACCTCCTCCTCCTCCTCCTCCTCCTCCTCCTCCTCCTCCTCCTCCTCCTCTTCCTCTTCCTCCTCCTCCTACCCCCTCAACCCCTCCTCCTCCCCCCTCCTACCTGATACATGCCCAGCTTGCTACCCCGGCCGGTGGGCAGCTGCCTCCTCCTCCAGCCCCCCTCTCATGTATCCCTCTTGCTCCTCCTCAGCCCACGGCTAGGATGAGTCCTTGCCCACTCTCCCACCGCCCCTCCCCACTCCACAGGATTCCCGGTCACTCTGACCAAGCTCAAGGTGAAGCATGGCACAGCCTTGCAGAGTGTAGCAACAATGGGCCTCCAATCTGAGGCACGGGCTACGTACGTGAACCTTGCCTTGGGTCCAACTTACTACCTACGGCACCTCTCTGCCCGGACACGGGCGTTTGCTTGGCTGCTTTATTCAATATAGTCCCGTCATTGGGAAAACAGCCAAAATGACATTTGTGGCGCCTCATAGCCGATGGCGTTCTAGGGGCCTCCTCCCCGGTACAGTTCCGCTGCCCGTGTTGCCCTCATGTGCCTTCTGACAGTAACCCCTCCACTACTGCTTTTGGACGTGACCCATTGTGTTAGTGATCCGCGAGGCTCTCCAGGTTCCCTTGACCGCCTTTTCTGCCTGCCCCATCCAGAGGGCTAGCCTCTGGGTGTGCACCCCCGCCCCTCATCAGCCATGGATGCCGCTGTGTGGGGAATTGTTTGCCTTGCGGCCCTGCCAGCTATGGATCATGGCCGCCAACAGTTGTGGACTGTGGAGGTTGGACTCTTCTGTCGTCCGTGGTGAAGCCTCTCCCGATCCTCGCCAGGACTTTCTGTATGAGATGTGGGGCCTTCCACCTCCTCAGGTCCCAGCTGTTCGCCCCCTCTTGGAGCGGGCTGGAGCTCTTTCTCTGGCTGATTACTGGGCTCGCATTGCTGATTGTGTTGCAACGGAAGAGCCCCCTCCTGAGTGGGAGGACACGGTGGGCGATGGTCACCCCTTTATAAGCCATGGTGGCTCCCGTGTTGTCAGGATTGGCTTGGCTACGGGAGCTTTTTAGGACATCTAAATCTAGATGTCCTAAAGAGCTCCCGTAGCCTAGCCAATCCTGACACGTGTCAATATGGGAATTCCCAACCCCCACATACCGGTATGTGATATCACTGATATGTCAGTGGCGGACCTTCCGATGGCACAGATCCATTCCTTCGGCCATTTGCTTCTCTCCCAAAATGAGCTTCCTGTCTCGGCATTATTTTGAGTTTATGTAACTCCTTTTTTGCTGAGCTTTTTTGCTGAGCTTTTTTGAGTTTATGTAACTCCTTTTTTTAATTGATCGATAATGCCGGTAGACAGCGGGGTTTTCTAGCTTCCACTTATATGACGGCATTGTCTTGCTGCCAGGTTCAAGTGCCCCTTGTTATATTAATTACCTTATTTTAAATGTTTCAGAGGTTCGTGTGTTTTTGCTTCATATACCGTAACGATATCCTCTCTCTTTGCTGAGTTATGTTTTTATTATTATAATTGAAAGTATTTAAAACCCAGGATGTGGGTCCCCGTGCACAAAACAGAGCCACAGAAGATTCAGAAAGAAAGGCGGAGAAATTCCTACAGAGGTAGGAATTTAACGTTGGACAGGCCAGACAACTGACGATTGTGACTTGAAAGAAGTTAGAGGTGCTGGACTGCTGGTGCTGGTGTTAGTTAGATGGTAAGGAAGACCCCCCTTCAGTACCCTCGTGGAGCGAGACCCCATCTTTATCCACCTCCACCCCAGCAATGGCCGTTCCCACCTCTCCATCCGTCACATCCCCGCACACCCCCTTTCTCCTCCCCCCCCCCCCCCCCCCCCCCCCCTGTAGTTATGGTATGTATTCAGACCTGCGTTGATTTAGCCTGGTTTACAGCATAGGGTACTTCATATATTAAGGGCGCCTGGAGGCGCGTCCCGAATGAAATGATTCGAATCCTTAATTCAGTGTATTTTAATTAATTTATTTTATTTTATTTAATGTTGCGTTATTTTAATTCGATTTATTCCTTTCCATTTAATTTAATTAACGTGATTTGAATGCATGTAATTGCTTTAAATTGTATCAATTCGAATAGGATAAAATTTGAAGGGCGCCTGGAGGCTTTGAATTACGGTCATTGAATTCCAATGAATCGATTAATGATTTAGCATTGTTAACTATAAAGTGACGAAAAGATAGTGTTTGAAGAGTTGTTGACTTTAAAGCAGAATTGAACGTTTCTCTCATGTAATGAAATGCATGTATGTAGATTGATTTTTTTATAATTTGATGCAAGAAAAATGAGGCCAATCAGGTGTCTGGTTGATTTTACGGAATTTGTACAAGGTATTGCATGTTTCGGCCCAGCCCAGACGTGAACGGTATGTCCCGTTCTCCTGAACGGGTTTTTGGCCAGCGGCAGGTGGCGTGGCTTGCCCCTGCCCCCGCCCGGTGGCCCCCGCCTTCGCCCCCGCCCCTGCCCCTGCCCCTGCCCCTGCCCCTGCCCCTGCCCCTGCCCCTGCCCCTGCCCCTGCCCCTGCCCCTGCCCCTGCCCCTGCCCCTGCCCCTGCCCCTGCCCCTGCCCCTGCCCCTGCCCCTGCCCCTGCCCCTGCCCCTGCCCCTGCCCCTGCCCCTGCCCCTGCCCCTGCCCCTGCCCCTGCCCCTGCCCCTGCCCCTGCCCCTGCCCCTGCCCCTGCCCCTGCCCCTGCCCCACGCACGGCCCTGAGGTCAGTGAGGTGGGGTCCGTGGGCTAATTATAGCACTAGTGCCCTAGGGGAATGTTTCGTCAATTGTGATGCTTACATGTTTCGCCTCGATTTTTTGACGACAATTCTGCTCCCAAACCTTTTTATACGCACATGTTATTGTGGTTCAAATTAGTTAGCTCTAAACACCCTGAAATCAAATTGTTACCCGTTAATTGTAGCTATTTGGCCCAGCCTGAACTCCTTTTCGTGAATTGCGATGCTCATATGGGCTCTGGTGATAAATTGTCCGGTATAAATAAGTCTTATAATTCATCAAAAATATATAATGGTCAACATTTTTGATGGTTTTTACAAAACCTGAAAATTTGGTTTGTGTCACTAACTAACTAACTAACGGACATTTTAATGGGGCTAATTCCTCTTCAACTTCAAAAAATCTAGAGATTTTTTCATTCGGGTATTGACCAGCAAATCGATGTGCGCGGCCCGGATGGCCGATGACCCGGCGGCCGCGGCCGTGCACGTAGGCCTGCCCCCCCCCCCCCTCAGCCCCCCCCCCCCCCCCTTGCCCCTGGACAGCCAGCCTGTAGTTGCCAGCCAGCCATCAGCCAGCCTGTAGTTGCCAGCCTGTAGCCGAGTCAGCTGCATACCGTTAGAAGATATGATTCTACGAAAAAGAAACAGCCCCCAAGGAACATAAGCAGTTTGCGATATAATTTCCTGGCAGCAACAACTCTACAGCTTGAAGCAATAAGCCAAAAGCAAGCATGATATCTACCTTGTCTCTGTTCAATGCTCAGCGCTGGACCATTGGGTGGGATACTGCGTCCCCTGTGGAGAAGAGCAATGCGGAGCTCGAGGTTGAGATGCTGCGCAAAGTAGCACGCTGCTTGACAGAAGCAGCAGCAGGCAAGGATGTAGAGGTGGGTTTCTTCTACCTGGTAACGGTTGTACACTTGTGCCTCCTCGCCCCCACCCGCGACTTGCGACCTCACGCACGCATGCTCGACCTACCTCCTCCCTCAGGGCCTGCTTGCCTCCCTTGCTGCGTTGCGCGCCATAGATTCACCTTATTCCTTGCTACATTTTACGCCATCGAGTCGCGCTACTCTTTGCTTCACTGCCCGCAATTGCCTTACCTTCATGATGCCTTCATCAGTTCGTTGCACGCCGAGCACTCACACAATTCCTTACTCCACTGCGCGCAGATATCCAAACTGAACGATGCTCTTACGGAGCTTCAGCTGAAGCTGAAGGTCCAAGAGCGAGACATCCGAGAATACGCCGACCACCTCACGAAGCAGCGGGAGGAAATCATGCTGTTAGAAGTCCGAGAGCGAGAAATCCGAGAATATTCTGATCATCTCGCGAAGCAGGGTCAGGTAATCGAGAAGCAGCGGGAGGAAATCATGCTGTTGGTGGCGACTGCCAAGAAGACCAAGGAGAGTCAGACTGAGAGTGTGGAGGAGGTGAAGAAGACTGTGTGGCAGGGGCAGGATGCCTGCTGCCAGACTACAGAGGCTTGCACGAGCATGGACGTGCAAGAGATGGTCCTCCAGAACTAATGTGAGGACAAGGTGAAGGAGAGCGTCGTTGGGGCTGTTCCTGAGGAGGTGGGGGACGATGCCTGCCAGGCTGTAGACCTGACTGCTCAGGAGATGGCCTGCAAGAATGAGCCTGATAGCAACCCCAACACCATCTCGGTTGGACATGAGGCTGGTAGCCAGGCACAAGCTGACACCATCATCAGGGCTGCAGCGACACCATTGAAGAAGGAGATGGCCGTCCAAACGGATGTGGAGCGCGTGTGTAAGGCTAGCGTACAAAGTGTGGCCTGCCAGGCGGCTTGCCCTGTTCAGAATACCTCCCAGGCTCCCCTTGGCTTGACAGCAGCGCAGCCAAGCCTGGCTGATGCCGACAAGCTGGTCATTATGAAAATGGATCTCCATATCATGAGGAAGATGCAGCTCGTCAAAGCAGAGCGCTTGGTGGAGGCAGAGGAGAAGAACATCAAGCTAGCTGCCGTGGTGAGTACCTGAATGTCTGTATAGGGACCGGCATATCATATGAGGTTGACCAAATGCGATTATGACGTCATATGATATCATACCAAATTGCATCATATGATAATGTATGTAAATGGTCACTTTAGCCTAGCTAGACTGCCGGCATCATATGATATCATATGATAACGTGATATCATATTGCCGTTCCCTATGTATGTATATACACCGAGTACCGGTGAACCGGTAACCTACGCCTGCAGACAACACTAACCAGGCCTTGCCGATTTGAGCCCCTTGGGCGCATACCTGCTTTGTTCATTCTAATTGTTGTAATACCTTACTTTGCTTGCAACCTGGCACCTAATAACTGTATGTTTCACCATGGGCAGCAGACGACTCAGACATGTCTTATCAATGGGAGCACCTCAGGAATCTTTTATCTTTGTTAGGATCACGTTGCACTTCTCACCGTGTATTTTTCAGCCTACTCAAATGTATGTTGCAGACCAGGGGTAGCAAAATAGGCCAGAGGGCACCAGCAACAGCTCCGGTACTAGCACCGCCACCAGCCCCTGCCCTGGTAACAGCACCAGCACCAGCACCAGCTCCGATACCAGCACCCGCACCAGCATCAGTACTGGTACCGGCACCAGCATAAACAGCATCTTATATGAAGGCCAGAATATTCAATCACACCCACACACATAACCCCGAACTCACTCCCTATGCCTTATCTGAACACCCCCTAAGCACAGCATTACTTATCCAATCTCCCTCTATGACTCACTCCATTGCTTTTATTTTCAGCTACAAGCAACAGCTTCTATGCAGCTCCCCTGACTGGATATTCAGCCAAGCTTAACTCAACCTAGTACCGTGCATGAGCATGTCTATCCCTCATTCTCCTGCCCCCTATGCTGCACCTTGCTTGCAGGCTGAGTACCGTGCGCGAGCATGGCTATCCTGCAACATATATGATATGTACTGCCCCCTATGACTAGTACCGCACGAGCATGGCCATCTTGCAACTTAGATGATATGTACTGCCCCCTATGACTAGTACCGCACGAGCATGGCTATCTTGCAACTTAGATGATATGTACTGCCCCCTATGACTAGGTACCGGCACGAGCATGGCTATCTTGCAACTTAGATGATATGTACTGCCCCCTATGACTAGTACCGCACGAGCATGGCTATCTTGCAACTTAGATGATATGTACTGCCCCCTATGACTAGTACCGCACGAGCATGGCTATCTTGCAACTTAGATGATATATACTGCCCCCTATTACTAGTACCGTGCGCGAGCATGGCTATCCTGCAACAGAGATGATATGTACTGCCCCCTATGACTAGTACCGCATGCAAGCATGGCTATCTTGCAACATATATGATACGTACTGCCCCCTATGACTCACTCTCCTGCCCCCTATCCTATGCTGCTCCCTATGATATGAACTGCCCTGCCCTATGACTCACTCTCCTGCCCCTTTCCTGCCCCCCACTCAGTCTCTTGCCCCCTATCCTGCCCCTGACTCTCTCTCCTGCCCCCTATCCTATGCTGCTTCCTGCTTGCAGGTTAAGGAATACCGTGCACGAGCGTGGCTGTCCATTAACAGATATGATAAGTACTGCCCCCTATGGCTCACTCTCCTGCCCCCTATGCTGCTCCTTGCTTGCAGGCTATGGAGTACCACGCATGAGCGTGGCAACCCCTCACTCTCCTGCTCCTTTCCTGCCCCTGACTCACTCTCCTTCCCCCTATTCTATGCTGCTCCCTGCTTGCAGACTAAGGAGTACCGTGTGCAAGCATGGCTATCTTTTCACAGATATGATATGTACTGCCCCCTATGACTCACTCTCCTGCCGCCTATACTATGCTGCTCCTTGCAGGCTAAGGAGTACCGCTCGCGAGCATGGCTAGCCTGTAACAGAGATGATAACAGCTTCTCACGAAACGCTTCGCAACAAGCTTCTTTCCGTCTCTGAAGAGGTTGCAGAAGAGCAAGATGGTGGATCAGTTGAAGAGGTTGGAGAAGAGCAAGATGGTGGATCAGTTGAAGAGGTTGGAGAAGAGCAAGATGGTGGATCAGTTGAAGAGTTTGGAGAAGAGCAAGATGGTGGATCAGTTGAAGAGTTTGGAGAAGAGCAACATGGTGGATCAGTTGAAGAGGTTGGAGAAGAGCAAGATGGTGGATCAGTTGAAGAGGTTGGAGAAGAGCAAGATGGTGGATCAGTTGAAGAGGTTGGAGAAGAGCAAGATGGTTAATCAGTTAAAGGGACAAGTGGAGGTCTAGTGTTCATGACACCCAAGCAAACCTTATAAGGAAGTACTGTCGGATCCCTGCCCTCGTGGTGATTTTCTAGTTATGTCTCCTTGGCTCCACCTCTAACGCCCATGGCTATCCTGCAACAGAGATGATATGTACTGACCCCTATGACTAGTACCGCACTCCATGGCAGGGAGTTTTGTTACTGAGATCTGGGGGCAGGGGCAGGGGCAGGGGAAGGGCAAGGGGCAGGGGCAGGGGCAGGGGCAGGGGCAGGGGCAGGGGCAGGGGCAGGCTTGGCCAGGCCTCTAACTTCCATAGCAGGGAGCTTGTATGCCCTCATGGTGGTTCTCAAGTTATGGCTTGGCTCCGATTCGTTGGCTCTGCCTAAAACGTACATGGCAGGGAGCTTGTCTGCCGTGGCCAATAATAGGGATAGAGGTGAATGTTCGTTTGGTCGAGGGTCGGTATCTCGTTCCTACTTGCGCCTACTATTTAGTAGGAGTGGCAACGCCATTCAAACTGAATCCTCGGTTTCACAGGTTTGTGTCGGGAAACCGACCCCGGGGTGAAATTACTTTCACAACTAAAAATAGAGAGTTAGGCAACACACATGAAAATCCAAGGCTGTCACACACATAACAGTGCTGATGGACCAACACATGCAGATATACTGGGAGGTTTTGGGTCCTTCATACATAAAGTTAGGCACGATGACAATCCAAGGCTGTCACACACATCACAGTGACGCAGGACCAACGCATGCTGATATACTGGGAGGTTTGGGGTCCTTCATACCTATAGTTAGGCACGATGACAATCCAAGGCTGTCACACACATCACAGTGACGCAGGACCAACGCATGCTAATATACTGGGAGGTTTGGGGTCCTTCATACATATAGTTAGGCACGATGACAATCCAAGGCTGTCACACACATAACATTGCCGCTGGACCAACGCATGCGAATATACTGGGAGGTTTGGGGTCCTTCATACATATAGTTAGGCACGATGACAATCCAAGGCTGTCACACACATAACAGTGCCGCTGGACCAACGCATGCGAATATACTGGGAGGTTTGGGGTCCTTCATACATATAGTTAGGCACGATGACAATCCAAGGCTGTCACACACATAACATTGCCGCTGGACCAACGCATGCGAATATACTGGGAGGTTTGGGGTCCTTCATACATATAGTTAGGCACGATGACAATCAAAGGCTGTCACACACATAACATTGCCGCTGGACCAACGCATGCGAATATACTGGGTTGTTTGGGTCCCTAGACACACACAGTCAGGTATGTGGACAATCCGAGGTTGTCACTTTAACACAGTGCCACATAACGAATGAACCATTATGTGTATATGTTGAGATTTATAGGGTCCTTGATTGACACAGGTAGTAATAACGGCAACAGCAGGACGCCACCCACAGGGCCGCTTAACCAATGAACCAACATATGTTGTCGTGCGTGTTGGCAAGTTCGGTCTCACTGACACACACACACGTAGATATGGTGACAATGGCAGGCTGTCACACACACACTGAAATAAAGGTTTGGTCTCCCTGTCACACGCAGTTAGGAATTATGATAATGTCAAGCTACCACACATACACAGTGCTGCTGAAATAAAGCAGCATATACTGACACGTTGGCAGGTTTGGTCTCCTGGACACACATTCATACTAAAGTTAGGTATGACAACAACGGCTGGCCATTGTTTGCCGCTGAACTAAGATGTGCGGATGTGTTGGGGCGGACGTTTGGGATCCTTGACCCATGCACACTTCTTCCTTCCTTCCTTCCTTTACTATTCTTTATTCTCCCCCCACCATTATTTCCTCTTTATTCGTCATATTGAGGTAGCTTCATCATGATGCATCCATGCTGCATGATCTATTGCACAACAGAGTTCTCACCTCTTTATGCATTGCTGGGTTCATCATTTCATTCTCCACCCATACCTCATATTGGGGTAGCTTCATCCTGATGCTTCCATGCTACATGATCTGTTGCACAACAGAGGGCCCACCTCTTTATGCATTGCTAGGTTCATCATGTCATTCTTCACCCATACCTTATATTGGGGTAGCTTCATCCTGATGCTTCCATCCCCGAGCAGTGCTTTTATTTCTTGATTTCTCAGCAGCTGCTTTACAGCTCGCTGAGCCAGCCACTATGCTACATTTAACTATTACAGCAGTTCTGGGCTGCTGATTGTGTCGACTTCAAGGAGCACTTGGCCGCATCAGGTTTGACTGAATATTCAGTCAGGAGAGCTGCTTAGAAGCTGCTGCTATTAGCTGAAAATACAAGTACTGGGGTACATAAGTGTTTCGTACGCAGCTGCTAGGCAGCTCCCCGAGCCACCCACTAGGCTACAATGAACTATTTCAGCAGTTATGGGCAGCTGATCGTATCGGCTTCAAGGTGCACTAGGCTGTGCCACGTAACGCTCTATAGCCATTCAGGGGAGCTGCATAGAAGCTTACTTTTCTAGTTTTGATTTTGATTGATTACATAGCATATCTACCTTCAGGCTGCTCACCGTCTGCAGGCGGAGTAAACATGGTTAGTATACACACTACTGCACCACACTTCTGAACATATAATGCAATAACATGGGATGGATTAGATAGCTAGGGCTGTAGATATCAGGATGGTGCTCACCGCTCAGTACTCTCTCAGTACCCAGGGTGGGTTTGGCCATCCACTTCAGAGTTGTAACATATGCGATTATGAAACATCTTTGTTTACATATGACAGTCGTGTGGACGGACTTCAACTAGAACTTGGTTACATGGCTCCAGCGTCAAAGGCTGCTCGCTGTCTTTGGCAGTAACATTGATTGTCTATAATCATAATATACTTGGTCCAATCTGTTGATTACACTTTGGATTAACATACCGGTAGTCATATATTGTAGAATTAAAGTAAGGAATCATTGTAGCTCGAGCTCAGGTCCCCCGTCGGTAAAACGATTGTTTGCCCCCCCCCCCCCCCCCCCCCCCCCCCCCCCCCCCCCCACACACACACACACAAACTACTACCGTATTTCAGTTTAAGTCACAAAACACGGCATAAAATATACTATATCACAATGATAAGATTTATTAAAACCGGACAGATTCTCACGAGAGCACACATGAGCATCGCAATTCAACAAAGGGAGCTAAGGTTAGTGTTTGGGGGGGCTAAAAGCAGGGGCTTGGCTAAAAGGGGCTTGGCTAAAAGCTTCAATTATCAGGTAACAATCTCAACATTTCAAATTTCGTGGGTCAGGGAGCAGATTTGTTCTTAAAAATTCGAGGCGAAAATCATATCAGCATCATAATCGATATAGAACATTCCTTGGGCAGCCTTGGGCTATAATTAGCACACGGAGCTCACCCTCCCACTCCAGGCCGGGGTGGGGGTGGGGGTAGGGCGGCCCCCTCAAACAACACAATCTTCGTACTTCACATATTTCCATTCTTGCGGACGTCGAGAAGCAACAACCTAACGTGCGACCAGACAAAATGCCAGAATGTAATTTCGCATGTATGACAGTTCGGGGAAATGGGCACATTCCTGGGTCTACCAAAACTGCCTGCCCGCAAGATCCCGAATTTCCGAGTTTATCGCGACCTAACCACCGATGACTCGATGAGTATTCTGATGAATGTGCCTGTGCCGTAGTTTCTAACAGATCTCTTCCCCAACCAGTCCAGATTGCTTCTGATCGCGACTTCTCCTGAAATCACATCGTTCTACCGACAGATCCGCTTGCGCGTAGTACAGAACTTACCCCCCGACCCCGAGTTCACGGGACGTTCCTATTATCCGAACCCCCTTAACGAAGCCAGCCGGTGATGTTTGTGGGGATGGGCTAGGAGACAGCGAGAAGACTCAACGCTGGAGCCATGTACATGTAACGAAGGCCACCAAACGTGCTGACATAATATGGCATGACTGTTGTTACACCACGATTCGCGCTTGTAGCGCGTACAGTCAGATCTGGTAGATTCGAATAGTAGTTAGTAAAGAGGACCATGTCCCTACAGATATGAAATGAACCATGCAACTGGACGGAGGCTCCGTAGAGGCACTTAACACTGTCACACAAGCCACAAACAAATTTGGCGTGTTCTTTCCTTCCTTCCTTCTTTCTAACTAGCTTAACCAAGGCCAACAACTTCACAAATCTGAACGATTTTGTCTGAGCCATGGTCCCCCATCCTTTCTTTAGCTAATAAGCCAAGGGGACAAGCAATACAGCACTTCAGCAATACAGACAATACAGCAATACAGGCAATACAGCACTTCAGCAATAAAGTAATAAAGCAGTACAGCACTTCAGCAGTAAAGCAAGGAAGCCAAGAAGCAAAAAATAAGTATGAAGAATTTTGACAGAGCCATGGGTTGCTTGGTACAGCCTTCCCAACTTCGCCTAGGTGTCATCCTAGCCTGGCTTTTGCACAGCCTGATGCACATGCAAGCCCTAGCTTCCTCTGGGATAGCTTGCGAGAGGTCTGGGATGTGCTCTCTAGGCCAAGTGTCACCGTGGAGTGGGGATATATATACAGGTGCGGTATGGTGCACCACTTGCATGTGTGCGTGTGTGTGGTGGTGGTGGTGGTGTGTATGGGGGGGAGGATGGGGGGGGGGGAGGGGGGGGGATGTGCTCTCTAGGCCAAGTTTCACCGTGGAGTGGGGATATATATGCAGGTGCGGTATGGTGCACCACTTGCATGTGTGCGTGTGTGTATGTGGTGGGGGTGGTGGTGGTCTGTATGGTGGTGGTGGTGTATGATGGTGGCGGTGTGTATGGGGGGGGATGAGGGGTGCGGGAAGTGTGTGTGTGAGTGGTGGTGGTGGTGTGTGTGTTTGGGGAAAGGGGGGAAGGAGGGGCGGGGGGGCTGCGAGGGGGAAGGAGGGGCTGCGAGGGGTGGGTGGGTGGGTGGGTGGGTGGGGGATCTCTCTAGAAAAAGCTCCTTAGACAAAGTGTCACCTTGGAGTGAGTATATATATATATACGGGTGCGACATGGTGTCCCACTTGCATGTGTGTGTGTGTGTGTGGTCGTGGTGTTTTTGGTGGTGGTGGTGGTGGTGGTGGTGGGGGTGGGGGGGCGGCCCTTTCCTTTTTTTTTACGTGTATATCATAATATTCTTTCCATGTGTGTATCATGATGTCCTTCATATATATGTAACATACCATCCTTTATATGTATATACGATAATATCCTTTATATATGTGCATCAGAATATAATATGTGTATATGCATACTTGTCAAGTAATATCATACATACATATATATATATATATATATATATATATATATATATATATATATACGACCCCCCCCCCCCCCCCCCCCACCCACCCACCCACCCCCTGCCCCCCAAATCTGATCTGGACACCGAACCCTAGACCGGCTGCAAATGATAAAAAAATGAATTTTGGAAAACGGGTTGGTGGATCTGTAGAGGACCCTGTGATGCACTTGCATAAACAAAGCTGTCTGTAGGTGGTGCCGATATGTTTTTATAATTGAGTCATCAGAAAGGGAGAGGATCCTTCTTGATTTGGATTGGGAGGGGGGCAGGCATGTGTCATGGCACAGGGTCATGCATTTCTAGGGATCGGCATATCATATGATTTTGACCAAAGGCGAGTATGATATAATATGATACCATACAAATTGCATCATATGATATTGTATATAAATGGTAACACTAGCCTCGTCAGACTGCCAGCATCATATGATATCATATGATATCGTATAATGACATGATATCGTATGATATCATATTGCCTATCCCTATTCATTTCACACATGCATGGTGTCATGTTCCATACAAGAAATTATTGTTAAAAATCAGCATAAGTGTCAGTTGATTTCTATAGAGGACCCAGTGGGGCACCTACAGATACAAATCTGTCTGTGAACAACAAGGATTTTCTTTTCGGGTTTCCTTACCAGCTTCTAAGCAGCTCTGTGAGCCAGGCACTGTGCTATACCAACCTGTTTCAGTAGTTCTATACAGCTGATTGTTGCACCTTGAAGGTGCACTGAGTTGCACCAGGTTTGGTTGAATAGCCAGCCAGGGGGGCTGCCTAGAAGCTGCTGCTCGTAGCTGAAACTGGTAAATAATAAGATCTACCAGTTTTTGTGTGTACCCTAAATGGCCCTTGAAACCTATAAAAGGCTGTAAAAGATCTAAAAAGCACTATAACGCTGTCCCTGAAGGAGGCCCCAAACCATTAAGCTAGAAAAAACCCACTTTCAGATTTGAAAAAAAAGCCCCGAGATCTACCTACAGTAACCTGGCATGGGAGCTATCCCGATGATTTACGCCCACTTCTTCTCATATCTGTTTCATACAAAATATGTAACCCCGAGTATTCTTGCAATCTTGCAGGGAAAAAGTCAAGGGATGTTTTTATCAACTTTTAAATTGTTTAACTTTTAATACTTTAATACTAGTATTTTTTATCTTTCTCTCTTAGCATTTTGTTTTTCAATCCTGCAGGGGAAAAGTTCAGGGAGGCCCTGCTCGCCCGAAGCTACAAGAAGGAGCTCATTATCATGGTGAGTTGGTGCTTGGTGGGTTGATGCTTGGTGGGTTGATGCTCAGTGGGTTGGTGCTTGGTGGGTTGGTGCTTGGCCCCAGTGCAAGCAAACGGGCTTGCCCCCTCAACCTCACGCCTCGCAATAAGGTGTACTATTTTTCTTTTAAGTTGTGAAAAGACTTTCACCCCTGGAGGTGGGTCTCCCGACACAAACCAGCGACACCAAGGATTCAGTTGGAATGGCGTTGACACTCATACAAAAGAGTAGGCGCAGTAGGGGCGGCTAGTAGGGGCGGTAGGAGATACCATAATTTATTTATTTATTTATTTATCATGATGGATTTCCTCACTGCCGGATGTTGTGATATGGGTTGTGTACTGGGATGTTTGAGATTGTTTTGCACTGCGATGTATCAGATCTCATACTGTATTTCATTTTGCAGTGCCTTGACTGATAAGGAGGGGGGGTCGTTATCATTGTGGGGTTCCTCCTACCCCCTACCCCCTACCCCCTACTCCCTACCCCCTACCCCCCTACCCCCCTACCCCCTACCCCCTACCCCCCTACCCCCCTACCCCCCTACCCCCCCTACCCTCCTACCCCCCTACCCCTACCCCTACCCCCTACCCCTACCCTCTACCCCCTACCTCTACCCCCTACCCCCCTACCCCCTACCCCCTACCCCCTACCCCCTACCCCCCTACCCCCTACCCCCTACCCCCCTACCCCCTACCCCATACCCTCTAACCCTCCTACCCCCTACCCTCTACCGCTCCTACCTTCCTACCTTCTCTACCCCCTACCCTCCTACCCTCCTACCTCCTACCAACCTCCTACCCCCTTTACCCCTACCCCCTACCCCCTACCCTCCTACCCCCTACCCCTACCCCTAACCCATACCCCAACCTCCTGCCCCTAACCCCTACCCCTCCCTAGACACCCTCCAATCTGATGCTGGTGTAATCTCCCTACCCCCTACTCTACTAACCCCCCTACCCCCTAACCCACCCTACTCCTACCCCCTACCTCCTACCCCCTACCCCCCCTACCTCCTACTCTACTCCCTACTCCCTAGACCCCCTACGCAGGCCCGCCTCCCCCTCCCCCTACCCCCTACCCACCACCCCTGACCCCCTACCTCCTACTACTCCCTACCCCCCTACCCCTACCCCCTTACCGCAGCCCCTACCCACACCCCCCCCTACACCGCCCCTACCGCCACACAACCCCCTACCCCCTACCCCCTACCTCCTCCTCCTCTACCCCCTACCCCCCTACCACCCCCTACCCCTACCCCCTACCTACCCCCTACCCCTCCCCTACCCTACCTACCCCCTACCCCTACCCCCTACCCCCTACCTCCTACTCCCTAACCCCCTACCCCCTACCCCCTACCCCCTACCCCCTCCCTAGGTAACCTCCTCCAATCAGGTGCTGGTTGTCACCCCTACCCCTTACCCCCCTAAACCCTAAACGGTAAGCCCTAAACCCTAACCCCCCTACTCCCTCCCTAGGTAACCTCCTCCAACCAGATGTTGATGGTCACCCAAGCCCTCATGAATCTCCGGCGTCTGGGACTGGAGCATGTGCTCCTCCTCAGCACCAACAAGAAGGAGTGCCAGGCTGTCAACCATCGGCTGTCTGACTATGGCTGTGCATATGACAGATTTCAACTTCCCATGGTGGGGCCTGATATTGGTGGGAGTGTAGGGGCATGCCCCATGTGGCACACGAGGTGAGTTTGTAAATGCTGTTGACAATCGGTTGGGTGTTGTACTGCTGGTGATATGCACATGATATATCATGATGTGGGTGTAATGCACCAATGCAACCCACCCACCCATCCATCCATGTTTGGATCTAATATTGGTGGGAGTGTGGGGGCATGCCCCACGTGGCACACAAGGTAATGTGAGGTTGTAAATGCAGTCGACAATCAGTTAGATGTTGTACTCCTGGTGATCAGCACAAGCGTCATCATTATTTGTGTGTAAGACACCAATGCAAGACGATCGCAGACATCATAATGATGTGGGTATGGCGTTGAACTGCTGGTGAATAGCATTAACACAGTGGATTTTGTTTTCAAATAAAATAGAGGAAATCTTATTCCTTTTTCTTTTTTACCCTCCTTTTTTACCCTCCTTTTTTACCCTCCTTTTTTACCCTCCTTTTTTACCCTCCTTTTTTACCCTCCTTTTTTACCCTCCTTTTTTACCTCCCAGAACAGGATCCTAATTCCGATTTTGTTGTTTTTTTGTCGTTTTTAGTCAATTTCAGTAAAAATTTTTTTTTTTTAGGTTTCTTATTCCGGCAATTTTGGCAAAAACGGGGTCTCGTATTCCGATCGGAATGTACTCCGGAAAAACAATTCCCTGGTGAATAGCCCGTGAATTATAATTAAGTGCGTGTAACACTCCAATGTGCACCACCCTCCTATCCATGTTTGGACCTGATATTAGATTGAGTGTGGCAGCAAGCCCCACAAGACATACTTGATACGGTGTTGTACTGCTGGTGATAAGCCCATGCATTGTCATTATGTGCGGTTACAAGCCCCACACCCACACCCATAACCACACTCACATACACCCACCCACACACCACGTGTATACCCTCACCCATACCCACACCCACCCTTCCACGCTTTTACACACCCACACCCACACCCACACCCACACCCACACCCACATCCACACCCACCCACCCACCCACCCACCCACCCACCCACACACACACCCATCCACGCTTATACACACACATATATCCACACCCACACCCACCCTTCCACGCTTATACACCCACAATCCACACCCACACCCACACCCACATCCACACCCACACCCACCATTCCATCACTCCCCTGTCTGCATCATGTGGCGCACTCTTGCTTTTGCTGTAATCCAATGGTATCTGAAGCAATTCAATGGTGGTTGGGTGGGGTGGGGTGGGGTGGAGTGGGGTGGGGTGGGGTGGGGTGGTCGGTGGGTGAGTGGGCGGGATGGGTGAGTGGGTGTGTTGGTGAGTGAGTGGGTCGGTAGCCTTGTGACAGGCAGCCCACACTACCACAACCAACCACAACCAACCACTCACCAGCCTTGTGACAGACAGCCCACACTACCATAATTGAACCACTCTATCACTCCCCTGTGTGCACCAGGTGGCGCACTCTAGCCCGTGCTGTTCGTATGGGCTACAACGTCCTCTGCTCAGACACAGACGTTGTTTTCTTCCATGACCCATATGCGTAGGTGACACTGTATTTATATGTACCGATATTCGTGGGTGACACTGTATTTATATGTACTGACTAGTACGGTAGCCCGTGTGGCCGGTGGCCACATCTACTCTCACGAAGACCCCCCCCCCCCCAATCATAGTAAGGTGCCCGTTTGGTCTTTGGCCACATCTATTTGGGGCTGGTTACATAATAGTTTACCCTTGAAGCCCCCACCCATTCACACACCACCACCACCAAACCATTATCCGCCCCCTCCCCCCTTCCCTCCCGTTGGCCACACCTGTTTAGGACTGGGTTGCAAAACGGTTTTCTCTGCAGTACATGCAACTTAAAACATTGACGGACGCATTTCCCTTGCGATGGTCTCCCTTGTGCACCCACAAGCACACAAACACCACCGTCCTGCCCCCCCCCCCCCCCCCCCCCCCCCCCTAGTTATCTCCACCCCCACCCCCACCCAACCATGTACCCCCCGCCCACAAACATACTCCCTTACTCTTCCTGACATATTTCCTGACTCCATCCCTTCCCCCACCCCAGCCATCCCACCAGCCCCCACCCTCTCCCCACTCTCATCCCTCCTCTCCCTCCTACACGCACCCACCAGCACACACATACTCCATATCTGCCCCCCTCCACTTCAGCTGTGGGCTTTGCCATAGCTGAAAGGCAAACGGGACGATGAGCATTGACAACGTTTGCGCATCATCCGACTCCGCTAAAAGCATCGGACCTGCTTCCCTGCCACCTCAGCTGTGATCGATAGTCGACCCCACTGAAAAGGCTGAACCTGCGCAATCGCAACTGTATATAACTAAAGCTTCTTCTTAGCGAGCATGTATTCAGTTCGGCCGAAGAACAATCCTGTTCACCGCAACTGCTCCCGAAGTCAACTCGATCTGGGACTTGGAAACATCGCTAGGTTCATCCATTCAACTTTGCCGCATGCTCGCTATAGCACAACGCACAGCGACGACATGTTTCTCGATGCAGTGGGAAGAAGTTACAGTCAAGTTGTTGATTTGAGATGTTCGGTCAAGTTAGGGCGAGAATGCTCAGCGAGATTTTTCATTCGGTAAACTTTGATGCGTACTTGCTATGGCACAATGCGGTGCGACATGTTTCTCAATACAGCGGGAAGAATTTGCATTCAAGTTTGTGACATGGGATGGATGCGATTCGGACATTTCTGACAGGTCCGCTGACTCACCACATCACCTCCCGTTGTGCGCAGCGACAGGTCTCTTGACGCAAGGGAAAGGTCTTGCAGAGATGCAGGGGGAAAAGCTTGTAGGAAGACGAACTGTAGCGCTACCGAAATCAGGTGGATGAACTCAGGCGGGAAAAGGAGAAATCGGGCGGGATGCGCAACAGGTAGAATACGCAGGAGGTGAAGGTTGCATAAGGCAGAATTCGCAGGAGGCCAATCAGGCAGAAGTTAAAGCAGGAGGGATTAAAACCGTGAATTGGCTGAGCGGGAATTGGCTGGGCGGGAAATGGCTGGGCGGGAAGTCGGTTAAGTCGGTTACGCGATGAAACCACCACGACCACCACGACCACCACGACCATGATTTCTGTATATATATATAGATATACGTGGGTGGCACTGTATTTATATGTACTGATATACGTGGGTGACACTGTATTTATAGGTAACATGAAATGACTCCTAACCCACATCTGCTGTTTTCCATTCTTAACAAGAGCCCCCCCAACTATCACCATTAATCAAGCTGAGTTCTCTACGTAACATCAAATGTCTCCTTACCCCATGTCTGCTATTTTCCATTCTTAACAAGAGCCCCCCCTTCAACAACTATTACCACCATTAACCAAGCAGACTTCTATTTGTAACAAACCGGACTCCTTGCTCCACGTCTGCTGTTTTCTAGCTTCTTCAAGAGCCCCCCCTTCAGCAACTACACCATCATCAACCAAGCAGAGACTCTATACGACATAACTGGCTACAGAGACAACGAATCGCCAAATGGTGGTCTTATCTATGTCCAGGTATGTAACCAACCAACCAACCAACCAACCAACCAACCAACCAACCAACCAACCAACCAACCAACCAACCAACCAACCAACCAACCAACCAACCAACCAACCAACCAACCAACTTGCTGAAGGGGGGCTGTTGAAAAAGCTGGGAAATAGCAGATGTGGGTAAAATAGTCATATCATGTTATTTAGAGAAATTTAGAGATCTCAGCTTGATTGATGATAGTGGTAGTTGTTGAAAGTGGAGGCTCTTGAAAAACCTGGAAAATAGCAGATGTGGGTTAAGGAGTCATGTCATGTTATTTAGAGAAATTTAGATAAATCAGCTTGATTGATGATGGTGGTAGTTGTTGAAAGGAGGGGCTCTTGAAACCAACCAACCAACCAACCAACCAACCAACCAACCAACCAACCAACCAACCAACCAACCAACCAACCAACCAACCAACCAACCAACGTGCAGAATGCCTCTCCCAATGGACCCGCTGCCTGGCTCCTTGCCGAAGTGTCCAATCGCTTATTACGTGACATTGACAGCAACTTCACACACTTGATTCATCGTGGCTTGAACAGCAACTGCCATTACGCGGACCAGGTAAGGTTGGGTAGGGTTGGAGTGATAGCTTTGTGGCGTGGCTTCCTGTGTTTATGATGTGAATTGGGTGCAACTTCTCTTGGCATGGCGAGCAACTGCCATTGCATGGACCTGGGGGACGGGGGATGTCCGTCTTGTCAAGATGTTTCACAATCGCAATGCGGGGACGTAACACAAAGTGAGGAAAGATAAACGAATTTACGTAGGTGACATGTTTCTGTAGGGTAGGGTAGGGTAGGGTAGGGTAGGGTAGGGTAGGGTAGGGTAGGGTAGGGTAGGGGTAGGGGTAGGGTGGGGTAGGGGTAGAGGGGGTAGAGGGGGTAGAGGGGGTAGAGGGGGTAGAGGGGGTAGAGGGGGTAGAGGGGGTAGAGGGGGTAGAGGGGGTAGAGGGGGTAGAGGGGGTAGAGGGGGTAGAGGGGGTAGAGGGGGTAGAGGGGGTAGAGGGGGTAGAGGGGGTAGAGGGGGTAGAGGGGGTAGAGGGGGTAGAGGGGGTAGGGTTGAAGTGATAGCCTTGTGGCGTGGCTTCCTACGACTAGGATGGGGATTGACAGCAACTTCACGCATGTGCTAAATGCATGGCATGGTCATCAACGGCCAATACATGGACAAGGTAGGGTAGGTTTGTTGAGATAGCTTGTGGTGTGGGTTCCTGTGTTTAGGATGGGAATCGGTAGCAACTTCATGCACTTGCTAAAGCGTGGCATGGTCAGCAAAAAAAACTCAGCTTTATGGGCCTGGTAAGGTTGGTTAGGGTTGACGTGATAGCTTTGTGGCGTGGGTTCCTGCGTTTAGGATGGGAATCGGTAGCAACTTACGCATTTGCTAAAGCGTGGCATGGTCATCAATGGACAATACATGGACAAAGTAAGGCATGTTTGATGTGATAGCTTTGTGGCGTGGGTTCCTGCGTTCAGGATGGGAATCGGTGGCAACTTACGCATTTGCTAAAGCGTGGCATGGTAAGCAACTACCATAACATGGAGCCAGTGCTGCTATCAATTCCCGTCCTAGACGCAAAACTCCATTTGGATACATTATGCATGTATTTGGATTATGCATGCTATGTTTCAAAGATTGTTGTTATTGGATCACCCGTCAGCATCCTGTCAGCATCAGGAAGGCTAGAAAAGGACCTCTTTGGAAGGCCCCATGGGGCAACTTTAACTTTCAACCAACTCTGGGCTGCTCACCTTATTCCAGCTCCAAGTCCCCTTATGCGATACCCACAAAAACCAGGTAGCACATTAAACAGATTAGACAGTTTAAAGACCTTAGTCATTGAACAAAGTGGCTGTTGTCCAACAAATCAGTCTTCTCTATTTCAAATAGTAAATGGCAAATCATGTGATTGTTGAACAGACACGAGAGAAGTGACAGCCAGGGTACTACATCTTGTCAAATTGGTTAGCGCTTAAAGCACACAAACTTCAAATTGGTCAGCGCTTTGTAGTGCAAAAAGCACCCACAGGGGGTTGAAACAGCTGCGCAAAATGCGCAGTGGGGCTCAAAAAGTGCGGGGCGCAAAATTGCGCTACCGTGCGTGCTTTGTAGTACCCTGGATTTTGCGCACGCTTTTTGAGCCCCACTGCGCGTTTCGCGCAGTTTTTTCAACCCCCTGTGGGCGCAGCGCGCAGTTGTTGTACTTTTTGCACTAAAAAGCGCTGACCAATTTGACAAAATGTAGTACCCTGGTATGTACATCTCTTTAGTCGACCTTGTGGTCTCTCTGCCCATTAGCTGTTTTTGTCTTCCCTTTTTCTTCGGTCACAATGGGCTAGGTTTGATCAGATGCGTCTTTCCCTGGTTCACCCCCTGGTAAAATAAATAATTTAAATATCGATGTACAGGATGTTTCGCCAAAAATGATTTAAATCGCCAAAAATCGCCAAAAACGATTTAAATAAATGATTTAAAAATCGATGTACAGGATAGCCTGCAGAGATTTTGTTTTCCGCCATCTATCCCGATCACTACCTGACCCTGTTCTGGCCGAAATGTCTGCTGCCTGAGACAGGAATCCTGATCCCAGCACTCAGACCCGGGAGGTCTAAACCCAGGAAGCTGCCAGGTAACCCACTGTCTGAACTGAACAAGTTCTATGCAGTGTCGCATGCGACGCTAAGAAATGGCGGAGAGTGCTCGCCACGGAGCGAAAGGTGGCAACGGATGGGAGATAGTTACGAGGCCGTTGGTTGAGGTGGCTTTATCTCGATCAGACGGTCAGATGGTCAGACAAACAGACAACGTGGTAACCCTGGGGGCTCCCGCCCCCTTTTTTTCTCTGGAGACCCTGTACGTTCTGGGCGGGTTTAGTGGGGATGTACATCGATGTTGGGACTTGAATTCAGATCACATTTTATTTCAAATTCAAATTCTACGATGTACATATTATATTGCCCGCATGTTTGTTCGTACTACCTCGAGCTGTTCATCCATGCGCTGTTCAGATTTTGGGCGGAGCCCCCCCTTCTGGAGGCGGGAGCCCCCAGGGTTACCCCGTTGTCTGTTTGTCTAACAAAAAAATTGAAGCCTGACACGTCAGCCAAACGTCTCATAACTAACTGGCTTCGGTCAGCTCCATTTCCATTGCCACCTGTTGTTCCGTTGCCAACACACTCCGTCAATATTCTGTGTCGCTTGCGACACTGCATACTCCTGGACTTGCTCGGTCCTGGGTTTAAATATTTGTTGTGGGTTGTTGGTCGTGCCTTGGGTTAGTGGGCTTTAGGGCTCAGTTTTGTTGGGGGGGAATAGGGGTGTACCAGAGGGAACGCAAGTCTTTGGCCCGCAATGTTATATTTGGTCCGCAAGGTTGTCTTTGGTCTGCAATGCTGTTTTTGGTTCACAATATTGCCTTTGGTCCGCAATGTCGTCTTCGCCCCGCAATATTTTCTACGGTCCGCAATGTTGTCTTGGGTACTCGACTGTAGTACCGTTTGAGGTATGCTGAGCCCATGCGGTACTGAGTGACAGTGACACCTCGTGGTACTCAGTAAAACCTCGGCTGTCTTCCTCCTGCCACCAGGAGAAATGTTTAAAGGGTGGGTTCAGCGCAGACATTGTTTTTCCATCTACGCACACCAGCTTCTAGATAGCTCCTCTTCCTGGCTATTCACCATCATCATGTCACCACCACCATTTTCATCATCATCACACCATCACCACCACAATCATACCACCATCACCATCATCATCATACCACTATTACTATCAACATCATCACAACACCATCACCAGCTGAACCCAAAGCGGGCTTGTGCACCTGGACGCCAGCAATTTATTAAGGGGGGTCTGGGGGGCTTAGCCCCCTGGAATTGTTTTTTTTGGGGGGGGGCTTTGAAAAGATGCATTTTGCACATGGATGACATATGTTACACTGGTTTGTAACAACTTTTTTGTGATATCACCATCACCAGCTGGACCCAAAGGGCTAGTGCACCTGGACGCCGGCAAAATCGCTTTTCTAGCACTGCTGAAATTTGGGGGCGTTGCCCAATGGCTGGCTCAAGGAGCTACCTAGAAGCTGCTGATCGTAGCTGGAAAGAAAAGTACATGTTCAGCGGGGCTCCACGGTGATGATGGAACTGAAACTAAATTTAAACTGAACTAGAACTGAAACTGAATTTAAACTGAACTGGAACCGAAACTGAATTTAAACTGAACTGGAACAGAAACTGAATTTAAACTGAACTAAAACTGAAACTGAATTTAAACTGAACTGAAACTGAAACTGAATTTAAACTGAACTGGAACTGAAACTGAATTTAAACTGAACTACAACTGAAACTGAATTTAAACTGAACTGGAACTGGAACTGGAACTGAATTTAAACTGATCTGGAACTGAAATTGAATTTAAACTGAACTGGAACTGAAAATGCATTTAATTATAATGTTGGACAGGATACCTTGGCAGATGCGATGTCGTCGGTACGCAGTGGGAAGCTTCTCTTTGAAATTGCCTTGAGAGATTGTCAAAAGGGAGGGCAAAGCGGCAGGAGGAAGCAGGAAACAAACAAGGCAAGGGGACGTCGATGTGTGTGTGTGTGTGGGGGGGGGGGGAGGGGGGGATGTGATTGTAAGGGGGGGGGATTGTAAGGGGGGGGGTGATGATATTGGAAGGGGTGAGGGGGGGTGATGTTATTGTAAGGGGGGGGGGGGGGGGGGGATGATATTGAAGGGGGGGGGGGGGGGGGGGGGGGGGATTGTAAGGGGGGGGTGTGATGATATTGTAGGGGGGGGGTGTGGTTGATGATATGTAAGGGGGTTGTATATTGCTAAGGGGGGGGGGTGAGGATATTGTAGGGGGGGGTGATTGATATTGTAAGGGGGGGGGGATGTTATTGTAAGGGGGGGGGGGGGGGGGGGGATGGGGATTGGGGGGGGCATTATAAGGGGGGGGTGATGATATTGTAAGGGGGGGGTGATGCGGGGGTGATGAATTGTAAGGGGGGGGGTTGGGTGATGTTATTGTAAGGGAGGGGGGGGGGGGGGGGGGGGATTGTAAGGGGGGGGGGGGATGATTATTGTAGGGGGGGGTCGATGATGGGATATTATTGTAAGGGGGGGGGTGAGGTGA
Source organism: Chlamydomonas sp. ICE-L (assembly GCA_013435795.1). Taxonomy (NCBI): domain Eukaryota; kingdom Viridiplantae; phylum Chlorophyta; class Chlorophyceae; order Chlamydomonadales; family Chlamydomonadaceae; genus Chlamydomonas; species Chlamydomonas sp. ICE-L. Next base: position 561,878 of record JACBWV010000234.1, read on the forward strand.
TGAGGTGATGATTTTGTAAGGGGGGTGGGGGGGGGATTGTAAGGGGGGGGTGATGATATTGTCAGGGGCGTGGGGGGGGGATTGTAAGGGGGGGGGGGTGATGATATTGTATGGGGGGGGTGATGTATTGTAAGGGGGGGGGGGGGGGGGGAATTTAAGGGGGGGTTGATGATATTTGTAAGGGGGGGGGGGGGGGGGGATTGTACGGGATTGTAGTCTTTTCGGGGGGGGTGGGGTGATGATTTGTATGGGGGGGGTGGGTGATGATATGTAAGGGGGGGGGGGGGGGGGGATTGTAAGGGGAGGGTGAGCTATGTAAGGGGGGGGGTGATGATACTGTAGGGGGGGTGAGATATTGTAAGGGGGGGGGGGTTGATGATCTGTAAGGGGGGGGGGGGGGTGATGCTATGTAGGGGGGGGTGAGGTGATTGCTATTGTAAGGGAGGGGTTGGATGCTATGTAAGGGGGGGGGTGATGATAATTGTTAAGAGGGGGGGGGGAATTGTAAGGGGGGGGGGGTGAGGTTGATTGCTATTGTAAGAAGGGGTGATGTGATATTGTAGGGGGGCGGTGATGATATTGGTAAGGGGGGGGTGGGTGATGGGGGTGATGTGATATGTTAAGGGGGGGGGGGTTGATGATATTGTAAGGGGGGGTGTGGGGTTGATGATATTGTAAGGGGGGGGGGGTGGGCAATGATAGGTAAGGGGGGGGGGGGGGGGGGGGTGAATGTAAGGGGGGGGGGTGGGGGAGATGTGAGTGTTAAGGGGGCAGGGTGGTGATGTGATTGTAAGGGGGTGGGTTGGGAGGTGATTGTATGGGGGGGGGGGGGGGATGTGATGTAAGGGGGGGGGGCGGGGGGTGATTGTAAGGGGGGGGGGGGGGGGAGGGGATGTGATGTAAGGGGGGGGGGGGGGGGGGGGGAAGGGGATGTGATTGTAAGGGGGGCGGGGGGGGGGGATGCTGATTGTAATTAAGGGGGGGGGGGGGGATGTGATGGTAAGGGGGGGGGGGGGGGGGGATGTGATTGTAAGGGAGGGGGGGGGGGATGGATGTTAAGGGGGGGGGGGGGGGGGGGGATGTGCTTGTAAGTGGGGGGGGGGGGGGGGGGGATGTTGATTGTAAGTGGGGGGGGGGATTGATTTGGATAAAGTGGGTGGGGGGATGTGATTGTAAGGGAGGGGTGAGGGGGGATGTGATGGTAAGGGGGGGTGGGGAGGAGTGATTGTAGGGGGGGGGGGGGTGATTGTAAGGGGGGGGGCGGGGGGGGGGATGTGAGTGTAAGGGGGGGAGGGGGGGGGGGATGTGATTGTAAGGGGGGGGGGGGGGGGGGAGTGATTGTGTTAAGAAGGTGTTGGTTGTTTAATGTTTAGTTGGGGGTTATTGGGGATTATTTGGAGTTTGATTTGTTAATATGGGGACATGATGTGTTTGTTGGGGATAAGTTATTTTTTGATGTGTTCAGATGGGGGTGTGATGTTTTTGTTGGGGGTTAATTAGGAGTTAGATATGTTTAAGGGGATGGTTTACACAGGAAACGTGGGGAATGGACTAAGTGTGTATGTTACAGTCCAGAGAGTAGCCAATGCAGAGTAGGGGAGGAGATGGACTGAGGATAAGGGTATGCGAGTGATGTGAGTGATTGCATGTGAGTGATTGAAGTGATGGGAGTGTGGAGTAATAGCTGTGCAGTGATGTGGTGATGGCGGTTTTGGGGGTTGGAAGGGGAAAGGAATTGGAAGAAGGAAGGGGTTGGAAGGGGGAAGAGGATACGCTGTGTAGAGGGGGTTACGGACTATGCATGAAAGAGGAGATGGACCAATTAGAGGGGTATGTGGGTGATAGCGGTATTGGGTTTGAAGGAGGGGGGGAAGAGTTGGCCGAAGAAAGGGTTGGAGGGGGAAGAGGATACGCTGGTAGGGGGGGGGGGGGAAGGGGGCATGTAGATGCAGGAAAAGCAGGAGATGGACCGAGAGAGGGGGATGTGGGTGGTCCGATAAGCGGTATTGGGGGTTGGAAGGGGAAGAGGGTAAAGCTGGGGGTAAGGGGGGGGGGGGGGGTGCGGGTGGGGTGGGGGGGGATGAGTATGGGAGAGGAGGATATGGACCGAGGAGAGGGGTATGTGAGTGATACATGTATTGGGAAGGGGTTGGAAGGGTGAAGAGATTGCGCTGGGAGGGGACGGGGGGGAGGGGGCACTCTCACTCTCACTCTCACTCTCACTCTCACTCTCACTCTCACTCTCACTCTCACTCACTCTCACTTTCACTTTCACTCTCACTCACACTCACTCTCACTCTCATTCTCACTCTCACTCTGCCTCTCACTCTCATCACACCTACCCACACTCACACTCACACTCAATTTTAAACTCACACTCATTTCAATCTCACTCTCACTCTCACTCTAACTCTCACTAGCATCTCAATCTCACTCTCATTCACTCTCACTCTCACTCTCACTCTCACTCTCACTCTCACTCTAACGCTCACTCCACTCTCAATCTAACTCTCAACTCTCACTCTCACTCTCACTCAACGCGCACTCCACTCTCAATCTAACTATACTCTCACTCTCATCTCATCTCAATCTCACACTATCACTCTCCACTCTCACTCACACTTCTCACCTCCACTCTCAACTCCTCACTTCACTTAACTTCAATCTCCACGCTCACTATCAATATCACTCTCTCTTATCCTCTCTCACATCTACACATCCCACTCCCACTCCCACGCCCACTCCCACTCCCACTCCCACTCACCACTACCACTTCCCACTCCACTCCCACGCCCAATCCCCACTCCAATTCCACTCCCACTCCCACTACACTCCCACTCCCCCCGCCCGACCCGGACACCCCCGACCATTGAGTTAATTAAAAATCGCAAAGCCACAGATGCTTCACGAGTGACCATATGTGTCTAAGTACCACCACCCCACCAACCGACCACCCCAACCACCCGAACAACCCGAACCACCCCTACACCCCAACCCCCGACCACCGACCCCCGAACCACCCAGACCACCCGACCACACGACCAACCCCACCGCCCCCACCCCACCACCCGACCCAAAGACCACCCGACCACCAAACCACCCCGACCACAAGACCACCCTCACTACCTGCCACGCCGACTACCCCGAACACCGGACAACCCCACCCACCGCGACCAATACGAACACTCCGAGAACCGCCACCCGCGCACCCCCGACCACCCGACCGACCAACCACCCGACCATTGAGTTAATTAAAAATGCACATTCCACAGATGCTTCACGGGTGCCATCTGTTGTCTAAGCATACAGACCACCCCACCACCCGACCACCCCACCACCCGAGCACCCGACCACTGAATTAATTAAAACTGCACATTCCACAGATGCTTCACGAGTGCCATCTGTTGTCTAGGGATACTTTTAAGCTTGGTAGGGAGAGCTTTCCCGAGTGGATGCACCCTATAGCCGGTAGAAGTGGAGAGTTCTTAAGGTATGTTGCCTTGTTCCTTGTTTTTTAAGCCAGACCTTGCCAGAAACTAAGATCTGCCCTTAGATCAATCCTAAGATCTACCCTGAGATCTACCTTAACATGCTACATAAACATCCTGACCAATAACATCTACGCTACAGCATATCACTGCGGCAGGAATAACGCGTGACAGGAAGATGGCGCACCAACCCAACCAACCAAACAACCAACCAAACCAATCCAATCCAACCAGCCAACAACAACCAACCAACAACCAAACCAACCAAACAACAACCAACCACCAACCAACAACCAACAACCAACCAACCAACCAACCAACCCAACCACCAACCCAACCAACAACCAACAACCAACAAACAACAACCACCAACCCAACCAACCAACCAACAACCAAACAACCAACCAACCACAACCAACCAACCAACCAACCAACCAACCAACCAACCAACCAACCAACCAACCAACCAACCAACCAACCAACCAACCAACCAACCTGCAGAACACTTGGCATGAAGGTAGCTCACCAACCAACAAACCTACCAACTAATCAACCAACCAACCAACCAACCAACCAACCTTCAGAACACTTGACATGAAGGTAGCTCACCGACCAACTAACCAACCAACCAACCAACCAACCAACCAACCAACCAACTAACCAACCAACCTGCAGAACACTTGCCATGAAGATGCCGCACAATGGTGGACAATGGGAGGAGAAGCTTGGCGGCAACATGTATGGGGACCCCCCCGATAAACTAACTAAAGAGCTATTTCAACAATTCCACGATGATTGTCCTGAGTGAGTATGACAAAAATCACGCCCCCACCAACACCCTCCCATGCCCCCCCCCCCCCCCCCCCCCACACACACCTTCCTCTCCCCCGCACCCACCCACACCCACCCACCCACACCCAGTGAGAGCAGTTTTTTTGAAGTCGAGGAAGGTATTTGACTCCAGGAGGTGGGTCTCCCTACACAAACCAGCAGCACAGAGGATTCGGTTGGTTGGTTGATTGGTTGGTTGGTTGGTTGGTTCGTTGGTTGGTGAGCTACCTTCCACTCCTACAATACTTGCCACTCCTACAATACCCACATACATGTTACAGTCCAAGGGTAGGCCCAAAAGGTTCAAAGGTTATGCCCAACAGGGACTTAACCGACAGACTTTACCAACCATGAAACATGACTCTTGTATGTGGGCCAGGGTACTTCCAAGCGCGCACTTTTGCGTGCTGGCGCGCTGCCTTTTTGAGCCGCACCGCGCGTTTCGGTTTCAGTTTTTTGCAACCCCGTGTGGGCGCAGCAAGCATTTTTAGGCTTTTTGCACTACAAAACGCAGTTTTTGTTTTTCAAGTGCGCTAAAGCGCTGGCCTATTTGGTCAATGGAAGTACCCTGATGTAGGTATGTATGTTACAGTCCAGGGGTAGGCCAAGTAGGCTAAAGGGAATTCCCAACAGGAAAGAGAACAGGTGGAGGGCATACTGGTACCTACATATGTTTTTACTGCTGAATAAGAGAGAAGCCAATCTGCTGGCTGGAGCCACGTAACCAAGTTCAAGTTCAAGAACAGATGGGGGGCATACCCATCTACCTTGCATTCACTTTTTTCTGCCAAAACAGGCGGTTCTGGATTCACGATCCCCGAGTAAAATCACCAACGCGCTTTTTGATTGATTCCGCAATGAGTGTCCCCAGGGAGTATGAGTTGACGATTTGTTGGGGTTCAGTTCAGTTTCACGATTTTGGGGGTGTGGGTAGAGGGTGGGGTGGGGTTGGGGGGTACGATTTATTGGGGTTCAGTTCACCAGTACTTTAGCCTATTTGGCTACCCCTGGACTGTAAAAATACAACCTCATACATTATTCTGCACAATCACTGCACAATCAATGCACGAGCCACACAGGATGACTGGTTCCTCTGATGATACGCATGCTTCTGTTCAGTATTAGTTGTAAAAAAAATGGATTGCGTCGCTTGCTTGACCGCTTGCATGTTCATGTGGCCTGACTGCTCCAGGCTTGTACCGCTTGCATGTCATGTGGCCTGGGACTGTCCTGCTTGTACCGCTGCTGTTCCATGTGCCTGACCTTCGCAGTGACCGCATGCATGTTTTATGTGGCCTGGACTGTCCCTGCTTTTGTACCGCTGCATGTTACATGTGGCCTGACTGTCCTGATTGTACCGCTGCATGTTCCAGGTGGCCTGACGGTCCCTATGGTACCGCCTGCATGTCAATGTGGCCTGACTTGTCCCTGCTTGTTCTGCTGCATGTTCATGTGGCCGACGGCCCTGCTTGTACCGCGTGCATGTTCCATGTGGCCTGACGTCAATGTTGTACCGCGCATGTTCCTGTGGGCCTGACTGTCCCTGCTTGACCGCTGCAGTTCACGTGGCCTGACGTCCCTGCTTGTAATGCTGATGCATGTTCCATTGGCCTGACTGTCCTTGCTTGTACCGCTGAATGTTCCATGTGGGGCCTGGTCATCCCTGCTTGTACCGCTGCATGTTCCATGTGGCCTGACCGTCGCTGCTTGTACCGCTGCATGTTCCATGTGGCCTGACCGTCGCTGCTTGTACCGCTGCATGTTCCATGTGGCCTGACCGTCGCTGCTTGTACCGCTGCATGTTCCATGTGGCCTGACTGTCCCTGCTTGTACCGCTGCATGTTCCATGTGCCTGACCTTCGCAGCTTGTACCGCTGCATGTTCCATGTGGCCTGGCCGTCGCTGCTTTGTACCGTGCGAGTTCCATGTGGCCTGCTGACATCGACTGCTTGATACCGCCTGCATGTTTTCCATGTGGCTCGACTGTCGATGCTTGTTACCGCTGCATGTTCCATGTGGCCTGACCTTAGCAGCTTGTACCGCTGCATGTTCCATGTGGCCTGACCGTTGCTGCTTGTACCATGTAGTTCCATTGTGGGCCTGGACTGTCGCTGCTTGTACCGTTTTGCATGTTCCATTGGGCCTGACCTTTGCAGCTTTACCGCTGCATGTTCCATGGGCCTGCGTCCTGCTTTGTACGCTGCATGTTCCATGTGGCCTGACTGTCCCTGCTTGTACCGCTGCATGTTCCATGTGGCCTCTGGGACCTTGTGAGCTTGTCCGCTGCCATGTCCCATGTGGCCCTGACTGTCCCTGCTTTTGTACTGCTGCATGTTTTTTTCCATGTGGCCGACCGTCGCTGACTTGAACGCTGCATGTTCCAGGTGTCCTGGACCGTCGCTGTTGTTACGCCTGCAGGTTCCATGTGGCCTGACCGTCGCTGCGTGTAGCGGTGCATTTCCATGTGCGCCTCCTGACCGTCCCTGCCTGTACCGCGTGCATGTTCCATGTGGGCGCTGACCGTCGATTGCTGTACCGCTGCATGCTTCCATATAGGCCTGACTGTCCCTGCTTGTACCGCTGCATGTTCCACGTGCCTGACCATTCGCAGCATGTACCGATGCATGTTCATTGGTGGCCTGAACGTTGTCCCACTTGTAGACTGCTGCATGTTCCATGTGGCCTGACCTCGCTGCTTGTACCGCTGCATGTTCCATGTGGCCTGACTGTCCCTGCTTGTACCGCTGCATGTTCCATGTGGCCTGACTGTCCCTGCTTGTACCGCTGCATGTTCCATGTGGCCTGACCTTCGCAGCTTGTACGCGAGCGTGCATGTTCATGTGGCCTGCCCCTGACGGTGTCCCTGCTGTACCGCTGCATGTTCCATGTGGCCTGACCGTCGCTGCTTGTACCGCTGCATGTTCCATGTGGCCTGACCTTCGCAGCTTGTACCGCTGCATGTTCCATGTGGCCTGACCGTCGCTGCTTGTACCGCTGCATGTTCCACGTGGCCTGACCGTCCCTGCTTGTACCGCTCCATTTTCCATGTGGCCTGATCCGTCGCTTGCATATGTACGCGAGGTTCCATGTGCCTGACGTTGCTCTCTGCGAGCCGCTTGCATGTTCCATGTGCCTGACCGCCCCTGCTATGAAGAGGGATTGCATCGGACATGAGATTAGCAGCTGCACGAAGAGGCCCCACCCGACCAGAAGCCTTTTTCTTTATGCCCCACCTTTTCTCATGTTTGGTTACTTCCCCAGGGGCAGACTGGGTGAGTATGTGAGTGTGTGTGTGAGTGTGTGAGTGTGTATAATGTTTGGCTACTTCCCCATGGGCAAACTGGGTGATTATGTGAGTGTGCCTGCGTACCTGTGTGAGAGTGTGAGTGTGTGTGTGCGTGCATGTGTGAGATGCTTAAGGCTAGTGTTTGTCTGCAGATATGTGAAAGCTGTGCGCTCTGCCTTTCCTATACCTTTCCGTGGTAACCTTTCCGACAACCGTTTCCGACACTTGCCATCCTTGCCTTTATACGCTGTGTCAATACCTTCTTATACCTTTCCATATCTGGCAGCGTCCCCAGGTGGGTGTTGGTGGTAGTGGGTATGTGTGGGGTGTGGGTGGGTGGGTGGGTGGTAGTGGGCATGTGTGAGCTATTGTCGTGTCTGACAATCCCTTACCCAGACCTTTCCATATCAGGCAGCGTTCCCAGGGTTCCACTGATAGAGCATGTGATGGCAGCTATCAATTTGTGTGCGCCTGTTTTGGTCCGTGCATGTGTGTTTTTATGTGAATTTGTGTGAGTTTGTGTGTGTGTGTGGTGGTGGTGGTGCGGTTCTGTGGTTGGTGGGGGGGGGGGGAGGGGCTGTTGCTTTGTGCCTAGTGTTGTGTGTACGCAGTTGTTGAGCTTTATGTAGTAGCCAGTAGTAGTGGTAGTCAATAGGCCTACATAGATTGCCACCAACCTACAAAACAATCAAGATAAATTATAGATTACCAGGAAGGGCTATTTGAGAGAAGCCGTAGACGTGCTGGTCCCCAACAAATCGTTTATGCCTTTTTGGCAGAGCCGCCTCTTCTGGGGGGGGGAGGCAGGAGCCCCCGGAGTCGCCCCGTTGTCCGTTTATCGTGTTGTCCGTACGTAACCCAGGCCCTAACTGGCCCACTATTGGAAAGGCTTAGTTAGTCAATATTAGTGAATGAATAATATAAGTGAATAATAGTTAATATTTGACGGACGATCCATAGTTTTGAATTTATTTAAAAAACTAATATTATTGTGACACCAAAATAATATTAGTTAACATTAGTTTTTCAAACGCTTTTATTAGTTGCTGTTCCCTAGTTATAAGTGGAACCTGTAGACTCGGCTAATTGAGAGAAGCCTTAGACTTAATCTATTATCTATTATCTATTGCATAATTGCGACCCTTTTGGGCGTCTGAAGGCAATTAGAGCCACTGTCTTTAACTCCTTCAGCCTTTGTATTGGAGTCAAGACCTGCAGGAGATTGATCATAAAGAAAGCTATTGCTCAGACTAGACGTGCTGGTCCCCAACGAATGGTTATATGTGGAAGCAGTATACTCGGCCTTTTTGGCAGAGCCCCCTCTTCTGGGGGGGGGGGGGGGGGGGCAGGAGCCCCCAGAGTCGTTTCATTGTCCGTTTATCGTGTTGTCCGTACGCAACCCAGGCCCTAACTGGCCCACCATTGTAAACCCTGGCTTTAGTCCTCTGCACTCGATTCCGGTACCACCTGTCGCTCCGATAGCCAACACTCTCTCCGCCATTCTCCGCATCGCTTGCGACGCTGCATAGGAATTGTTGTTTTGCCCCTGGAGATGCCGCAAACAACAGTGCGTCAAAAAAGTCCTATTTCATGCAGTGCATCAACAGTGCATCAACAACAGTGCATCAACAACAGTGCATCAACAACAGTGCATCAACAACAGTGCATCAACAACAGTGCATCAAAAAAGTCCTATTTGGCAACGATATGAAAGGTGGCAATGATGGAGCTGACCGAAGCCAGTTAATTATGAGACAGTTGGCTGACGTGTCAGGCTCCAACCAGTTGGCCGGTTGGACGTACAAAGGGGTGAATCTGGGGGCTCCCGCCCCCCAGGAGGGGGGGCTCCGCCAAAAACCCAATTACACTCCGTGACACTTTGACAACTGGTTCTGCATGTTTCATACACATCAAACGACAACTGACCTGAGTTGAAGAGCTAGTCGGGGATGTTTTTTTTTAACCTGAAAGTGTTTTTCTAGCCATTAGGGCACACAAACAAAAGCAAACGAAAATGACGGGGTTGAAGAGGGCGGTAGCGTGGGATCCAGTTCTATCATGATTAACGCAATCAATGTAGGACGGACTCAGCGGATACCCTGGTTACAGTGCGGGATGCAGAGCCACTTAGACCCAAGGGTTATAGTAGTTTGCACTTAGGACCCAAGGTCATAGGTTTTGCTACTATAGACGCATGGAGAAGGATGGAACAAAGGACAGGCTGGAGGCATCAGCGAAGCTAGGTGTGTTGTTTGTTGTAGGTGTGTTGTGTTTTAGTTGTAGGTATGTTTTGTGTTGTATTGTTAACGGACATGGTGGATCCGTCACTAAGCCATTGCGACTTTCCCCAAAGGAGTTCTATAGATGTCAGAGGACTGATTCCCATGTACATGTGCCCATCTGTACCGTTACATTATCTGCGCACAGGATTCTGGGACAGCAACTTTCTCGGGGGTGCTCTGCCCCAGCAGGTCATTGGTCATCTGCACTACGTCCCAGGTAGGGCTCCGGAGGTCTCCGGAGTGCAGTTAGGAGTTAGTTACGGGTCAATGGTTATTGACACGAACGCAAGTGTGCTTTGAGGGTGGTGGTGGTATGGGGGGTGGGGTGGGGAAAGGAAGGTGGGGTGGGGTGGCGGGGGGGGTCCTTGGGTGAGGGGTGGTGGAGGGGGTCCTTTGGGGTGGTTGCTGGGGGTTGGGGGGTGGGGAAGGAAAATAAGTGGATGGGGGGAGGGAAGGGAAAGAAGTGTGGGGTTGGGGGTAGGAGGGGGGGGGTGGGGTTTGGCGGGGGAGGGGGGGGGGGGTCCTTGGTTCGTATCTGCAATACGTCCCAGGGTTTGTAGGGCTCATGGAAAAGTCATGTCAATTGTGTTGGCACACCAATGCAATTGGTGCCTTTCTTTGAAGGTGGTGGTGGTGGAGGGGTGGGTTGTTGTGTGGGTGGTGCGGGGTGTGAGGTGGAGGGGCAAATGGGTCGTCCGTTATAGCGTAGTATAGGTCCCAGGTACTTAGGGCCTCTGGGAAAGTGGTCAGGTCAAGGGTTAGTTGGGCACCACGATTTGAAAAGCCTGTGTGATTTGTTGGTGGTTGGTGGTAGTGGGGGGTGGGGGTGGGGTGGAGGGGGGATCAATGGTTCTATGTGCACTCACGTACCAGGTAGTCAGGGTCATGTAGTAGTTAGGAACCACGTGCACCCAGACAGACAGACAGACAGACATAAAGACAGACAGACAGACAGACAGAAAGACAGACAGACAGACAGACAGACATACAGACAGACAGACAGACAGACAGACAGACAGACAGAAAGAAAGACAGAACAGACCACTACAGACAGTACATACCGCTACATACATTACATAAAATAAAACAGACATACAGACATAATACATTACATACAATTACATACATACATACATAAATTTAATACACACAAATAACAACACATACCCACACATACACAACATACAAACATACACAATGCGCACAGGAGACATACTAAGCAGCTCTGTGCGTATGTATGTGTTCAGTCCAGGTAGGTAGGATCACGGTGGTACAAACCTGAGCATCAGCTCCCCATCTGGGGCTGACACCCACATTCGCTGCCTGGGACCGGGATGAGGCGGGGAATAGAAAGCGTTGCAATGATCCCCATACATTCCACCACACACCAACACACAAATTATGCCCCCACCCCCCCCCCCCCCCCCACACACCCCCGTTTGGCCAAACACATGAAGACATCGCTCCCACATCTGGGATTGAAAAGACAAATAGGAGGATGAATGGACTTGCCAAAACCGTGACAGGAGGGGATAACACGAAAAATCACTGAAGGTCTGAACCCCAAACAATTGTTTTGCCGACTTGGGCCCTGAGTTCGTGCTACAGTGAAATCTGAAGTATTCAATTGTTATTTACCAACCAACCAACCAGCCAACCAACCAACCAACCAATCAACCAATCAACCAACCAGGTGCTCAGCAGGGGCTCATCTCTAAGGTTGTTGCCAAGATGAGTATCAGGGAATACGACTGGGTGTCTGCCCACGAGCTGGACAGACTGAAGGTTTTCAAACTCGGGGAGAATGTGAGTGCCGTAATAATGATAACGCCTGGTGGGGAGCGGTCTCCTACCTCAACTGGACAAGCTACCATCGCGGTTGACAACGACCTGCAACGCTAAGAACGACCGAAGGGGGAGTCGAACCCCCGACTCTTCATCCTCAAGCGATCTGGTCCACTAGACCATTGTATATGACTAAAAGGGGCTGAGTCTTGTACATCAACAATACTACTTTTGCATTTGGAAATGCCCAAACAAATTTAACAGAACCCCCATGTGCATAATATTGTGATGGGAGCACAATAAACCCTGAACCTTCATACCCCACAAGCAGAACGGAGATATTACTCAAGGGTTTTTCTTTTCGGATTTTCTTACCAGCTTCTAGGCAGCTCCGTGAGCCAGCCACTGGGCTATACCAATCGGTTCCACATCATTTGGGTCATTGGGTCATTAGTTTTGAAGTTGTGAGGTATTTCTCCCCAGGAGGTGGGTCTCCCAACACAAACCAGCGACACCATTGGGTCATTGCACTGCACCTCGGCTGGATACTGGATAAATAGTACGCCTTATTACGAGGCGTGACCTTGAGGTGGCAATCCCGCTTGCACTGGGGCCCAGGGTACTACATTTTGTCAAATTGGTCAGCGCTTAAAGCGCACAAACGTCAAATTGGTCAGCGCTTTCTAGTGAGAAAAGCGCAAAAACTGCGGGCTGCGCCCACAGGGGGTTGAAAAAACTGCGAAAAATGCGCAGTGGGGCTCAAAAAGCGTGCGCGAAATCGCGTTGCCGCGCGTGCTTTGTAGTACCCTGCTGGGGCCAACCACCAATCCTACCAATAGGAACACACTGTCCCTCTTGAGGCGGCAATCCCGTTTGCTTGCACTGGGGCCAACCACCAATCCTACCAATACGAACTTACTGTCCCTCTTGCTCAACATTAAAATAGTGGCTGGAGCTGGCTAGAGCACCTTCGCCGCATACTAACAGTGTTACCCAATCTCAATATCAGGACGGGCTAAATTGAAAAACAACGACCCAAAAAGTCCTGAAAAAGGAAAATATCTCAATGAGTGCCTAATTATGGGAGTATTGGGACAGATAGTATATAGATGGTAGACCTATTGTCCAGTGAAGACAGAAAATGCGACAAAGTTGCTGAACCACATCAGTTCAACATAATAATATTCAGATTTGGGTTTGCTCAGAGTTTGGGAACAAGATCAAGTAAAACATTTTTTTCACTATGAGGTACCCTAATTCAGGGCTGATTTTATACAAATTCTCAGGTTGGGAGATAGGATTGGGACTTTGGGGTGAATTCAAGTTTACAGTTATTCCAGTAGATTCAGAGACAGAGGCTGAAGCACAGTTTCCGACTTCAAGTTTACAGTTATTCCAGTAGATTCAGAGACAGAGAGAGGCTGAAGCACAGCAGTTTCCGACCTTGTGGTAGGGGTTCAATAAGCCTTTCGTCCCGCAGAAACTTGATTCGGGATAGCTCGCGCGACGTCGTATATGACGCAGATTGAATTTGTCCCCAAATAAATTGTACATCTTGTGTACTGCCAACTGCCTGCCGGACTGCTGCATGCGACCTGATGCGCATGAGAAATAAAATAGGTGCATCTAGCTGACACATTCGAGCGAAATGTGATATACTTATAATTTGATTCTAAGCATTTAGGGATTTGTACGGCTCTGTCCCACGCTCTTGCCCCGAATCAGGGCGTTTTGGGGACTAGGCACTTATGGAGAAATAAGTAAAGGGAAATAGTAATAAGAAGAAAATGAGATCCCCGTAAAAAAAAAAAAAAAAACTGGAAATCACTGAAAAAAAGAAAATACCTCCAGTCCTTGGGAGTACCAAGAACTTATTATTGGGCTAGGCCCCCACATGCAGAACACTGCAGATTAAAGCACACTAAACCCTAAACTTTGTTACCCCACATGCAGAACAAAGATATCACCCCACACGAGGCACGCATGCCCAAGGTCATCGCACTGCACCCGAGCATCCGGCTGGATCAAACCTCCAGTCCGTATGAATACCAGGAACTCATTATTGGACTGGGCCAGCTTGCCAAGCTATCCGGACGTGCCGTGGTATTCCCAGACGTACCGTGCAACACCTCCTATGTGAGGAAAGTAACAGGTCGAGCCCGCCATATTCCTCTTGCGCTGGATGCCCAATGGTTCCCACGCTTCCACCCCAGTGGCGTGGCTTCATCATCATCGAGGACCTGCCAAGCTGAGAATGCATCGGTGTGGAGTGAGGAGTCGGGAGCAAGTGTGAGGGAGGAGAAGCTGCGGAACTGCCTGGCTACATCGTTCCAAGTTTCTTTTGACACTTGCTTGAACCAGGTGAGGACACTTGCTTGAACCAGGTGAGGACACTTGCTTGAACCAGCTCAATGTTGACACTGCTCCTCCTGAAGATGTGGTTGCGGCTGTGGCTGTGTTGTGGCTGTGGCTGTGGCTGCTGCTCTTCCTGAGGATGTGGCTGTGGTTGCGGCTGTGGCTGTGGTTGCGGTTGGGGCTGTGGCTGTGGCTGCTGCTTTTCCTGAGGATGTGGCTGTGGTTGCGGCTGTGGCTGTGTTGTGGCTGTGGCTGCTGCTCTTCCTGGGGATGTGGCTGTGGCTGTGTTGTGGCTGTGGCTGTGACTTCTGCTTTTCCAGAGGATGTGGCTGTGGCTGTGTTGTGGCTGTGTTGTGGCTGTGGCTGTGACTGCTGCTTTTCCAGAGGATGTGGCTGTGGCTGTGTTGTGGCTGTGGCTGTGACTGCTGCTTTTACGGAGGATGTGGCTGAGGCTGTGTTGTGGCTGTGGCTGTGACTGGTGCTTTTCCAGAGGATGTGGCTGTGGCTGTGGCTGTGGCTGCTCCTCCTCCTGAGGATAAGGCTGTGATTGTGGCTGTGGCTGTGGCTGGTGTTAGTGATACTGAGGAATGCATCTTGGGTAGCCTAATAGATTGCAAGTGCCATGGTTGTCCTGTTGCAATGACTCCATGCATCGCGCTCCTAGGGGGAGACCAAATAGGGTGCGACCTGTCTAGGAACATAGATTCTCGTACCGTTTTGTTATTTTGTCACATACTCGTGCATGATCAGCTTGAGGAGGAGGTGGGGGAGGAGAGTGGCATGAGTCATCATCCGTTTATTTTGGCACATGATTGTGCAAGGTCAGTTTCAGGAGGAGGGGGAGGAGGAGGGGTGGAGGAGGGGGAGGAGGAGGAGGTGGAGGAGGAGAAGGACGGAAGGGAAGGAGGGGGGGGCATGTGTCATGATCCGTGGAGGTAAATACGGCTGGGAGGGACTAGTCCATATGAATACACGAGTCCAATGATAGGACTTATATGTAGGGAACGGCAAATCATATGATGTTGACCAAAGACGAGTATGATATCATATGATATCATACAAAAATCATATGATTTAATATCATATGATATGGCGCCCCAGGCCAAAGTTACCTAGTCAGCCCGCCGGCATCATATGATATCATATGATATCATATGATGACATGATATCATATGATATCATATTGCCGATCCCTACTTATATGTAGGGAACGGCAACATGATATCATATGATGCCAGCAGTCTTACTAGGCCAAAGTTACCATTCATATAAAATATCATATGATGCAATAATCACCTTTGGCCCAAATCATGTGATATGCCGATCCCTACTTGTATGTGACGGACCAAACACGCAAGTCGATGCGAGGGAGAGGGGGGGGGGGGGGGGGGGGGGGGGGAAATGGGACAAGGGAGGGGGCAGAGAACCATGCTGCTCCGAGCCAATCTTCCGAGCAACACTTATCCTTATCTCCTCATCTCCTATTATATCCTATCCTTATCCCTCACCAACCTTACCCACCGCTCACCCACCATACATACCTCTCGCCTACCTTACCTACCTCAACCAACTTACACCATCCCTGTCACTGCTGCAGCCATCAGGTAAACGGCATGCTGCAGGCTTAGTTTGGCCAACCAACCAACTAGCCTGTCACTGCTGCACCCATCAGGTTACAGGCACGCTACAGGCTTAGTTTGAGACAGCAACCAACCAACCAACCAACTCACACCACCCCTGTCACTGCTGTACCCATCAGGGAAAAGGCATGCTGCAGGCTGAGTTTGATACAAAAACTAATTAACCAATCAATCAACCACCAACCACCAACCACCATCAGGGAAAAGGCATGCTGCAGGCTAAGTTTGAGCACCACTAACCAATCACTAACCGACCACTAACCTACCACTAACCTACCACCAACCAACCACCATCAGGGAAAAGGCATGCTGCAGGCTGAGTTTGAGCACCTGCAGAGCTGGTATGGCTCTGACCACCCTCTCGAACCTGGACCCCACAATACTGTGTTCCAGCTAGACGCGGGTATGTTGCTGGAGTAATGTGATCATTTGATGCCCGATCATTTGTTTTGTCCTATTTATGCATTTTAATCTGTGACTCTGTGTTGCTGCCGTTTCTATTGCTGCAGCTGTTGCTGTTGATTTGATAGAGCTGTTGCTTTTGCTGTTGATTTGATACACATGGCGATGTTGATTTGGTTAAATTGGTTACAGCTGTAGATATAAGACTAAACAGCTCGTGGAATGAGACCAACGTTTGAGGTAACTTGTTGTTGTTGTCGCTGTCCCCTCAGTCATGATGCATGTTGGCCGTAGCTAGCTAGTCAATAGACACGTGCTCCCTTCAGTCATGGTGCCTGTTGGCCGTAGCTAGCTAGTCAATAGACATGTGCTCCCTTCAGTCATGGTGCCTGTTGGCCGTAGCTAGCTAGTCAATAGACATGTGCTCCCTTCAGTCATGGTGCCTGTTGGCCGTAGCTAGCTAGTCAATAGACACGTGCTCCCTTCAGTCATGGTGCCTGTTGGCCGTAGCTAGCTATGCAATAGACACGTGCTCCCTTCAGTCATGGTGCCTGTTGGCCGTAGCTAGCTAGTCAATAGACATGTGCTCCCTTCAGTCATGGTGCCTGTTGGCCGTAGCTAGCTAGTCAATAGACATGTGCTCCCTTCAGTCATGGTGCCTGTTGGCCGTAGCTAGCTAGTCAATAGACACGTGCTCCCTTCAGTCATGGTGCCTGTTGGCCGTAGCTAGCTAGTCAATAGACACGTGCTCCCTTCGTCAAGGTGCCTGTTGGCCGTAGGCATAGCTAGTCAATAGACATGTGTTCCCTTCAGTCCAAGTGCATGTTGGGCCGTAGCTAGCTAGTTCAATAGACATGGTACCGGTCAGTCATGGGCATGCTTGGCCGTAAAGCTAGCTAGTCCAAGACCAACATGGCTTGGGCATTACTGCTGTGGTACTGTGTGGTAATGCTCTGCATTTACTGCTTTATATGCATGTTTGTACTGCTATGGTACTGCGGTGGAAGCAAAAAGGCTCCAGCCTGTACAACTCAAAGCTACAGGGAACAACTTACTATGGAAGTAGCTCAGATGTATGTGAAATGTATGTTTGTGAGTGCTACAGTCTATGATAGTCAAGGAGGCTAACAGATACCTTGAGCAGCTATGGAGAACTCGGAATTGTCATGGTGGGCTAAGTAGTAAGACGCGATGAACTTGTTCAGGGAGAACAGGAAAGTGAAGCACAGCTGCCCAAATATTTGGCTACCCAAGAACTGTTACAGACAGACAGACAGACAGACAGACAGACAGACAGACAGACAGACAGACAGACAGACAGACAGACAGACATATAGACATGCAGATATGCAGACATACATACAATGGACTGATCCAGTGCGAATGGTAAAGCAAAACTGGGTCCTGACTTTAGTGTGTGTGTCGCCTTTAGGGACAGAACAACGCCGCCATTTGAAAGAGGAGACAAATGAGACGCACATGGACTTGGATGCATCGCCAGCTGCCCAAATAGTCCTTCTGACAGGAGAAGAAGCGGAGCGTGCTCTAAGAGAGTTCAAACACCAGAGGGTGCTGTATGTGGGGCATCCCGTGCAGGTGAGAGTACTTGTCACACATGTTCCTTTTTTTTTTACTAGGGGGGAACCAGGAAATGTTGCATCTGATAGCCCGTTTCAGTGATACGATTGGTCTAGTGGTACACCAAATCGCTTTAACGACGAAGGGTCGGGGGTTCGATTCACACACACATACACACACACACACACACTCAGGCATTTGAGGGGGGTAATGGTGCACAGATTGTTGGCTGGCCTGCCTCGCACAACCCTACTGAGATTGCCTCTGTCATCATGAATGGGTCCCCCACCCCACCACACCACACCACACACACACACACACAGCTATACAAAATTGTACGATATAGCTACCTCGAGTAGCCGATACTCCCCCCCCCCCCCCCCCCCCCCCCCCCCCCCCTACACACACACACACATACACAGGCATTTGAGGGGGGTAATGGTGCACAGAGAGTTGTCTGGCCTGCCTTGCTCAAGGCCACTCTCATCATGAATGTGTCTCTCTCCCCCCCCCCCCCCCCCCCACACACACACACAGCCCCCCCCCCCCCCCCCACACACACACACACCACACACACACAGCTAAATAAAATTATACAATATAGCTACCTCGAGTAGCTTATACTCCGGTGTACATGGATACCAATAGGGTCCACGGCCTTAGAGAAGGGTTTAGCTAGGTACTTGACCATATACCTAGCAACTCTCTTTTTATTTGTATTTTATTTTATTAAAAATGAAATACAATTTGTCTGCAATTTGTTTACAATGTTTTTCAATTTTACAATTTTACAATTTACAATTTATTTTATTTTTAGGAATGGCTGATTGAAATGAGCACTGAGTTAAGTGGTCCCCAACATCCTCCTTAAATAGATTTTTCTTTTTTTGGAAATCTTAGATATGGATTTTGGGGGGTTACAATATGGCGCACATAATGGCATAATGGCTTCCTTGGAATTCCCACATAGGGATTGTGTGATAGTTCAGTCCTGCTTCCCTTTGGGTTGCCCAAGTACCGTAGTCACCCTTCACCTTTGCAGGGGGCGGCCAGAAACTGGAGTTCCATTATTCCAAACAAAACAGTAGCAGGATAGTTTTCTAATCAGTATAAGCAAACGCGTCAAACGTAGTAGACTGGCGGCGTTTCGGTGTTGTCGCAGTGTTGTGGTATGGGTGTGGGTGGTCGTTGAGGGTTGGGGGTTACCCCCCCCCACCACCACCACCACCCCACCACCACCCCTGGGTCTTTAGTGGTGCCAATGAACTGCCCTTGTGATTCACATGGCCATTCAACCTCTCATACTCTGGTCTGGGCTGTTTTTTTTTTGTGTGGTGGTGGGTGGGTGGGGGGGTAAATAATTATTGCACGAGGTCCAAAGTGGTGCCAATAGACTGCCCTTACCAAGGCATACTCATAGATGGTCTCATAATGTCATTTGGAGGATTGAGTAAAAAGTTAGCAAAAAACAAAATAAGGGCTGAGATCCCCCCCCCCCCCCCCCCCCCCCCCCCCTGAATGAGGTGCTCATAATGACCTGAAAAGTAACTTTTAATATTGCCTTGAGACAAGCCATTACAGCCCCATTCTCAATAAGAATCGATCGGCCTGACTGAAAATGTTGTGGCCTGGGCTACTCCTGCATGAGTGAAAGAAAACAATGTTGTAAAAACAAATCATGCAAAAAATGTAGTAATAAATGAGGACATGGGAGGATTCGCTTTTGTTTAGCGACGTGTCGCCATTCTGTCGCTGCATGGTGCCACATGGGTCTGTCTAAGAAATGCCCCCGAAAAGAGGGTTCGGGGGCAGCACGTCGCACTGGGGTCGCACCATGTCGCTCAATTTGCAAATGGGCCCATAAGGACGAAGAAGAAAATTGAAAATGTATGATTGTATACGGCTTGCTGGGGTTTTAACGAGACTCTTAAGGAGGAAGAACATGATTATGAGGAAGGAAAAAAAGAGGGGGAGATGGGAGAGGAGGGATAAGGGGCGGAAGAAAAGGAAAGAGAAGGAGAGTAGGCAAAGGCGAAGGCGAGGTTTAGCGTCGTACGACATGGATTTTGTATCATCAGACCAAGGGCTCATGCCCCATGGTGCGTATGATCCCCGATGGTCTACCTACAACGACCCAGATATTGGGGACCACTAGAAAATCGAAAAATCGTTGTACGATATGGATTTGTATCATCAGACCAAGGGCTCATGTCTAGGGACCGGCAACTAATATTAGTGTTTGAAAAACTAATATTAAATAATATTATTATAGTGTCACAATAATATTAGTTTTTCAAATAAATTCAAAAATCTGGTGAGACGGCTCGTCCGACTAATATTATATAATATTATGTAATATTATTTAGTCACTAATATTATATAACATAGCCGCCCCCTACTCATGTCCCATGGTGCGCATGATCCCCGATGGTCTACCTACTACTACCCAGATATTGGGGACCATTCTAAAATTTTAAAATCATACGCCTTGCCACGGGGCTTGAGTTTGAAAGAACCTACCCGTTTGCACTGGGGAATGGTAACTATGATGGGTTTTGGTTTCGCAGACCACCGCTGCGCCTGAGCTCGGACTACCATGCAACAGCACGGAGGGAAGTTCACTATCTCGTCCAAGGCGGCAGGTCCGAAATCGTGGACCAGGACATGGGAGGATTAGTGTGAGAATCTTTCATATGTGTAGGGAAAGGCAACTAATATAAGTGTTTGAAAAATTAATATTAACTAATCTTAGTGTCAAAATAATTTTAGTTTTTCTAATAAATTCAAAATTCTGGTGAGACGGCTCGTCCGTCTAATATTAACTTACACTCACTAATATTAACTGAATGAGCCTTTTCCTACTCATATGTGGGTAGTGGGAAGGTGGATTTGGGAAGCATTCACAGATTCCAGTTGTGTATGCTGCTACAGTCCAGGATTAGCCAAATGGACTAGCTCAACAGGAGAGGAAGAAGAAAAAAGCGGCAGACACCCGTTAAAAACCTTAAAAAGCTGAGGAGGGCTGACCCCCCCCCCCATTAAATAGAAATACCCAAATCTGTGGACTAGCTCAACCATGATATCTGGAGGGGCTAAAACGGGGGAAAAAACTGATGAACTGAATCCCAGACAATCGTTTTACCGACGGGGGCACATGCCATACCTGTAATATAATACAATACATCAATGTCTAAATTGTAGGAATATAGCATCATATATATACATATACATTCATATCTTGCACGCTTTGGTGCAAACGGGCTGGCCCACTCAATCTCGCGCCTCGTCACAAGGCGTAACACTTATTTATCTTGCACGATGAAACCCCGCTCAGGTATTGCCAAGCTGATGCTCGTGAACCTGCCCTTTCACTACCTATCACTACCTGTATCTCAGGGTATGAGGCATCAAAGTGAGGGAGGGGGGGGGGGGGGGGGGGGTGCTCAGGGGGGAAGACAACAACTTCCGATGATGCGGTGTGATAACTTTATTCTTGTCCCCCCTCCCCCACACCACACCACACCACACCACCCCTTCCCACCCTACCCCACCCCACTCCGCCCCACCCCACCCCTTCCCACCCCACTCCACCCCACCCCTTCCCACCCCACTCCACTCCACCCCTCCCCACCCCACCCCACCCCACCCCACCCCAACCCAACCCCAACCCCAACCCCTGGGTGTGACATTTATTCATCTTGCACGTTGAACCACCGCGCAGGTATTGAGTGCAAAAGAACCAGAGTCACTTGCTCTCGCAGTGTGGCCCCAAGATGGAGGATACGCCTGTCCAGCGGGTTCACGCAAGGACCTCAATACTCGCACGCAGATGAGTTACTGGGGGTCTAATATCCAAAGATGGCTCGGGAACGTGACGGAGGGCGGCATCCTGCTTGTGACTAATACGAAGGCTAGCTCAGATCTGAAGGATGAGACTCTTGAGGAGGAAGAACATGATTATGGGGGAGGTGAAAAAGAGGGGGAGATGGGAGAGGAGGGAGATGGGGAGGAAGAAAAGGAAGAGAAGGAGAGTAGGCAAAGGCGTAGGCGAGGTTTAACGTCGTACGACATGGATTTTGTATCATCAGACCAAGGGCTCATGTTCCATGGTGCGCATGATCCCCGATGGTCTACCTACTACGACCCAGATATTGGGGACCACTAGAAAATTGAAAAATCGTACCCCTTGCCAAGGGGTTTGAGTTTGAAGGACCCTTCCCGTTTGCTTGCACTGGGGAATGGTTACTATGATGGTTTTTGGTTTAGCAGACCGCTACTACGCCTGAGCTTCGACTACGAGGGAAGTTCTCTACCTCCTCCACGGAGGCAGGTCTGAAATGGGAACCTGGGAAAGAGGGGCCATAAGTATAGTTTGTTCGTGTCTCTTTTTTGTGCCCTGCTCTATGGATGGCTGGGAATTGCAGAAGATTGTCAGGAGATTGAGTATATATTTTGTCCCCGATGCAGGTGTTTGCTGGGTAACCGGTCGCACATTTTTTTCTTTTCGAAATGGGCCATTGGCCGCCACTAAGTGCGAGTGAGTGATTTTTGCCCTGGGTTGCACCTGGGTCGCACAGGCCCAGCCCAGCTTAGGCCTACCCTTCGTAGACGTTATCTAGTCAGAACTGTGAAAGTGACCCATGCTTGGGCCCACCTGCCCAAGCCAGACAGTACAGATGTACAATCTACGAGTCCTGAAGTCTACTCGAGTCCTAAACCTGCTTAGTTTGACTGATGGTTCATTGTTGCAATGAGGCAGGAGCGAAATTGGCTGTTCTAAACCGCATGCGCCTGCACTGCTCGTGTCAAGGCAGCAAACTCTGTCCAGTGTCTTCAAGCCAGTCGCGACTACTCCTTTGAACCCCGTTAGAACAGCCATGCGAGTCTGTACGCACCACGCACCCCCCTTCCAACGTCCTACCAAAGCACTACCACCTTCTCTAGTCGTTGACTTCATGGGAGGTCTAGGCCATGTAGGCAGAGGTTGCACCAACACCAGAGACAGGTGTGATGAGGGTAGTTATAGTGTTTGTGTGTGTATGTGTGTTGTGCGTATTGCGCACGCGTGCGTGTATAGATGCTTGGACGAACTGACGTGTGTAAAATAAAATGCATGTTTTCTTGTAGACCCCCCCCCCCCCCCCCCCCCCCCCCCCCACACACACACACACACACACTGGGCTAACCCATTTGGGCTTCCTCCATGCCCCTCTGGTTTGTTAGTCTTCTGTTCCTGTCCTCCATTTTCCTTTCAGTCGCCCTGGTGGTTTCCGTCCCTAGCTGTCACTTAGCCGTTCTTGTCTTTTTCTTCGGTCTTTTCTCTTTGGTCGCAAAGGGCTAGGTTTTGTCAGTTGCGCCTTTTCCTGGTTCCCCCTTTGTAAAAAAACGAGTACACAGAAACGTATTGAGGGAAGAGGGAGAAAAAGGCTGTCGAAGTTGAGGTCTGCCAGAGGAGTGAAAAGTCGCCCAGGTGCATGCCGCACGCCCCGCAACGAATTGAGGTGGTTGTGAAGCTCAAAAGATGCGGAAGCCGAAAAATATCGGATTTGAGAAAGTCGGCTGGGAGAAGATAAAGGATGGTATCCACTTGCCTGTCCTGAAGGAAGGTGCACAGCCCGTGAGATCTCGTGACAGTAGAGCTGCTGCTAGGGGTGGGCTGTGTTTCTAAAGAGGAGCCATGTGGTCTTGGCCAGCATAGCTAAATATATACAAAAACGCTCCTTACAATCCCAGACCCAGTCCCAGACCAAGAAACAGACCCAGCCCAAGCCCCAGATCTAGACACTGATCTAGACCCTGACCCAGACCCAGCCCAAGCCTCAGATCTAGACCCTGATCTAGACCTTGATCTAGACCCTGACCCAGATCCAGCCCAAAACCCAGATCTAGACCCTGATCTAGACCCTGACCCAGATCCAGCCCAAGCCCCATATCTAGCCCCTGATCTAGACCCTGACCCTGCTCTTCCAGACCCCTGGCGGGATGCTGTCCTCCTTCCTGAACTTCCACCTCCCACATGGAAGGTCTTTCCTGCTGTGGCCCATGCAGGCCCCCTTGCAGAGGGGCCAGATCCCCTCACAGGAGAGGACCGTCTTTGGGAGGACTGGCCCTCTGGCCGGTTACACCCTCTCACCCTTCCTGCCCTTCCCCCCCCAGGGACACCCCCAAGCTGCCCTCATCACCCTACGCAAGAAACGTCGAGAAGCATGGTTCCGGATAGAAATAAATTATTATGAGGAATAACTGATCCAACAAGGCCTTCCCCCCATCAGATCAAGAGCTCTTGGAACCTTGGCTGGTTGGTCTCAGGGTTTTTCCTAAGGAATTACAATACTTCAAAACTAGAATGATGTGGTGCTTTTTGGCCACATCTTGTCACACAACTAGAGGTTGTGGTGCTATTGTTGGTCCTGCTCCAGCCTCTAACAATAGCACCAGTTTTAAAAGTGTGACCTAGCGAACACACAGTGTAACAAACCAGAACAGCGGTTATCGCACATGCTATCTGGACTTGAACTACCCTCGGTTAGACTAACAAAAAACAGTTCCTCATTTAGTACCCCAAAAAACAGTCAGTTAGTCAGCCCCAAAAGTAACCAATCTGTTTGCCAAACACCTGCAGGTGCACCTGTCAGCTTACCAAGAACCCGCCCAGCTAGCTAGTCAGTTAGGGCTCTCTAGATTTCTTAGTAGCCCTGATACGCCATGAGCAATATAACCGTGGAAGCAAGCAAAGACAAGGCGAAGCTATGGAAGCGATCAAGGTCGAAGCTCTTTTTTTTTTTACAAAGGGGGGAACCAGGAAAAGGCGCAACTGATAAAAAAAACTCCCCCCCTTTTTTATCTTAGTCTCTCGCATAGTTTTCCTTATAGTCCTCCTTAGTTTGCATCTCCTTTTTCGGTCTTCTGATCCGGTGACTGTTAGAGGTTGCAATGTTTTCGCCCCCCCCCTTCATAGGTCTTTTTTTCTTAGTACTCCTAGCCCCTTCTCTTGGGCTTTCTGATTTGGTCTTCCTCCTTTCCTCTATGGTTTGTTTGTCTGATGTTCCTGTCCTCCTTAGTCCCTTCAGTCGCCCTTGTGGTGTCAGTCCCTTAGCTGTCCCTTAGCCGTTCTTGTTTTTTTCTTCGGTCTTTTCTCCTTGGTCACAAAGGGCTAGATTTTATCAGTTGCGCCTTTTCCCGGTTCCCCCCTTTGTAAAAAAAAGTGGGATGCGGGGGGTCATACCATACCTGGATCGCTACCCATAGTAGGTGCTCCACGAGGTCGTGATGTCGTATGGTAGTCAAACGATTGATATTCCTTGAATAACTCCACACCTTGTAGGAGACCGGAAACTTGTTTATCGTTATTGCGTATTTCGGGAGGATGAACATATTGGACGTAGCGAAGGGTGCATCGTTTTATTTGCATGCCCAATAATGTTCCAAGACCGAAACTGTGCGTAGGAATAGGGTGTTTTTTTTTTTTTTTTTTTTTACAAAGGGGGGAACCAGGAAAAGGCGCAACTGATAAAACCTAGCCCTTTGTGACGAAGGAGAAAAGACCAAAGAAAAAGACAAGAACGGCTAAGGGACAGCTAAGGGACGGACACCACCTGGGCGACGTAAGGGACAAAGGAGGACGGGAACAGAAGACAAACAAACCAGAGAGGCAAGGAAGAAGCCAAAAACAGGAAGCCCAAGAGATGGGGCTAGGACTACTAAGAAAAAAAACCTATGAAGGGGGGGGCCATAACATAAGGTGTGCGAAAATAAATTCGTTTGCTGCAGAAACTCGCATTTTGTTTTTGAGTTGTGAAAGGACTTTCACCCCTGCGGTGGTCGGCCCAAGAGTGTGTCCATTGAAGTGTTTGTACGTTGTGTACGGTATGTGATTGACGCGGCAGGAAGGCAGGTTGTAGACTCTAATAGGCGCTAGGGGCAGGCAGGCAGAATGTCAGTTAGACGCGATGATAGAGCCCGTTTTGCTTGACGATGCCAATTTTGCCAATGGCTTCCGTCTTGCTTGGCTGAAATACCGTTGGCTCTCCTCGTATGGCGACGGCAACAGTCACGTGTTCGTTATATTGTTTTACCACCTTCGCACCCTGACGGACCCAATCCAACTGAATTCCTGACCATTCAAACCGATTTGCACGCCCAGACGCTCGTGTGGAAAGAGGGAGGAAGGGGGGGGGGGGGGGGGGGGGACCAGAAAGTTACAAATATAAGAGGATGAGACTGCAGACAGGGAATTGGGAGGAGAGCGTAGGTGGGGGAGATGAGGGAGGGGGGTAACGAAGGGGATGAGGGGCGTGGGGGGGGGGTGGTGGGGAGAGGGAGGAAGGAGGGGGAGGGAAAAAAAGGGGGGGGGGGAGGGTATGAAGGGGGGGTAAAAAAGGAGGGGGAGGGGGGGGGGGGAGAAGAGGCCGGAAAGCGGGGAACAAGGTAGGTAGGGGAGACGAGGTGTGTGTAGGTCTTATGGGGGTCTTCTATTTTGTGCAGTTGTGTTTCCACTACCCGGGTGGGAGGATGGCGGTGACGGGTTAAGATGTTTTATGAATTGATCTAAGGAAAACGGAATATTGACCCACTAAGAAGAAAGATAAGGCGTTTTGAACCCGTTCTCTTTACTCTTCGTCACGGGCCCCTGGCTTGGCCTTTTCTTCCATCTTTTTTTCCCATCGGTCGGATTCCTTTCAGTTCTTCCCTTTTCTTTTTCTTCTTTTGCTGCCCCTTTCTTTTTTTTTCAGGAAAATGGGTATGTGGGAGTACGGATTGTTAATTTGTTCCTGTCGCTGTTGGCGTGGTAGTGTCCAGAGAAACCATGTAGACTTAGGTTTTTTTTTTTTTTACTAGGGAGGACCAGGAAAGGGAAATCTGAAATAAACTGCCCTATGTGACCCAAGGCAATAAAACCCAAGAAGAAGACAAATGATCCAAGACAAAGACGAAAAGACTAGGGGACGAAAGAACGAGGGACACAAACTAATTACTAGGAGGACAAAGAACAAAGGGCCTTCCGAGCACCACCCACACCTCCAAGCAACACTGTTCCTCCCCAACCAACAAAACACCACTGTAACCTTAAAATTATATGTAAAAACCAACAAGGTTAGAATCATCCTCATCTAAAGGGCTAGGTTTGATCAGTTGCGCCTTTTCCTGGTTCCCCCCTTTGTAAAAGAAAAAAAGAAAAAAATCTTCTACGTCCTCGATGTCAAGTCCGAGAGCTGCCATTTTCTCAAAGAATTGCAGAACAGTCCCCTCATCTGCAGAAAGAATGGGGGGTGAAGGTAGGCGCCGGTTGGAAGATGGGGCATCAGAGGAGAGAGAGAGGCGTGCTGGATTGGTTGGCCGAGAAGGAGGTCTGATAGTGGACCTTGAAGGGGAGCACTACCAGAACGGAGACGTTTCCCTAACTTTCCCTAACGTTCCCTAAGTTCCTTCCCTAAGTTTTCCCTATCATTTCCTCATTTTCCTCATTTCTCGCAACTCCTTACTCCCCATCCCTCGCAGTGAACGCTGGAACGCAGTGGACCTGGCCTGGACCCCTCATCATTGTACCGCGGCGCTGTCAGTCTGTACTGGTTTTCAGGCTCATTAAACGCCGGCCACCAGACCTTATCTCCCTCATTTCTCGCAACTCCTTACTCCCCATCCCTCGCAGTGAACGCTGGCACGCACTGGACCTGGCCTGGACCCCTCATCATTGTACCGCGGCGCTGTCAGTCTGTACTGGTTTTCAGGCTCATTAAACGCCGGCCACCAGACCTTATCTCCCTCATTTCTCGCAACTCCTTACTCCCCATCCCTCGCAGTGAACGCTGGAACGCAGTGGACCTGGCCTGGACCCCTCATCATTGTACCGCGGCGCTGCTCAGTCTTACTGGTTTTCAGGCCTCATAAACGCCGAGCCACCAGACGTATTCTCCTCATTTCTCGCAACTACCTACTCCCCATCCCTCGCAAGTGAACGATGGAACGCAGGGACTGGCCTGGACCCCTATCATTCTGTACCGCGGCGCTGTTCAGTCTTGTAATGAGTTTTCAGGCTCACATTAAAACGTCCTGGCAACAGAACCTTCATATCCCTCATTTCTCGCAACACTTCCCTTACTCCCCATCCCTCGCAGTGAACGCTGAACCGCAGGGACCTGGCCTCGGGACCTCATCATGCTACCGCGGCGCGTTGTCAGCCTGTACTGGTTTCAGGATCATGAAACGCGGCACCAGACCTGATCTCCCTCATTCTCGCAACTCCTTACTACCCATCCCTTTTGCGTGAACGCTTTGAACGCAGTGGGACCTGGCCTGGACCCACCTCATCATGTACCCACGGCGCTGTCAGTTCTGTGACTGGTTTTCAGGACTCATTAGCGGCCCACCAAGACCGATCCCCTCATTTCTCGCAGCTCCTTACTCCCCATCCCTCGCAGTGAACGCGGAACGCAGTGGACACTGGCCTGGAACCCCTCATCATTGTACCCGCGGCGCTGTCAGTCTGTACTGGTTTTCAGGCTCATTTAAACGCCGGCCACCAGACCTTATCTCCCTCATTTCTCGCACTCCTTACTCCCCATCCCTCGCAGTGAACGCTGGAACGCAGTGGACCTGGCCGGACCCCTCATCATTGTACCCGCGCGGCGCTGTCAGTCTGTACTGGTTTTCAGGCTCATTAAACGCCGGCCACCAGACCTTATCTCCCTCATTTCTCGCAACTCCTTACTCCCCATCCCTCGCAGTGAACGCTGGCACCCGTGGACCTGGCCTGGACCCCTCATCATTGTACCGCCGCGGCGCTGTCAGTCTGTACTGGTTTTCAGGCTCATTAAACGCCGGCCCACCAGAATTAGTTATGTCCTCAATATTTCTCGCAACTCATTATCCCCATCCCTCGCAGGAACGCTTTGGCACGCAGTGGGGCCACTGGCCTGACCCCTCATCATTGTACCGCGGCGCTGTCAGTCTGTTGACTGGTTTTTTTTTTCAGCTCATTAAACGCCGGCCACAGAACCTTACTCCCTCATTTCTAGCAACTCCTTATTCTAACCATCCCGCGCAGTGACGCTTGGTCCCGCGTGGACCTGGGCCTGGGACCCATCATCATGTACCTCTGTGCTTCCGCTGTCAGTCTGTACTGGTTTTTCAGCTCATTAAACGCGGCCACCAGACTTATCTCCCTCATTTCTGCAGCCCTACTCCCATCCCTCGCAGTGACGCTGGTTGGAACGCAGTGGACCTGGACTTGGGACCCCTCATCATTGTACCGCTGGCGTGTCAGTCTGTACTGGTTTAGGATGCATTAAACGCCGGCAACAAGGATCCTTATCCCCTCAGTGCTCGCTACCTCCTTACTCCCCATCCCTCCGCAGTGAACGCTGGAACGCAGTGGACCTGGCCTGGACCCCTCATCATTGTTACCGCGGCGCTGTCAGGCCTGTACTGGTGTCAGGCTCATTAAACGCCGCCCACCAGCACATTTATCTACCAACTTTCATTTACTCGCACTCCTTACTCCATCATCCACTAGACATTTGTGAACGCTGGCAACCGCCAGGGACTGGCCTGGACCCCTCATCATTTTTGTACCGAGGACGCTGTATAGTCTTGTACTGGTTTTCAGGCGTCTTTAACCCACGGCGGCCACACACCCAGACCTTATTCCCTAATTTATCGCACAACTTCCTTATCCTTTCTCTATACATCGCTAAGTGTGAAAGTCCCTGCCGAACGCAGTGGGACCTGCATGACCCCACTCATCATCTGTACGCGGCGCCGTCAGGTCTCGTACTGGTTTTAGGCTAACCCGAAACGCAGGCCCACCAGACCTTATCTCCCTAATTTCTCGCAACTCCCTTTATACCATTCCCTCGCAGTGAAACGCGGAACGCAGTGGACATGGCCTGGAACCCCTGCATCAATGTACCGCGGCGCCTTTGTCAGTCCTGACTGGTTTTTCAGGCTCTTCAAACGCCGGCCACAGACCTTATATCCCTCATTTCTCGCATAACTCCTTACTCCTCATTCCCTCGCTGAGTGAACGCTGGTTGTTTTTGCGGCGGGGGGGCCTTTTTTTGGTGGGGTGGAACGCGAGTGGGACGGGCTGGACCCCTCATCATTGGGTACAGAGCGCGGCTGTCAGTACCCCTGTACTGGTTTTCAGCGCTCATTAAACGCCGGCCACCAGACTCCCTTATCTCCCTCATTTGTCTCGCAAACCCCTACTACCCAATCCCTCGCAAGTGAACGCTGGATTTTTTTGTTGGAACGATAGTGGGTACCTGGCATGGACCCCCTTATCATCGTGACCGCGGCGCTCCTCTCTGTACTGTTTGTTTCAGGCTCATAAACGCCGGCCCCCAAGACCTTATCTCCCTCTTTCTCGCAACTCCTTACTCCCCATCCCTCGCATGAACGCTGGCACGCAGTGGACCTGGCCTGGACCCCTCATCATTGTACCGCGGCGCTGTCAGTCTGTACTGGTTTTCAGCTCATTAAACGCCCGGCCACCGAGACCTTATCTCCCTCATTTTCTCGCACTCCTTACTCCCCTCCATCGCATTGACCTGGCACGCAGTGGACCTGGCCTTGACCCTCATCATTGTACCGCGGCGCTGTCAGTCTGTACGGTTTTCAGGCTCATTAAAGCCGCCCCAGCCCCAGCGCTACCTACAATCCCAGACCCAAACCCCAGACCCAGCCCAAGCTTAGTTCTATACCCTGATCTAACCCCTGACCCAGAATCCAGCCCTTATACCTACCACCCCCGATCTAACGACCTTGCTCTAGACCCTGACCCAGACCCCGCCCATTCCCCGAGCTCTAGAACCCTGAATCTAGCCCTGACTTAGGGTCCAGCAGCCCAGCCCAGCTCTAGGCCCCGATCTTGACGCCTGGACCTAGATCGAGCCAAGCCCATGATCAGACCCTGCGCCCCACCTAGGATTCATGTTTCCAGAATTTGGACAATCCAGCACAACGACCTAACTTTCCAGATCTGACGGCTAGATCTGGACCAGATCCAAGGTCAGATCTGCGCTAAGATCCAGTCAAGATCTAGATCTTGATAATGTCTCTGTCTTCCATTCCTTTGACATGCCGACAGACCAGTCTTTTAGGTTTTCGCTTTGCTTTCCAGTTGTCTTTTTTTCTTTCTGGTTGCCTCCCTGCGTTTGGCATATGTTTTTTTTGCAAGTTTCTCTTTTTTCTCTTCTTCTCCCTTAGTTTTGCTTCCCCTAGTTCATTTCCACAACCCTTAGTATGCCCTTCTATTTTCCCACTTATCTTGCCTCCTTAGTCCACCCCCCCCTCCCCCCTCCCCCCTTTTTTTCTCTAGTTTCCGCATAGTTTTCCCCTTTTCCTCCTTAGTTTTGCATCTCCTCTGTCAGTCATTCTGATCCGGTGACACGGCTTAAGAGTTGCAAATGTTATGACAGATGGCCCCCCCCGCCCCTTCTAGGGTCTTTTTCTTGAGTATCCTAAGCCCTTCTCTTGGGCTCTCCTGTCCTTTGGCTTCTTCCTTGCCTCTCTGGTTTGTTTGTCTTCTTGTACCCGTCCTCCTTGTCCCTTAACGTCGCCCGGTGGGTCGTCCCTTAGCTGTCCCTTAGCCGTTCGTGTCTTTTTCTTTGGGTCTTTTCTCTTTCTCCTTGGTCACAAAGGGCTAGGTTTAATCAGTTGCCGCGCCTTTTCCTGGTTTCCCCCTTTGTAAAAAAAAAAAAAGGCAAAACAAAAATTAAACCCGGCCCCACCAGACCCTTATTGCCTCAATTCTCGCAACTTCCTTATCATCAAATCTACTCTAAACTCCTCCATCCCTCGCAGTGAACGCTGGACACGAGTGGACCTGGGCTTCAGACCCCTCATCATTGTAACCGAAGGGCGCTGTCCAGTCTGTACTGGTTTTCAGGCTCATTAAATAAACGCCGGCCACCAGACCTTCTCCCTCATTTCTGCTCGCAACTCCTTACCCCCCATCCCTCGCAGTGAACGCTGACGCAGTGGACCTGGCCTGGACCCCTCATCATTGTAACCCAACCGCGCGCTGTCAGTCTGTACTGGTTTTTCAGGCTCATTAAACGCCGTCCCACCAGACCTTATCCTCCCTCATTTCTCTCGCAATTCCTTATCCCCATCCCTCGCAGTGAACGCTGGAACGCAGTGGACCTGGCCTGGACCCTTCATCATTGTACCGCGGCGCTGTCAGTCTGTACTGGTGGGTCTCAGGCTCATTAACGCCGGCCACCAGACTTATCTCCCTCATATCTCGCAAACTCCTTACTCCCCATCCCTCGCAGTGAACGCTGGAACGCAGTGGACCTGGCCTGGACCCCTCATCATTGTACCGCGGCGCTGTCAGTCTGTACTGGTTTTCAGGCCCCAGCGCTCCCTACAATCCCAGACCCAACCCCAGACCCAGCCCAAGCCCTAGTTCTAGACCCTGATCTAGACCCTGACCCAATCTCGCCCTTCCCCGGATCTAGAACCTTCAGCTCTAGACCCTGACCCAGACCCCGCCCATTCCCTGAGCTCTAGTACCCTGTAGCTAGACCCTGACTAGGTCCACAAGCCCAGCCCCAGCTCCTAGGAGCCCCTACTTGACCCTGACCTAGATCGAGCACCAAGCCCAAGATCAAAGTAACCCCTGCCTCCAGATCAGGATCAGGTTCCAGATTTTGGACAAAATCGCACACGACAAAACGTTTCCAGATTCTAGGGCTAGATTCTGGACCACGATCAAGGTCCAGATCTGCGCTAAGAATCCCAGATCAAGATCTAGATCTTGATACTGTCCCCTCTGTCTTCATTCCTGTTTGTAACATGCCAGACAGTCTTATAGGTTTTCGCTTTGTGCTGTCCATTTTCTTTCTTCCTTTCTTCTTTTCTGGTTGCCTCCCTTTTTGGCTGTTTTTGCAGTTTCTCCTTAGTTTTCTTCCCTAGTTCAGTTTCCACCCTTAGTTCGCCTCCTTAGTTCCCCTTGTTGCCTCCTTCCGTCCCGCCCCCCCCCCCCCCCCCTCCCCCCCTGTGTTTTCTCTTAGTTCCTCGCATCAGTTTTTTCCTTCATAGAATGCGCTCGCTTAGTTTGCCCAGATCTGCCGTGCTTTCTAGTCAGTCTTCTGATCCGGTTTATCGGTGAGGGTGTGCAATGTTATGGGCCCCCCCCCTCATAAGGTCTATTTTCTAGTAGTCCTAGCCCCTTCTCTTGGCTTGGCTTCTGTCTTTGGCGTCTTCCTGCCTCTCTGGTTTTGTGTGTGCGTGTCTTGGTTCAGTCCGCGTCCGTCCTTTGTCCTTAACGTCGCCCAGGTGGTGTCCTCCCTTAGCTGTCTGCGTTAGCCGTTTCTGTCTTTTTCCTTTGTCTTTTCTCCTTGGTCACAAAGGGCTCGTTTTTGTGCCACAGTTGCGGGCGCCTTTTTCCCTCCTCCTGTGTTTCCTTCCCCTTGGTAAAAAAAAAAAAAGGCTAAAAGAGCAAAAATAAAAAAAACGCCGGCCACCAGACGTTAGTCTCCCTATTTCTCGGCAACTCCTTGCCCTTACTCCCGCATCTCCTCGGTCAGTGAACGCTGAACGCAGTGGACCTGGCGCTGGACCCCTCATCATTGGTATCACCCCCGCGGCGCTGTCAGTCTGTACTGGTTTTTCAGGCTGCTTAAACGGCCGCGCACTCATACGCTTATATCCCCATCTCCCCATTTCTCGCAACTTTTCTCCGTGTACTCTACGTCTCGCGCGGCATCCCTCGCACTATAACGCGAAACGCAGGGACCTGGCTGGACCGCCTCATCATGTAACCGGGCGGCGGGCTGTGCAGTCGGTACTCTTGGTGGGTTTCCCAGTCTCTTACACGGGCCGCCACGCAGAACCTTATCTCCCTCATTTCTCGTGGTGCAACTCTTACTCCCCTGTGCGGCGCTCGCAGTGAACGGCTGGAACGGCAGTGGACCAGGCCTGGACCCCTCATCATTGTACCCGTCGGCGTGGCTTCGAGGTGCTGTACATTGGTCTCGAGGCTCATTAAACACACGGCAGGCCACCAGACCTTATCGCCTCCCTCATTTCTCGCAAGCTGCGAACCTCCTTACTCTCCCATCCCTCGGCAGTGAACGGCTGAACGCGCAGTGGACCTGGCCTCGACCCTCGGCTGTCATTGTACGCCCAGCGCTGTCAGTGCTGTACGCGTTTCAGGCTCCTTAAACGCCGGCCATCAGAGGGCTTGATCTCCCTCATTTCTCGGCAACTCCTTACTTCCCTGTACTCTCCGGCATGCCCATCGCAGTGCACTCTGGAAACTGCATTGGACCTGGCTGGACGCCTCTCATTGTACGGGGTGGCTGGCGCGCTGTCAGGTCTGTACTGGTTTTCCCAGGCTCATAAACAACCGCGCATCTCAGAGCCGTGTGAATCTCCCTCATTTCTCGCAACTCCTTATCTCTGCCCGCATCCGCTCGCAGTGAATGCGGGAATCAAGACGCCGTGGACCTGGCCTGGACTCCTATCATTGTAAAATGCCGCATTGTGTATCCGCGGCGCTGTCAGTCTGTACTTGGTTGTTCAGGCTCATTAACGCCGCCACGCAGACCTTTCGGTCCTCTCATTTTTCTCGCACTCCTTACTCCCATTCCCTCGCAGTGAGCCGGCTGGAACGGCAGTGGACTCTGGCCTGGACCCTTCATATGTACCCGCGGTCGCTGTCAGTCTGTACTGGTTTTCATCAGGCCATTCAACGCCCGGCCACCAACTCTGATCTCCTCATGTGTCTCCGCACTTTCCTTAGCTTTCCCCATCCCTCGCAGTGAACGCTGGAGACGGCAGTGGACCTGGCCTGGACCCCCATCATTGTAACTGCGCGGCGCTGCAGTCTGTACTGTTTTCAGGCTCATTAAACTCGCGGCCACCAGACC